>OZ038497.1:76902029-76964529 GCA_964036315.1 Acanthosepion esculentum | reverse complement strand
TGGAAAATTAACCAATTCTCATTTCGGGGTAGGGGTTTCCGTCGTTCGTGAGGGAAGATCGGAGGGGATCTATCCTCCTGGACTCTTTCTCTCTCACATTGATATCTCATACCAATCCCTTCAGTGGGCGTTAACATCTTCTCCGCCTTTCTCATCCATTCACCTCCACCTATCACCATGCTATCATACGACCAATGATCTCTCGGCAGTGCGGGTGTGGTTAAGCTGGCCTCCTTAAAATTATAATCTAGAATTTTTGCTTACAAAATTCTCCTTACCAATTAATTTTATCACATGTTCTCTTTCTCCTGGGCCACCCAAAAGTCACTTATCCCGCACTCTTACCGTCTCATTAATCACTGTAAAAGTTTGCCATCTGGTTCCTCACTCGAAGTCAGCTTTATCATGGAATCCCTGACCTGTTAAGAAACCAAATTCTTTTTATCTTATCAAATCTCAATTCTCCACTATTTTCTGGGGACTGCTAAAAATTTACAATAGCCACATTGCCATTCGGCGTCTTAGCGTCTGTTAGCAAAGTAAATGATAACAATCCTCTCACCTATATCGAGATAATGCCAAAATTTTATAATTGCCACATTGCTTCTCTTCGCCTGTATTCAAGAAAAGAAATTAAACGATATCTTGGAAAGATAATTAACATCGAATCTTCCTGCCTGTATCGGCACGTGTTTTGGCCGATAATTCCATATTTGCCTTTCTTTTTATCTCCCTCGGTGATAACTCGACTTGACTAGACCGCACACATGGCTTCTTCGCGTGTTGTTTTTTTTTGGGGGGGGGGGTTGCAAACAAATTAAAATCTTTCTTTTAACGTCGATCAGTCTATCTTTCTTTATAGTTCTTTTTCGCTTTAAGAAGGCCTATTTTCTGTTTTAATTTCTATGGTTAATTAGTTAGCCAATTACCATAGCTAAATAGTGTCACACCAAGAAAGGACACTGATTAAACAGCCAATCAGAGATGATGACTAGTACAGGGATGCTGAATTTAATTAAATATGTTAATTCTGTTGCACAAGCCCACTGGTGAATCAATGCTCTTTGTAATTAAGGAGAAAAAACTTTTCCTTAGATCTATTATAAGCAGAATAGATAGAATCAAGTAAAAACCTGTACTCTGTAATGTGAATCTTTGGATGAACTTGGTCTTAAGTCTACAAAAATTGATATCAACTGTTCTGTAGTATGTGGTACTTCTGTGTTTTGACAAAGTCAGTTTAAAAGGAAGAGAAACGAATGTTATCGCTATAGAAATGTTTTATTTAAGCAGACAACATCATATAAATTAAGATAATTTTAAGCATAGATATAAGGAAGGTGAATAATAAATATTGTTTATTCCGTAAATAAGAAATTTTATTGTTAAAAGAAAAAGAAAAGAAACTAAGAAAAATTCAGTTCACTTAAATTTTCATTTGGAATAAATTCTGGCAGGCAAAAGTGGTAACTCAAATTCACTAAATCTTTATAACCCATTTATTGTGATTAAAGTGAAACAAAAACAGCAAATATTATAAAATAAAAGAAGAAATTTCCAAAATTTAGATATTTTTATTAAAGGAAAAAACTATTATTAGTATTAATTAAAAATAAACTGTCCTTTTTATTCGATTTTATTTTCTCTGTATGTATAAAGTATTTGAAGTTAAATTAAATTTTAAAAAATCTGTTAAAAAATATACTTTTAATGATATTCTATACCAAAAATAAAACTTCTTCTTGTTTTAAGAAAAATCTCTGAATTCAGTGAAAACAGGTTAAAGAAAAGGTGAAAGAAAAGGTAGTGAATAATTTCCCTTGGTTTTATATTCTTTGTCAAGAATTTCTGTTCATAGCAAGCTCGACTTTTTCCAAAGTATTCACAGTGCTTGTATATTGATGATTCTACGTGTTCACATACAAATTCTATTTTATATTTATTTTTCAAGGAACAATCCTGATAATCCAGATGAAACAACTCGTTTGATAGGCTGAACTGATTACTGAAAAGTTTGTCAAGGTTCTGACCATACGAATACAGATCAGCTTTTCCGTTTTCATCAGGATGAAACATTGAAAGAATATAGCATAAAAATGGATGTATATCTCTATGAGTTTGTGTGAGAAATGGATGAATGTTATAAAAATGCAAATGTAATATCTTCATTTGTTTTTTGCCGGTGTGTTAAAATGTTAAACCTGCTTTTTTTTCTTGGATTGGCGATTTTTGCATGATTAACAACCATAACCTAGTAATCCATTCATTAACGTAGAACGTATTAAGAAGAACACTTCAAATAACTTTACTAGCTGTAAGTTTTTACAGTTTTTGAGGAACAGCTCTTTTGAAACTTGTGTGAGAGCAGGAACACTTGGATTCTTATATTTATTATAAAACTGACTGCAGCATATCTGAAACCTAATTTCTTCATTGAAAAAGATTGTAAATATTTTAAACTGTTTGCAATATATTAAACACATGAGGACTGATAGTAATTTCCCCACAAATTTTAATGGATGTTAAAAATCATTGTATAATGTTTGTCTTCTTGACTTTCCTTATATAAGCAATCTAGCTGTTCATTTTTATACAAATTTCTAATATCTTTTCTTTGAGAAGAACCCTCAATGAGTCACATTTTATGATTTATTTTAGTATAATTTTTTTCTTTAAAAAGAGAAACAATGTGCAAAATATGTATCCGAATTTGCAAGTACGATATATATATATATATATATATATATATATATATATATATATATATATATATGTATATATTGAGACAAGTTTTGTCTGCTTATTTTCAGCAAGATCCGTTCATATTGTCAGATGCGCTTTCTGGTGCCGGTATTAAAAGAGAGAAAATTACGGTGTTGATACATATTGTTTTATTCTGAGTGCTTTCGGCGTTAACACACTGTCATCCTCGGGACCTGTTTTAAGACAAAAATGTAATATTCATTATTTCCAAAGACATAATGGCTTTGTTCTTTTGAAATTTATAATTTTATATGTGGAGTGAGGACCGCTATTTTTTGTGCTATGCTGTGCATGTTTACGCTGTAGGGGAGGTAGCGCATTATAACATGTGAAGAGTTCTTTTTTTTAAAGAAAAGAATAATAGAAACTATTAAAATAGACTTCGATATTTTAGTCTGTCTATTTTAAACATTTTAGAACATTTGTGCTATATTCATAATTAATTTTATTAAGTTTTGGTTTCAATTTTTTAATATAGATAGCTTCTTGGATTTTTTGTTTATGTTTGTTATTTTCATGAGAAAGTATAGATGTATTTTCGACAAATATTTTTCTCAATTGCGAATGTGTACAAGCATGTTGTAGTAAATGTTTATAAATGTTAGACATGCCATTCAAATGAAAACTCAAACACCGAGACAACGTGGTCGTAGTATGGCCAACATAAATATTATTGTTTTCTGTTGGATACACAATCTCCCAGAGGACATTTAAATTTATATATAATGTTGGTTTTCTGTAACACATTGGTTGGTGGGGAAAAATCGTTATGAATAATTAAATTGAAGATATTAGATTTAGTGTAGTATATAATTAAATTTTTTTTACTAGTATCTGTGGTTGATATGTTGGTATTTATTATCTTTTTAGGGTATTTTCGTCTTGTTTATAATTAGAATGCAGTTGGTTACGATAGAGAAGATTAATATGTTTGGGGTTGGTTGAAGAAGTATTATATTCAATTTGCTTTATTTATTTGCATTACTGATAGAGCATCTTATTTGTTTATCAACAATATAATTAGGAAAATTATTATTAATGAAAGTTTGTTTTATTTTTTTAGTTCCCTGTAGAAGATTTATACTGATGAGTATTTTATATGAGAAGATAGTGAATTTATTATGATCAGTGTTTATCAATATATCTAGAAAAGGAATATTCTTACTATTATTAAGTTCGTATGTAAATGTAAGGACAGAATTATTTTGGAATTGTTTTGGAGTTGATGTATATTACAAAATTGATGTATATTACAAAACTGAACCCTCGAGCCTCAATAAAATCACTAATACTTATAAAAAAAAGACAACAACAATAACACTATTTCTTTAATTGGCAAAGAGGCTGCTGATTTTGCTAATAAATCTGAAATTGTAGGCAGAAAACTCATAAAGAATGCATATTTACTTTTTGAAGACCACTAACCTAATTTCGACAACAATCTACAATCACAATTAATTAATCCTTCCAGAACTGAATTAGGCTTAATTTAAAAAAATGTGTTTTAGATAAATAATACAGACTATACAATAATCTTAGGAAAGATTCTTCAAATACTATAAAATGGTTCCAGATTATTAAAAAATAAAAATAAGGATACTTTTATCCAATTTGACATTATAGATTTCTACACTTCCATTTCAAAAGAACTATTATTAAAAAAAATTAATCTTGCTAAAAACTATGTAAGCATTAAAGATAATGAATTCGAAGTTATCTTAAGCTTTAGACAATCTTTACTAATATGTAACAATTCTACTTCGTTTAGAAGTCTTTATGATAACTTTGACGTTCCTATGGGCACCTATGACTCCACATTGAAATTGCTGATTTAGTAGGTATCAATATATTAGACACTCTTAGTAAGATTATTGATCCTAAACAATTTGGTGTTTACAGAGATGACGGACTTATTTTCATCAACAATAGTAATGATCCACTATCATCTAGAATACAAAAGAAGATTATAAAGGCTTTCCAATTCCTGGGGTTTTAAAATTGAAATCTTACCTAACCTTAAAATAGTTAATTTCTTAGATATCACTTTCAACCTTTCTAGCAAAACATTTAAGACGTTTCACAAAGACAATCAAAGTCCTATTTATATTAATGTCAACTTTAATCACCAGTCAATAATTAGACACATTCCTAACACTTCAAACACTAGAATTAATAGAAATAATCTTCAATGTCAGAAACAAAAATTAAGAAAATAATCTTACAAATTAACAAAATAATCTTCAATGTCGATAAAATAAATTATAACGAAGTCATCAATAAGTATAATTTCAAGCAAAAATTGTCTTACCAAGAATTTTTGAGAAACAATGAAAACAGAAAAAGAAAAACCATATGGTTTAACCCACCTTTCTGCAAACTGTCTAATGTACATATTGGCAGATATTTTCTCAATTTAATCGATAAATATTTTAATCACACCAACACTGTACAAAAAATTTCAATAGAAAAAAATCTAAAAATTAGTTTCTGCACTATTAACATAGATGATATTATTGGCTCACATAACAAGCAAATATTAAAATCTTTTCATGACGGCAAAATACCAGAAAACAAGCCCTCTTGTTATTGTAGAACCGGAACCAGCTGCCCAGTTGGAGGTATCTGTAATTCGGAAAAAGTGGTATACCAAACTACCATCTTTCCAAAAGAAAATATTAATGATAAAAAAGTATACACCGGGATAGCCGCTGGGTGTTGGAAACAGATACTCTACAATTACCGGCATTCCTTCTCCAATGCTTCTTTAAAGCACCAAACTGCCATATCTAAGCAATATTGGATATTTAAAGATAGAGGCTTCACCCCTCAAATTAAATGGGATATCATCTATCAGTCATAAATTCCCAACAACTCCTGGAACAGATGCAAATCTGTGCATACAGGAGAAATCATAATAATTAAATATAAAAATGCTGGGCAAATGTTGAATGAAACATTTATTTTCAAGTGTTGACATAAAACAAATGTAGAATTCCCTAAAAACATTGACTTTGCGGAATATACACTTGAAATGTTGATTCTTATTTTAGTTGGGTACAACCATATATGTGTACGTGTATTCATATGTAGGTATTTGTATATGTAGTCATATTGCTTGTCACACATTTCCATATATTGCTCTTTATATTTAATTATTTATCCAATTTTCTTGATATGCTTACATCATATATATTTTTTATTTTTTATTTAATATTTGATATTTGTTATATTTTATATTTTTATATTTTACATGTTTATTACTATTATTATTATTATTATCCTCGTCAAAAATTTTTATATATTCTAAATTTGCTTATTATAATTATCTAAATATATTAGTCTTTATTAATTATTGATCTTAATCTTTTTAATGTCTATTTTAATATATTTTTTAAATTTCGTTTATTATTATTTTATTTATGTTGGATATTTTTATTAGTAATAGTAGTAGTAATAATAGTAGTAGTAGTTTAAAATAATGATTATTGTATTATGTGATGATTGATGTCTAAACTGACACCAATTTCACTGACTTTATTGGACCCATTGTTGTAACTCTTTTAATTTCCAATCCCTTTTCCTTCCTATCTCTCTACCTTCTTTACCAGGTATATTCTCCCTTCTTTATTTAAGCCTTTTTAAGGAAAATTTTCTAGGTGAATCTATTTATTTTTGCTATTGGCTCATCGTTTATTTCTTCCCTCTTTCCTTTCTTTTCTTTCTTTTTTCTTCTCATAATTTTAAAATTTATTTTCTTATTTTTTCTTATTTTCTTCTTATTTTTTCTATTGTTTTATTATAGATCTTTTTTTTTTCCTTTTTCTCTCTCTTTTTCCTTTTCTCCTTTTTAGCCCGGTATATCTGTCTGTCTCTATATGAATTGATTCCATTTATAAAAAATATTTGGTTTGATAAGATGAATATAACAGTATTCATGAAATAAATTATAACCAATATGGATTTTTAAGGCATTTTCTTAATTTATCATTATAAATTGCTCTGTAACTTACATTGAGATCTCATTGGATTAATGACTTCTTTTAGAATAATCCCGCCCAATTACAAATTGGTATCATATATATATATATATATATATATATATATATATATATATATATGTGTGTGTGTGTGTGTGTGTGTGTGTGTGTGTGTGTGTGTGTGTGTGTGTGTGTGTGTGTGTGTTTTATTAAAGACGACAGACAAGATATTGCGTTTAAGATTTTTATTTAATTTTCCTTGTGTTCGAACAAGTGTTTTCTTTTCTGGGCACAGGCTGTGTTGAAACTGTGCAAATTTTCTGTAATTACGAGCGCTTTCAGCTATACTTTTAGCCATTATCAAGGATGATTTTGTTTTTGCTTTTTAACTGGGTGTATGGGTTGTGTGTAATGTCTCTAGAGTTATAGGGAAGTTATATTTTTCGAATACAGCATATTATGGCCATGTTCGTTGTTAATATTGTTGAGTATTGGATTTTTCTTTTTTATTATTAAGGCTTCCATTATTTTTAATCTTTTTTTACATGTGGATGAGGTTATTATGTTTGCATTTTCTACTAGTATGTTTTGGATGGTGTCTGTGTGTTTAAAAGGGTTCTAATCGAAATGTGGTCGGATAGGTGTAACGTAACGCGTTTAACATTTTTTGAGTAGGCAATTAATTTGATTTTTTTCCTTCCGATCAACTGGGGTAGTGTATTTCTTTATGATATTTCTAAGTGAACATTCATCTTGTAGTTGACGTGCATTTGGCTTTTGCAGAAAATATTTATGTTATTTTTATTGTGTGTTCACTATCATTATTATTTAATTTGGAAAGAAATAGTCTAATTTGTTGATCGATAAAGTGGTTAGGGAAATCATTGTTAGCTAGTGTCTGTTTTGCATACTAACAGAAAATGCAAACCTCATCTACATTTAAAAAAAGACTAAAAATAATAGAAGCCTGAATAATAAAAAAGTAAAAGCCAACACTCACTAATATTAACTACGAACACGGGCACACTGTGCTGTGTTCGGAAAATAAAACATCCCTATAACTCTAGAAACACACGGACAGCAAAAATAAAATCAATCCTTGATAATGGCTAAAAGTATAAGCGAAAGCGCTCGGAATTACAGAACATTTGGACAGTTTCTACACACTGTTTCCAGAAAAGAAAACACTTGTTTGAACACAAGAAAAATGAAATAAATATTTTAATCACAGTACCTTGTCTATCGTCTATAATGAAACATGTATAAATGAGGGATTGTTGCATAAATACACAATATGTATGAATATATGCATGTGTATATGTTTTAAAATTAAGATATAGAAATAGAGTTTTTTTTTAATTTTGACAAATGGAAACGTTTCATGAAATAGATTTGATTGAAAATAGATAAAGCATTTCGCCATTCAATGATTCCTCAGATCCGAACGAAAGAATGAAATGTGTGTATGTGTATATATATGGTGGACTCTCTCTAGGAAGCGACAGCCCAGACGCCAGCACATATGATTTTATTATATTGGTGAAGGCTTTGTGCAGAACCAACCACACTTTTTGAAGGGCTGAATACAGAGACCTGGTGCACTACGTGCC
The DNA here is from genome assembly GCA_964036315.1 of Acanthosepion esculentum. NCBI lineage: Eukaryota > Metazoa > Mollusca > Cephalopoda > Sepiida > Sepiidae > Acanthosepion > Acanthosepion esculentum. Next base: position 76,956,179 of record OZ038497.1, on the reverse strand, counting down.
ACAAGGCCTCCGTAGGTTTTCAATTCAGAGTTCTCCTTTTCCTAGACCAGTTATCATCCAAGGCTATAGAACCCAGTCTGTGCTGCTATTTACCCAAAGCTGGAGAGAGAAGAAGAGGATTAATACCTTTCACAAAGGTATTAGCACGTAAGTGAATATAATGGATTCGACTGGAATTCGAACTCGGCTCTTCGATTCCTCTATATATACAGAGAGAGAGGGGGATAGATTGTGACTTTTGCGACATTTACCTTATTTTCACCTATTTAGAATACTTAAATTAAAAAAGGTTTATTAAAAAGCTTATCTTTTCTCAGCAACATGGCGAAATTTTCTTTTACACAGTAAGGGAGATAATAATTACTACTCGGCTCTTGGATATTTATAAGAAACTGACAAACACTTTTCTGAAATGTAGGCACATAAAATGAAATACTAATTATATTTAAAAGCATTATAAATATTTTAAAAAATATATTCTAATTATTTTCTATATATTTTCCTTTTTGACCTATTATTCTTGTCATATGAATATTCATGTACATCAAATCAGAATATTGATCAGTTATATATAAAACCGTCCAGATTTTGTTTTTTGTTCAGAAGAATTCCATATGTGGAGCTGATGATACAATAAAGAAATTTATATTAAATTGAAAAATGATTGTGGTATCGATTATCTCCTCTTGTACGTATTCCGCATTTAAATAAGTCTAGTCGGACTCACTCCATTCTAAGTGGAATAAAGCTTCAGATAAGTTATATCTGCGTTCGTTTTGTCACTACCGATAGTTTAAAAACAAAATCCCAATCCGCAATATTTTAACAATTTATGCAACATGAATATCTGTATTTTTTTTCTCTGGGTATTTTCTGATTACTATTCAGAGTATGGAGTTGAAAGGCTAAATATTTGTCAGGAGTTGAATTCTGCTGAACTGATTTAAGCAAAAATTGTTTTCGTCAATATTAGCATTTTGTCTGTGAGATTTCTCTTCTTTTTTTCCTTTGTAAATATCGTATATTGACCTTAAAGAGAAGTTCAAACATTGGCAATTATTCAATTGATTTATTGTTAAGATTATTTTTGAACTGTTTCTGTTTGATATGAATTCTGAATGTTTCACATTTTCAAGGATTAAATATTTTAACTGCTAAATAAGAAAAAGTTTGTTGTATGTATATTTTATAAAATGTTTTCATTTTTTAAAACACAGTCAAGATATTGTGTCATTTAAATATTGATGGAGACCTACCGGGAACTATTCGTAACATACTTGTTGACATCACTAATATAATAGCATCATTTATATGCAAAAAAGGCTAAAAATAATGGAAGATTTATTAATAAAAACAAAAAAAACAACACTTAATGATATTAACTATGAACATGGACACAATAGCTTGACCGTGTTTTGAAAAAATGAAAACATTTCATAAAACATACATGCAACAAACTATTTCTTATTTAACAGTTAAAATATTTAATCCTTGAAAACGACTAAATGTATAGCCGAAAGCGCTCGGATAAAAAGAACATTCGGACAGTTTTCATATAATTTATCATCTGAAAAGAAAAAAATTATTAGATCACATGAGAAATTGTATAGAATAAATAAAAGCACCTTCTGTGTCGTATTCAATGAAATGTGCATGACAGAAGGATTGCTGCCTAAATACTCAAATATATATATATATATATATATATATATATATATATATATATATATATATATATATATATATATATATATATATATATATTATAAAAGATTCTAATAAAAACATACTGAAATCGCAACACAAAGATTTCATTTTTCAATACTTTGATTATACTTCTTCAGGCGATGGCAAGTAACTGCTGATCCGGCTCACTCCTGCGGCTCTCAGCGACCCACAGCTCACTCCAGCACCTTCCAGCTCACTCCTGCAGCTCTCAGCGACTCACAGCTCACTCCTGCACCTTCCAGCTAATTCCTGCACTTCAACAACCACACACCGTCGACACCGACCGGAGCAACCACACTCATCAACAATCATCAACCATCGACCCGACTGGAGCATCCACCCGTCAACCCTCAACCGGAGTGTCAGCACCTCAACATCGCAACGCCAGCCGTCTGCTGCCATTGACGCCCAGCTACCGACTCCAGCGACTGTCAATATCCGGATCCCGATACACGACTTTCCTTCGTCTCACCATCTACCGCACGCTAAATAAAGACACGATACCCATCGTCTTCAACTGACCATCCGTGTTTTGTCATCCTTCTTTGCTATTGCCGTTACCTATCCTTGCCTGTGTGTCCACTTTCTTAGTTATACGGTCGATTGGCACTCACACCTTTCGGCCCGCTGCAACATATATATATATATACACCATATGTTCCGGACTATAACCCGCGATCTTTTTTTCTCGAAATATGTAGGGTGGAGGTTATATAACGGTGCGGGTTATATATGAAATTTCTCGAAAATTTAGGCCGATAAATTTAGTTAATACTGTTTATTATAAACAGAGCATTTACTTAAATATTTGTATGTATAAAAATAACGCATAATCAGAAAATATCTTTAAATAATTATCGGACTTACTTCATGTCATTATATATATATATATATATATATATATATATATATATATATATAGTCCAAATATATTGATGCAGCTCCCAGCATTTGGTGATATGTGAAAAATTTATTTTTTTTTGTTCCATAATTAACTTATATGTATTTTTATTAAATAAAAGTTATCGCAACGATAATGCACATTCAGAATTTGACAATGGCCGAAAAAATACAATGAAACAAACATGTCATTCGAATTAAATGAAATCATATTTTATTCATAAAAATACAATTAAAATTACAATCGATTTTTCTAGCAAAATGCATATATATATATATATATATATATATATATATATATATATATATCCTTGTAAAAATAAGGTTAGATATGTTTCTGGTTTATAATAGAATCCTGTTCATATAGTTATTATTAGGTTAACTGAAATATAATTCTCTTCATTAAACTACTTCCTTGGCTCATTTTTGTCACTGTAGAAATACAAAAAAAATCCTTAATTATTTCTCAGAGCAAAAATAATAATTGACCATGTAAATTGCTTTTAAACTTTATCACTCTGCATGTGACTTCATTTGCCGGCGAAAAAAGTATACACTTGCCACTGAAGGTGACTTTGACCCCTGAACAATAGTGGTTCAATTTCATAGTTGTGTTGTTATATTCTCCTAATGCAGCAGATTACAACTTTGAGTGAAATCGAGAGGCCTTGAAAAAAGCGATGGAAAGGCAAGTAATATTATGCAGAGTGCTAAGGGTTATTAATAAATCGATAGGTAGATTGGCGAATGTGAGGGGAGTGATAGATTCAAGGCAAACTCCAAGAAATGTTCTTGCTTCATGAAAAATAGAACAGGTATCTACAGCGCAATTTCATCGCTGGATAGGACAAGTTTTTTTGGACGACATAGCACAATCACCGCCATTGGCCATGCATTTTCGAGTGGGTCGTCCTTTCGTAGTTGGAATACTGTGCAGCATACGTGACTGTCAACAACGCTTAGTCAACTGATTTGTCGATGTAAACGTTCAGTTAACTGGGTCAGAAGGCGCAAAATATTTTCCCTCGTGGCCAAATTCAAGCTGATCTCCTATATATCAGGTGGGGATACAATCAATACGTTGTTCTACTGCTGAATATAATGGACGGGGCATGCTAGAAACGAAGTGATCTTAAGAATAGAAACTACAAAACTGTTGCTGACAATAAGAAATAGACAGCAGTACGCGTTTTGTATAAAGATGAAAGAAGGCTTAAAGAATTAAACCTTTATATAACATACTGCAGGCAAGATAAGCTGGGGAAACAGCGAGTAGCGTACTTGACCAGTAATGACTGGCGGAACAAGGTGCAAAAAAGACAAGTAGGTCTAGTAAAGGTCTGAGAATTATGTAAATCTAAAAACAAATATAAACAGGGTGTTGTGAAGGGAACAGGGATTTCTAGTAGCGATCGCCGAGAACTGATTTGCATGAAGATAGGAAACACTAATTTTCGTTTAAATAAATCATATTATCTTCCATTGTAACTGACAAGTCCTCAACATTTTTTTTAATCAGAGCGTCGTCTACTTCTTGAAAGTCGTCTTCGTGTCTAAGGTTGTTTTCCCCAGAGTTTTCTCCGGGGTTTTCCCCAGAGTTTTCTCCGGGGTTTTCCCCAGAGTTTTCTCCGGGGTTTTCCCCAGAGTTTTCTCCGGGTTTTTCCCCAGAGTTTTCCGCGGGGTTTTCTTTCCCAACATAGACGTATTCTTGATTTGATTCTTGGAAATTTGTACGCGTAACATTTTTTAATCCAACATTTTACTGCAAAGCACAAAGAAAAAAATAACAGTATTATAATTCTGCGTGTTCCTACGTACAATGGTTAGTTATCATGTACGTTACGGCCTGCTAATACCTGATAAATAATGAACAATTCCGTTTTGATGGCGAGAAAAGACAGAAAAAGAGACATATCGGAGACGCTGTTTGGTTTCAAAAATAGAAAAAGAAAATAGAGGAATCGATAACGTTTTCGTGTATTTCAAGTCTACTTCAGTGAAATGGAAAACCTTGTCAATTTTTAATCTTTTCATTTGTATGCTCTTACTTCTTGAAATTTTCATTTTAATATTTTTAAGTTAATAAGCTCAAATATTTAACAATAGAATAGGGGTAATTCCACGGGTATTTTATACTAGTAGAACTCACAATCCCTGACTTAAGAATTATGATATATATCAGAAAATTGAAATAGCAAAACTCTTAAATTTTCACGGTTTTTGCTAGTATTTAATTAATATGCTTTTGTGATATAATACTTAACGGAGATTGGTCATTCTTCAACCCGTGTAGGAATATTATTAATATTATTATAAATAAATAAAAATAAAATAATAATAACAATAATAATGACAATTATAAATACAACAAAATAAAACAATAACATAAAAACGTTGTATAAAGCAAGTTAAACAAAGATTTTAAATAATACAATTACCCCCAGCATGCAACAAAAACTGTTCCTGCTGGAAATACGGACATCCCGCCAAAAGAGGTTAAATTCAATGTTTTCGCCACGAACCTTGGTAGGGGCAACATATGTCCAACTTCCCTCTCTGTGATATGGCTTGTAATACTACGGAGTAAATTCTCCCTGTTATCACATGTGCCATAAAACAATTGTAACCTAAAAAATACACACATCAATACACACAAAAATATAAATAAATTGTACGAATTTAACATACAATTTACCATGCTTTTCCTGTATTTTTGTACGTTTTATTTCCTGTCAAGTATGCATTTATCTCCGTGAACACGAGGTTAATTTCTGCTGCTATGATCCTCATATTACCGAAAAAAACTGTTACGTCTGATCGTCAGAAAAAATTACACTTAAATGTAAAATGTTGTCGCTTTTGTTTTTGTAGAATCCTTCAGTAAAAAAAATCTATAAATAAACTTTACCATTCTTGTGTCATTTACATATGTCGACATACGTGTTGTCTAATCAAGATAGACTCCGTTTATAAATACTACTGACAGTAGGTCGTCTTTTGCGGACAATTTTAAAGCGGTATTCAAAGGCTTATTTGAAGATTATGTTGGGTCAATCTCTGATTAATTAGGTCTCGATATCTTATGAAAATCAGGATGCAAGGTCTTGGTTTTTATTTGTGTACGAACACAAATTTCTAGCCCGATTGAAAAATGCCCAACTATCCCAGCCTATGAGTTTGTTATCTTTTTAATGTTTTTTATTACTTACTCTGGATGCAGCATTTCAGTTGATGTTCATTTCTTGGTTTATTAAACCTGGACTGGAAAATGTTGGAAGAACAGCACTTTTTTCTAAAAATATACTTGAGTTTACGTCCTGTAAAATATAAAAATAAACGTTTGTATTCACTGTGATGATTACACCGAGAAAACTTTCTATTACCACGAATAAGGATCTTCATTTGATCTTTCCGATATTCATTTACTCTAACTCGCTAGGTAGGTTACGTGTTGTTTACTCTGACCCACTTGCCCTTCAGTCTATCTTGTGCGTATCAAACTTCCCAAGCCCTCTTTCCTAATTATGTGCCCTAGACATCACTACTCTGTATTTCTGATGGTAAGTATAAGCCCCTTTTTTGTTTCCATTTTCATTAAAACATCGTCGTTGCTCAGAACTTCGGTTCATAGTATTCTCAGTATCCTTCTGTAGTTCCGCATCTCTCTTGCTTCGAATCTGTTCTTCATCTTTGAGTAGATTGTTCAGCATCCACTGCTATATACGAAGCCTGATATTACGCAACAGCTCAGTACTCTTTTCTATGTTTCTAACAACATTTTTGTTTCTTGGTGCTTTGTTTGGCTTTTAGAAGGCGTTTTCGCTATCCCAATGCACCTTCGAATTTCAATGTGGCATTTTCCGTCCCCTGATAAAACACTTCCCACATCTTTAAGAAACGTGTCAAAACTCATTGGATACTGTTGTATAAATATATGTAATTGTGGAGCGTGAGTTATTCTTTAATTATTAAATTAATTATTTAATTTTGGTATCTCCAATTTCCAGGCTTTCCGTCCTCTTGCAATTGATGTTTAATCCTATCTTCTCGCTTTTCTTTACTATCTTCTTTAGAAGTTGTAGTTTCTTTTACCTTTCCTTTCTGGTTCCCCGACCTTATTTCATTCCAAGCAAAATTTTATCACTTCTTTTATATACCTTTGGAGACACGTATCAAAAGTCATTGGATAGTGTTGTAGAAATATATGTAACTGTGGAACGAGGGTTATTCCCCTTAAAACATGAATCTTTAGTCTATAACAAAGACATTTCTATCTAGCAACGAGTGGTATTCTCCTTGGATTGTTATTCTTCCAGATAAAACATCTATCGAACCTCGTATCATGTATGTCCATTTTAAAGGTGAATAGAGCGAATAAGGGTTTTGCTTGCATGATGTCTAATATCATGTAGGGCCTAACGCGACAAAATGCAACAAGTCCTCGATACCCTTAGTGTTCGAACGAACTCCGGCAAGAGATTGAGCCAGATACCATCTCGAAAACTTTCCATAGCTAGTTGAGATTTGTAGATGCAGGATCTTGCGTGCGAATAGCCTTCTCCAACAAGTCCCATAAATGCTCGGATGGTCCCATATAGTATCAATGTGTGGCTACACCATTCGTCAGGGGCCTCCAGAATGCTCCTTAAATAAATTCTTTGGGTCCAATAGCACAGTGCATCCTGCTTGAAGAATTCATCATTTTGGAGATACACGCAGCCTATAAATGGGTACAAAGCAATTGAACAGTGTAACACTTCCACGAGACAATTCAACAGTGTAAAGACAGTTTAGACAGACCAGACGACCCAACGGAAGTTTCCTGTTTCTTAATTCTTTGCTTTGAAAGGCATTTTCACGATCCCAATACACCTTTGGATATCACTGTTGCACTTCGCGTCCTGTGTTAAGACACTTCCTAAATTATTCAGTTGTTGTACTTGTTTCATTTTGCTATCTCCAACTTGTAATTTTCGTGTTGGGCTGTTCTTTTAGCTAACAACCAGGCTTTCCGTCCTCTTTAAATTGAGGTTTAGTCCTTTCTTCTCGCTTTTCTTCGCAAACCTTCTGGAGGAGTTCTTGTAGTTTCATTTAGCTTCCCTTGCCGCTGTCTGACCTTATTTTATTCCGACCAATATTTTATCGTTTCTTTTATATACCTTTACAGAAACGTGTCAAAACTGATTGAATAGTGTTGTATAAATATATGTAATTGTGGAGCGAGAGTTATTCCCCTTGAAACGTCATTCTTCACTCTATAACAAAGACATTTCTATCTAGCAACGAGTGGTATTCTCCTTGGATTGTTATTCTTCCAGATAAAACACACGCCATTTTTATCAAACCTAGTAACATATATGTCCATTTTAAGGCGAATAAAGCCTCGTAATATAAGGATTTTTGTTTGCATGACACCTAATATCATGTAGGTCGTCTCCCGAGAAACGTTGGAGTAACATCGATACTCTAAGTGTTAGAACGAACTCTGGGAAAATATTGAGCTATACCCTCTCGAAAACTGAACACAGATTGTTGATATTTGTAGATGCAGGATATTGTGCGTGAATAGCCCTCTCCACCAAGTCGCAAAAATGCTCAGATGGACTCATATAGGGCGAATGTCTGGCTACACTATTCATCAGACAACGCGATACACTGCCAATCCTCCAGAGTTCAAATAGCGACGTCTTGAGTCCAGGTGAAACGCTGTGGCCGGTATCGAGGTGGTAACAAAGACACCCTAGTGTGTCCTCTGCCCTCATATTCCTTATAAGCTCGTTGTACTCTCCGACCATCTTCAATTGCCTATAGATATGTCGAACTTACAATTACGATGTCATCAAAATCAATCAGTGGAAACAGCGTGATTAATAACTGAGCAGTACCAATTAAGAATCAAGGGCATAATGTTCGAAGCCCTGTGATAATAGCAACAAAGATGGGGATATTAGTCCGAATATCAGGGCCATTGCAAGTGTATCGTTCCCCTGCCCCACAATCTATGATACGAGGTTCACCAGTCTACTACTTATCGTACTTATATATAATACAAGTTTTATTATACAATGAAGGAGCATATGCAGTACAGATGAACAAATCTACTAGAAAAATTGAAAATAAATCCAATGTATCTAAATAGACATGAGAGACATGTCACAATAGAGCATTTCATCTTAAATAAATACTATTTGATTTTCAGTAAATACTCCAAGAAGTCCTACGATCTAAATTCTAGCCGGTAATAATTTTATTAATCAAACCTCATTAAAATCTTTTATTTTATCATTTGCCTTTGTTTGCCTTCAAAGGACAGTTTAGATGGATAAGCTAATGAAAGTAATTTTTATTTCAACATAACGCTTAAAACAGCCTGACGCATGGACTCTGGATGTGAGGTGCCACATGTGAGATGACATAGCCTAAAGTTGTAAAAACAATGAAGAGATTTGAAGGGCTTGGAACCACCTTTACCAGCTGTTGTTCCCAGGTTCATCATAACCCGAGGTGGTAGCACCTGTTAGGGTCTCAACTTTGGGCAAATAGTGAACTCCAAACAAAAACCAGACACTATGAAAGTATACAAATAGATTTTTATAGTAAAAATACCAGCAATACATATTTATTGTAAAATTACCAACAATATATATTTATAAAGTAAAATTAATAACAATAGCTATTCATGGTAAGATTACCTGCAATACATTTTATCTGTGATTGAAGCCATACGATTGCGTTCAAAACATTTAGATTTCAACATTAAATAAATCATAAAGGTTGATATGCCGCTAAACAAAATCAACCAACCAACTTACCCAGTTTGCGATATTTTTGGCATCTGTAGAGCTTCTTCAAATAAGCTTGAAAGGCAGGTATATTTAGGCACTCAAAATGAAATTTGCCACATACAAATTCTGTAAAAAAATAAACATTTATTTTATACTCTTTGGTATCTAATACAAGATGTACCTTAATAATAGAGAAATTGCAAGTTTTTCATGGCATGCAATGAACATAGGAGTCTTAATAAAAGATTGTTTCGAAAAATTATTTAAAGGATCAAAATCATTCATCATTGGCCTCCTTCTGCCCCGAGGGACAATTACGCCGTAGTTCCATTCATCTGTCGCTGGCGTCTGCGGACCCTCCCATCGATCCTCTCTCAGTCTCTTGCCTAGCTGCGTCCTTTTCTCGAAAGCCTCCCTCCATCTGTCCCGATCTCCAGCAACGGCTTTCCAACTAGCTGAATCGATACCACCTGCCTTCATGTCACACTTGTAGAACACCCTTGTAGCGAAGGAGAATCCTTCCTACACGTCTAGAGCCAGTAGCCAATTCGCCATAAAGCATGTCCTTTGGAATGCAGCTGACATGGCCGAGCCAGCACAGGCACCTCTGAGTGAGCATGGCAAACATGATTGGTATGCTCGTCTGTGTAAGGATGGATTTGTTGGGCACGTGGTCATGCCATACAATCCCCAGGATCCATCGGAGACAGTGGATGTGAAAAGCATTCAGCCTGCGTTCTTGGTAACAGTACAGTGCACGGGACTCTGTATAGTGTCAACTTGGTGTGGACAGTCATTTTGTTGTTGTCTCGGACCCTTGTTGCCAGGCGCGACATCGTTGCTGAGGCCTTGCTGATCTTGGTGTTCAGTTCGGCATCCAGCGACAGGTTGGTAGCGACAGTGGGACCAAGGTACGTGAAAGTTTCCACCAGTTTTCCATATGTGGTCGTCGATGGAAATACTTGGGACCTGCTGACATCTTGAACCAAGATTGAGACTGAGGATAAGACCAGACTTTGTACACGACCGTGCAAACGAATCGATGAGCCGTTGCACAGCTTCCTGACTGTGTGCAACCAGAGCATCAGCATCAGCAAACAGCATCTCCCTGATCAGCACTATACGCACTTTGGTTTTAGCGCGAAGAATTAAAAACCGGCTCCCATCGCTTCTATTGCGGAGGAAGATGCCAGCGTTAGAAAATAAATTTATTGATTGTTTTTTTACGTCTTGTCCACCTTTTGCAGGTTATTTCAAGCGAGAAAATATTTTCAGATTAATATTTGGAGATAATAATAATTCAGTGATATAGGTCCTATTAATTAACCTATAACGGGGGGGTGGACTCATGCCTTCCCCAAGTGAATATAACAAACCCGATTGGAATTGAATCTCTGCTCTCCGATTTTCAATTCAGAGCCGTTATCCATTACATCACTCGCACATCCAAGCTGACGGCACCTGGCGTTCCCAAACAGTCACTCATCTAGGTACAGACTAGGCTCGACATTGTTTTAACTTCGGTGATCATTCGGTAACCGGTGTTTCAATGTAACATGGGAATAAGCCATAGCAATTGGCCTTTTTCTCGAAGAGGTTAAGATTGTAGTATCCACAAGGTATAAATTCTTGGAACAAAAACTGAGTGGAAATACGTCTTAACAATTTGGGATACGGGGTTAATGAAGGTGATTCGACCGTTGGGGTCGTTATAGTCACTTACGTGAAAATCCCTTGGGGAAGGTATGAATCCTCCTCTTCTCCCTAGCAATGAGTTAATTAGTAAGAGTTGTATCACTAAATCATTATTATCTCCCCTTAAAAATATTTCCTGACTTTAAATAACCTACAATGGGCTGATAACCAGGAGAAAGCGAATCAATCGATAAAAAACACTGTTGGCATCTAACCTAATTGTCTCCATTATCTTCACTTTCTACAAGTTCCGCTTTCATTCATATCATATGGGAAACATTTTAACAGCAACCCTCCACATTGAGTGGCTCGGGATCTTAGGTGAACTTTAGTAATAAGTTACTAAGTAACTAAGCGCGACAGACACTTAAACGGTACAAGGTAGCAATGATAATTGAAGTTACGTAACATGTAAGAAAATTGAGCTGCGAGATCAGCTGCATCGTCATAGAGTTAGATTAGACCTTCTAGTTATTTACTGAGTTGAGCTTAGTACAACGATCCATCATAATAGTCAGTTCATTCTACAGCTTCACATACTATCTGCCTCCTATTGCTATACTTTATCTTTACAAGAGGTAAATTAAATCTCCCAAAAAGTGTATCGCTGGCATACCCGGTCTGGAGCTGCGCAATCCTCTACAAATTTCAAAATCGCATACATTACCCTGTGGTTGATGATTTATTTTCGGCGAAGTTACCTATCCCACAGACGCAGCTCCTGTCACTATTCTGTCTCAAGACACATGGAAAATGTTCCGACGATCTCCCTTCTTTAGTTCCACCAGGCCACACCCACAGAGCTGAGTCACTTCCATTCCCTTCGTATTCATTTGGTAAGAAAGGTGTTCCACTCCGAAAGCTTCTTCGCACGAACCGCTAATTTGTGGAACAAATGCGACACCTGCGTGAAAGTTTTACCGAACTGTACAATCTTAACCACGTCAGTTTAGCTTAATCTTTTTCTACCCCCCGTATCTTCGTTGTTTTCACTTACTGCTTTCTTCCCTACGTTCATATCAAACACCTTATTCAGTAACCTTCTACCTTGAGTGACTCTTGGGTTTTATAGTAATATAGTAAAAACGCCATAACCCTGGAACAGGAAGTTCGAAATCACTACAGTAGACTATAGTCAAACAGGTTAACTTGTTGACTTTTATTCAACGCCAGATATATTAACTAACTGCCATAATAGTTTAACATACAGATTTCCATAATTGTTGATATCGAACCCCAAGGGTAGACAGAATCACCAAAGGAGTTGATAAATAATTAGGAGATGGAAAGCAAACATTTGGACAAGAAGTAAATACACGTAGAATACAACTTGCTGTTACACAGCGTATCTAATTCATATATAATAGCTTGTATTGTCTCTTCATTTTAGGATCGATTCAATGTTTATAGACGAAGAACAACAACAGAACAAATCCCATCAAGTGCTGTATGAATAAAACGGGCGATTCGCCCTTTTTCAGGCTGTGTGGAAAAGCTACTGAAAGTGTGCAACACATTGTCAGTGGCTCAGTAGAGACGACACCATGACAAAGTAGCACGCAGAATCCACTGGGAACAGTGCAAGAAATAGATATTCTTGAATGAGCAGAGACATGGTGCGATCATTCACCGCCGTCAGTAGCTGAGAAGGAGCAAGTGAAGCACATGTGGGATACGACTGTCTTGACTGACAAGCACTTGGAGAGCAATCGCCCTGGCATCACACTTACGTAAAAGAGTAGGTAGATAAATTGATCCTGATAGACGCACTGTTACCTTGGGATAATAACGAAGGCGGAAATTACTTCGGCATTTAAACTGGGCAGGCCTAATCAAAGTAATGTACTAAGCAGCAGCTTCAAGTCACCCTCTTCAAGTTGCAGTTAATTCCCTCGGATTGATTTGAAAAGGATCCGATAGACTCATTGAAAGGATCCCTGGAAGCCCATGCCTTAAGGAAATACAAAGCAATGTGCTTTATTTATGTAAAATCCGTGTCATCGAAGGTTCATTTTTTTTTGTTGACAAAAATACTCCGAAAGATATCATAATGTCATTTTTGACCTCAGGTTTCTGGTTGTGACTCAGAAGGAAATGAGTACAACACAGAAACCAAAGGAAATAACAACAATAATAATGAATTCTGTTCCCCTATATATGTGTGTGCGCGTGTGTAAGAAAGACAGTGTGTGTGTGTGTGTATGTGTGTGTGTGTGTGTGTGTGTGTGTGAATTTAAGTAGGTGCATGTGTGTGCTTGTGCGTGTGTTTTTGTGCGTGTGTGTGCTGGGAAATACGTATATCCAAAGTTGCTAAGAAACTCTCCGCCCAACCAAAAGAAATCTAACGTTTAACCACTTGAGCAAATTTTAGCGAGTAGACAGTGCCAATAACTCTTCAGAATCTCCTTCCATATATGGATCTAATTTTGGTTTATTTTAAGATTGTAAAGCAGAAAAAAGGTAACATGGAATGAATATACTCCAATGTGAGCCTTACTTGGAGCTACAGTCGTCGACGCTTTCTTCGGTGTAGTTGGCGTCGTTGTTCGGGCTGTAGTTGCCTCCTTACATGGGGTTGTTCTTGAAATAATTGATCTGAAAAACTTCGTTGTCGAAAATTGATCTGTTGTTGAGTCAGATGACAGCGTTGGACTGAAATCGGTCTCTTGGTTTGAAACTGAATCTATCTCTGTTGATAATGTTGTTGGTAAAATCATTTTCATATCTGAGGTTGTTGTCGAAAGATGACTATCACTTGAGTTGAAATACTCACTTTTCGAAAATTGGTCTCTTGCTAAGTCTGATGTCGATGAAAATTCGTTCTCTGTGGATGTCTTAATTTCAACTAATTGTATATTAATTTCATTCTCTCTGCTTGTTTCAGGACTTTCTGTGATTGTTGTTAAACTTGAAACCTAAAAAAATGTAAAAGAATAATTCTTTGAAACAATTTATTTCAAATTATTGTCGAGGTGCTTCATAATTCAAAAGAATCAACAAGTGTGTTTTATTTATATTTATTTTAATATCTACTATTCTCCTACAGTATACTCGCGCAGTCGAACTGTCTGACCGTTAGCGTTCCAAACATGAGTCCCGTGCTGAAATCTCATCAGGTTAGATATTTCAAGGGGTTGAATTCATAGTAATAGAAACCTAAGGCGATCTCTGCATCCAGCACGACGCGTGAAAAACTTGCTGTAGGTTGGCCCAAATCTAGGTTAGGCGCCGATGTTTGTATTGTCACGTGTCATCATAACTCAAAACTGTTGATCACGTCACAATGCCTTCTCTCGCACCCAAAATTGTAACAAACTTTCGCTTAGTATTGTTGCCCTATAAGCCACAGTTCGTTCTGTGGGCGATGAAGAATCATAAGTGCGTCTGAGTAAGCAACTGCAACAGGAGATAAATAGGCACCTGACCATTCTCGGAATGGAGCAACCAACTATTTACTGGTTACTTTACAAATTCGGTAAGGTTAAATTGGCATCTGGTCTCAAACATGACCTGATGTCTGTTAACTGAAGCAATGAACGGCTTCTTAATTTTAACGCCTCCAAAAAGAAACTTCTTTATCAATCACCCAAGATTCTTGATAAAATCTAATTCTGCTTTGAAAAAAATGAACTACAGTCTGTATCTGTCTATATTTCTGAGATGAGGTATTAGGTAAACTATTTACATTATTCAGACTATTGTCCTCATCTTTGTCGCCATATTTATTACAGCGTTTCGACCGTTGTACGCTCCGACCTTCTTCAGGTGGTTGGAATGTCGGACTGAACCCTTTATTTCGCTCACTGGAGTAGAATGTTCTAGGTCCACGTGCCATGTTTTTAATGGATATCGGATATCTCCTGTTAATACCCCTCTCCATGTTCTCCACTGCCTTAACCGGGTATTGAACTCAAACTCTTTGCGTCCTGTCACTGGATCTAACCAACGCCCTTATCCACTTTGCCATGTGTCCTTGAAGACATCTGTACAAGAATTTCTGGGTATTATAAACCTAATGTCTTCAGCCCTCATTTTTTTACCTGTGCTCATATTGCAATTTTTGCTGTAATCATTTAATGTTTTTACCAGAGCTCATATTGCAATTTTTGTTGTGATTATCGCTTTTCTCTAGCACTTCTTATTACTGATTCCCATATCGTATTCA
The DNA here is from genome assembly GCA_964036315.1 of Acanthosepion esculentum. Lineage (NCBI taxonomy): Eukaryota > Metazoa > Mollusca > Cephalopoda > Sepiida > Sepiidae > Acanthosepion > Acanthosepion esculentum. The sequence continues at coordinate 76,940,906 of OZ038497.1, read as the reverse complement.
TTTCTATGCTTGGTCGGCTCCTGAGATTATTGTGGTCTAGCATATATGCTGATTTCTTAAGTTTACGAATTTCCCAATGTTGTTCTTTGTTTATGATCTCAACCTGACCCCACAGAGCGCGGTGATCTCCCTTTTCTTACCATATGTGGTCAGCCACGCCTGATTTTTCCACTTCCCCTCGTGTTACAGCTTCCTGGTGTTCTTGAAGCTTTACCTTAGGGAGACGCTTCCTTGTAGATATAATTGACCCATTTATCGGAAAGTCTCCTCCATATGTCCGGAACTCCGCCCACTTCGTGGAAATAATACTCCCATCCTATCCAACCAGATGGTGCGCTTGAACGTGGTGAGTTTGTTCACCAAGGTACCCACAGAGGAGGCACTCTCAGTAGTCATAGCCAGATTGGCCTCCGAGGGTAACGAACCAGTATTCCAACAGATAATCTGATGGAGATGTTGACCTTTTGTACACAAACAACACACTTCGCGTTGGGATCACACATATATCGACAGGATGAGGGCTTAGCAATGGGCTCGTCATTATCACCAGCAATGCCGAATATATACATGGAATACTTTGGGAAAATGACATTGGAATTCATATCTCTAAAGTCAACTCTATGGTTAAGGTACGTAAGTGACACCTTCATACTCTGTTCACACCAGGAAGATGATCAGGTTCTACTGGACCATGTGAACTCAATAAGACCTTTGATACAGTTCACGATGGAGAAAGAAAATAACAACACACTCTCATTCCTGGATGTTGTAATATCTCGAACAGTGCATAGGTTAGAGATATCCATATACTGTATACCGACATTCACTGGACAGTTCCTCAATTTCAACTCCTACCATCCATACAGCGTAAAGAAAGGGATCGTCCGCTGCTTACAACACCGAGCAAAAGTCATAAGTGGCGACTCAGAGACATTAGATATAGAATTTGTTGTGGTAGGATCCACCTAATTTGCATAGTGGCGTACCGACCATATAAATATGGTTGGTACCGAGAAGAGAGGGGAGGAATCAGGAGATTCAACCAGAGACTCTGCCCGACTGCGACTCAGTCAACATATTCTCCAGGAACGGTCTTCCCAGGAATATACAAAAGACTATATGTAAATATTGTGTACACTTTCTTATTTCAATACATTTTGTTCTAAGTACATTTTGTGTTGCATTATTATTCCATGCATTAGTCAAGTTTCAACAATGGCGACAAGGTAGAAAGAACCATACGAAAAAAAGAATTAATAATTGAGAGCCTTCAACAATTGGGACAAGTCATTGAAGAACCCAGGCGGAAGGAAAAAATTATTAATTCAAAGTCCAACATTTAACGTAACAACGAAGGATTCTGAACTTCTGGATATTTAGAACTAGTTAAAGGACGACTAAGCATAAAGGAACGTTCACTCAGAAAAATTTGAAATGTGTCGTAAACGAATAACGGTGATTTTAAATTAAAAAGTTATCTACAACGAGACACCCGTTAAAAAAAAACAAAAAAAAACAAAACTGGCCGACTACAAAAACATGCATGGAATTAAAAGGTGCACAAATACACCGTGTCGACTTTGAAAGGTAACGAACTTTTAAAAAAATTTTTTTTTTTTTGTTTGTTCAACAATATTTTATAGTGACGAATTTACCTCTGATAATAAAAATCAGAAGTTGGTCATTGGAAATACGCGAACAGAAGTCGAAAACAAAAAAAAAAAAGAAAAGAAAAAAAGTCCGACGGTCTCTGTTCACACAAACAAAAAAAAGAGAAAAAAATACCAAAGTTGATTATCACGGGCTTGAATGTAAAAGCAAGACATAAAATAAAAAAGTCGTAAGTTGTTTCGATTTTTCTGGTCAGCTTATATTATATCCGTGGATACACAAATTAAAAGTATATTCTTTGTTGCATGAACACTATCAGCTAAAGATGGATGAATTATCCAAAGTCATATCTGAATTATTCAAATCCCAGCAGTTGAGTCAGCAACGTCAAAATGAACAGTTTGCCTTATTAATAAGGGAACAACAGATATCGCAGTAAAAATATCAAGGAAAGCAAGATGAAAGACAGCAAAAATATCAAGAAAAGCAACAGGAAAGACTGGGAAAACAGGAAGAAATGCAGATCAATGTTTTAGAAATTCAAAAGTTAACACTGGAGAAATTAAACAACAATCAGGCAAATGAAGGAAATTCTTCATATTCTAATAACACCATATTTAATTCACTGGAAACTTTCAACTATGTGCCAGACGAAGAAAAAACGTTTGAAGCGTACTTTAAACGATATGAAGATATTTTCTACACAGACTGTGAAAACTGGTCGAATTCAAGAAAAGTCAGTCTATTACTAAGAAAGCTAGGTACAGCAGAACATAGCAAATTTGTAGATTTTATTCTACCGAGGAAAACGAAGGAATTGGAATTCTCGGAAACAGTGAAATTGCTAAAGGAGCTGTTTGGAGCAAATATGTCGCTTTGGCATAAGCGATGGTTATGCATGAATGTCTCTAAATCCGACGATCAGGATTACTTAACATATGTCTCTATAGTGAATAGACATTGTGACAACTTCAGATTGGCAGAGATTACGGTTGAAGAATTCAAGTGTTTAATTTTTGCTCAAGGACTGGTATCCAGTAAGAGTGCCGAAATAAGACGTAGAGTTTTGTCTAAACTCGAATCTGAACAAAACCTTACCCTGCAAAAGTTAGCAGAGTAGTGTCAGCGGGCCGTAAGTTTAAAGAAAGAGTCGCAAAAAATCGAAGAAACTGGCATTGCTTATATTAAAAAAAAATAGTCAAATTACCCATCAGCAAAAAATTGGAGTAAAAATTCGGCGTATGTTAAAAATAGACAAGAAAAATTAAATAAAAAGAACGAGGATGAAAAAAAGGTCCCACCATATAATTGCAGACGTTGCAACGAAAGACACTGGGAGGTAAATTGCCCATATAGAAATAAGAAATGTTTCGTGTGCCACAAGAATGGACACAAAAGATCGTGTTGTAAAACGAAAAAATTCAATAGCCGAATTAGACAAACAAATTCGAATATCAAATCAGATAGAGATTTGAGGAAATATGTGACGACTGAAATATTTAAAAAGAATATCAAATTTCAACTCGATTCGGGTTCAGATTTAACAATAATGAACTATAAAACATGGAAAATTTTAAAAAGGCCTACAATAATGAAGTCAACGAAACTCCCTCGAACGGTAACTGGAAAGGAAATGAACTTCGAAGCCGAGGTTGTACGGGATCGTTAAAAAAATAAGTTTTCATTCTGAAAAATGGAGAAAACTTGATGGGTACAGATTTTATTGAAACATTCGAATTGTGGGATAAACCGTTAAACTCATTCTGCAGAAATGTAGAAAGTAATACGCAAACAAGACAGGACATTAAAGATGAATTAAAGAAAAAGTTTCCGGAAACCTTCACACCTGGTCTTGGAAGATGTAACAAGTTTGAAGCTAAATTTGAATTAAAGGAAAATACTATGCCAATTGTTAAAAAGAAACGTAACGTGCCTTTCGCAAGTGTAGAAAATATTAACGAACAACTTGATAGGTTGGAAAAAATGGGAATTATTTCGAAAGTAGAATCTAATTCATGGGCTGCGCCGATTGTGTGCATAAAAAAGAAATCAAACCAAATCACAGTCTGCGTTGATTTTTCGACAGGGTTGAACTCGGTAATTAAGGACTACCATTACTCGTTACCGAGTCCGGAGGAGATTTTTAACAAGCTAAATGGTGGAGTTATATTTTCAAAAATCGACTTATCAGATGCCTATCTCCAAATTCCTGTCGAAGAGGAATGTTCGAAGTTGCTAGGGATAAACACGCATAAAGGTTTATTCAAGTATAACAGGCTTCCTTTTGGTATTAAAGTGGCACCAGCCATTTTTCAACAAGCTATGGACGTCATGTTGAATGATTTAGACTTTGCGTGCGCCTACTTAGACGACATCATAGTAAGGAGCGCAACCGTCGACGAACATCGAGAGCATCTCAATCAAGTATTTAAAAAGATTCAGGACTTTGGATTTAAAGTCAAAGAGTCAAAGTGCGAATTTGGGTTGGAGGAAATTAAGTATTTAGGTCACATAATCAACAAAAATGGCAGATTTCCAGATCCGGAAAGGTCCATTGCGATTAGAGACATGCCGACGCCCACTAATGTGGCGACGCTACAGAGTTTTCTGGGGCTCGCAAATTATTATCAAGCGTTCATTAAAGGAATGTACAATCTAAGAGCTCCGTTGAATGAACTACTAAAAAAAGACAAGGCATGGGAATGGACGGTAGAATGACAGAAAGCCTTTGATGAAATAAAGAAAATGCTTACATCCGACCTCTTTTTAACCCATTACAATCCAAAACTTGATATTGTAGTGGCAAGTGACGCCAGATCATACGGGATAGGAGCGTGTATTCAACACATAATGCCAGATGGTTCTAAAAAACCAATTGCACATGCTTCGAGAACTTTACTCCCAGGAGTATCATTTTTGCCATAACAAAATTTCATAGATACATCTACGGCAGACATTTTATGCTAGAAACGGATCATAAACCTCTGATCACTATTTTTGGTTCAAAGAAAGGGTTACCCGTTTATACGGCAAATCGACTGTTGAGATGGGGAACCATTCTTCTTAATTATGATTTTCACATAAAGCACCTATCATCAAAAAATATAATTCATCCGCATAGTTTATCAAGACTCGTACCGAGTCAAGAAGAAAGATTCGAAGAATCAATTATTGCAAATATCAGAGCAGATTATGAGGTGAAAAGCATGGTAAACAACATTTTAAGAGAGCTACCGGTTACACCAAAGGAAGTCAAAAAAGAAGCTGAAAGCGATGATTTCATTTTAGAAATAAAAAGCAAAATGGTAGCAAATGACCAAAAAGTGCAGGAGATTTATTCAATATGTGACGGATTTTTATTATATGGTGAGAGAGTAGTAGTACCAAAAAAGTTGCAGCAAAGAATACTACGGGACTTTCATATGGGTCACCCGGGGGTTAATATAACAAAAAGCTTAATGCGAAGCTTTGTATATTGGAAAGGAATGGATGTGGATATCGCAAACATGGTTCATCGATGTAAAGGGTGTGCGTTAGCAGCTGAGGCACCACCTATAGTACACAAACCATGGCCCAAGACGGATCATCCTTGAACAAGATACACATTGATTTCGCTGGTCCAGTAGAAGATTATTACTACTTAATAGTGGTAGATAGTTTTACAAAATGGCCGGAAGTACTACGCTGCAAAAAGCCTACGTCCAATACCACAACAACTTTCTTGCATGAACTATTTGCACGGTTCGGTGTGCCAGAGTGTATTGTGAGTGACAATGGTACACAATTCACTTCTGAAGAATTTAAGGAATTTTGTGAGTTATATCAAATTAACCACATAACGACGACGCCGTATCATCCGAGGTCCAATGGATTCGCAGAAAGATTTGTCGATACTTTAAAGCGCGCTCTGAAAAAAGCCTCAGGAGTTCCAACGGAAAAGGCGCTTCAGCAATTCCTACAAGTATACAGAATCACGCCAAACCAGAGAACACATTCAAACATGGCACCAGCTGAACTAATGTTCGCTAGGAAAGTTAAGTCAGTGTTTGACAAGCTTTTGCCAGGAACAAATAGAGTAAAGAATACTATGTATACAGCTAGAAAAAGATACACCTCCGGAGAGAAGGTGTTTTTCAAGTGCTACAGAAACAACGTTGAGTTCTGGGAGCGAGGCATAGTGGACAAGAGAATGGGTGACCTGATTTACATAATTAAAATGCCGAAGAATACTCATAAAAGGCACCAGAACCAACTTAAAAAATGTTACGTTCTAGAGCATGAAGAGAGTATACCGGATGAGGAGGAAGATCCCATTGATGTAATGTATGATATTTTTCAAGTAGAACCTCCGCAGAATACTCCTGAACCGAGAAGATCCGGTAGGAAACGAAAGTTCACGGACCCATTGGACGTGAATCAGAAAAGGGAAAAGATATTAAAATTAAGCGGATGGACATATGCATATGAAGTATGCAAATGGGATCTACAAAGAAATAGCCATAATCATCATCCCATATAGGAAGCCAGTTTGAAATCCAAAAGGGATTCCAAGGCTTGGGAGGGGGGTGTTGTGGTAGGATCCACCTAATTTGCATAGTGGAGTACCGACCATATAAATATGGTTGGTACCGGGAAGAGAGGGGAGGAATCAGGAGATTCAACCAGAGACTCTGCCCGACTGCGACTCAGTCAACACATTCTCCAGGAACGGTCTTCCCAGGAATATACAAAAGACCTGATGTAAATATTGTGTACACTTTCTTGTTTCAATACATTTTGTTCTAAGTACATTTTGTGTTGCATTATTATTCCATGCATTAGTCGTTTCAACAGAATTGGTCAGTATGAGTTGTACCCTAAAATGTAAAAACTACCCTGGGTACAATGCAGCAGGCACAAAAACTGGGATAGGCAGGTACAAGAGGAAAACAACAACACTCAGAAAACAGTCCGTCTGCCTTATATGAAGGGATTATCAGAGAAAATACAAAGTATCTGCGGTTCATATAACATCAGGACAAACTTCAAAAGCTGGACGACTCTTCGTAGATATCTCTCCCGAGTAAGATCCCCCCATAGACGAGAACTTGACTAAAGACTGTGTGTACGCTATCCCATGCAGCTAAGGAAAAAATATAAATGGGTGACAAGCCGCCCCCTTAAGGTAAGGCTTCAAGGATACCAGAAAGCTGTAACACGAACGAAAGTGGAAAAATCAGGCCTGGCTGACCACATAAGGAGAGAAAAGGGAGATCACCATCCTTTGTGGGATCGGGTTGAGATCATAGACAAAGAACAACATTGGAAATACTCGTAAACTTAAGGAATCAGCATATATACTAGGCCACAATAATCTCTTGAGCCGACGAAGCATAGAAATGAATACGATATGGGAACCAGTAATAAGGAATGCCAGAGAAAAGCGATAATAACAACAAAAATTGCAATATGAGCTCTGGTAAAAACATATAATGATTACAGCAAAAATTGCAATATGAGCTCTGGTAAAAATGGTACTGAATACATTAGGTTTATAATACCCAGAAATCCTTACACAGATGTCCTCAAGGACACATGGCAAAGCGGATAAGGGCGTTGGTTAGATCCAGTGACAAGACGCAAAGAGTTTGAGTTCAATACCCGGTTAAGGCAGTGGAGAACTTGGAGAGGGGTATTAACAGGAGATATCTGATATCTATTAAAAACATGGCCCGTGGAACTAGAACATTCTACTCCAGTGAGCGAAATAAAGGTTTCAGTTCGGAGCGAACAACGGCCGAAACGTTGTAATAAATATGGTGACAAAGATGAGGACAATAGTCCGAATAATTTAAATGACCTACAGTCTGTTGTGAAAGAGAAGGAAAATATTCTTAATTTTAACGCCTCCAAAACAAAACATCTCTCTATCAATCACCTGAAAGACCCCTTTTTGTCTCGAATCACCAGGGATGATATTAAACTCAGTGAGAGTGATTCGTTACCCCTTCTCGGTGTTATATTCTCGGCTGACATGAAATGGAAATATCATATTGAATCCATTTTTAGGTATGCTGCTAAAAACATTGATGCACTGTGTCATGCTAGACAATTCTTGTCTCCTGAATCAATCTTACTCATTTATTCGTCTATACTTTGAATATTTCTACCACACATGGTTATGTACTCGTGCTGTATATCTAGAGATTCTTAATAAAATCCAAGGAATAATCTGCAATATTATTGGTCCTGCCCTGGGCATCTCGGCTTCAGCCACTTTCTCCCCGCCGTAATGTCGTTTCACTGTGCCTTTTCTATAAATGCTTTCATCATAATTGTTCGAATGAATTCTTCGTCGTCGTACCTAGACTTTATGAATTTAAGCGCAGTACCAGATTTGGTGGCAAGATGTCATTATTTTATTTTTTGATTTGGCTAGATGTAAGCGTAGGTTCTATGCTAACAGTTTCTTTTACGCTTGTGAAACTCACTTCCGGTTCATTATTTTCCAGCCAACTTTGTTCTTCAAACATGTAAATGCAATGTCAAAAGTTATCTACTGTCTTCTTGATTACTCTTCTATTGTTTTCGCTCGTTAATAATGTTTCGTTTTATTCTTATTTTTCTTTTGTGTCTTTATCAATCACCTGAAAGACTCCTTTTTGTCTTGAATTAGCATGGATGATATTAAACTCCGTGAGAATGACTCATTAGCCCTTCTTGGTCTTATATTCTTATGTGGAAATACCATATTGAATCTATTGCTAGGTGTGCTGCTAAGAAATTTGGTTCACTATGTCGTGCAAGATAATTTTTCTCTCCTGAATCTACCTTACACATTTATAAGTCTACAATTCGTTCATGTTTTGAATATTGCTGCCACATATGGCTCGGTTTGCCTGTTGTATATTTAGAGATTCTTGATAAAATCTAAATCCGCAATATTATTGATCCTGACCTAGCGTCTCAGATTCAGTCACTTTCTGACCGCTGTAATGTAGCTTACCTGCGCCCTTTCCAGAAATACTTTCATAGTAATTGTTTGGATGAACTCTTCGCTATGGTACCTAGACTTTATGAGCGCAGTACTAGATTGGCGGTAAGGTCTCTTTGTTTTACAGTTGAATTCGTTAGATGTAACAATAAATTCTGTGCTAACAGTTTATTTTCACGCACTTCTAACTTATGGGTCTCTTTTCTGGATCATTACTTTCCAGTCAGCTTTGTTCTTCAAAAATCTAAATGTAATTTCAATCGTTATCTATCGTCTTCTTGATTACACTTCTATTGTTTTCGCTCTTTAATAATGCTTCTCTTCTTATTCTTTCACACTCAGTAACCCCTTGCACGGGAAGAAATAATTACAAAAAACATTTGGGGTCGCCAGAAAGTATCTATTCCATGTGATTTTCTTCATCTGCCATGAAACGAATGTATACATATTTAATTTAAAAATTATTTGCCTTTATTTTGATTTTTATACAACGAAAAAAGTCAGTTTCTCTAATAAAATGTTATTTTCTAAATTTAAACGCACACAGAAAGTGAATTTGAGTGAAACTAGGCCGACATAATTCAAATATAGGCCTTTTTTCACCTCTTAGAAAAAAAAATAAAAAAAAACAAATGAATGGATGTTCCCACGTAGAGGCCCCGTGTCTTGAGCGACTTGGCCCTTAAAATCAACCCAGACTTCAAGTGGAACTTGTACATACCTTCAATTGCTAAAGATGCAAGAAAAATGGTCTATTCCTTATACCGTGCTGGTAAGTACTTGACACCTCGTGTTCTCTGCTTCCTTTATAAGAGCCAGATCAGGCCGAAAATGGAGTACAGTTAGAATATTTTGGCAAGAGCTGACGAGTTCTCACTTTCTCGTCTCGATAGAGTGTCATAAAAGCGTTTCTGCTTCCTTTTAGCTGACAAATTAATTTCCGCCTTTCAAACCCTCAGTCATCGACGAAAATCTGTCGCTAAGATCTCACTGCTCTGTCGTCACTACTTCCCTGGAAAGTAAGTAAGTTTTCACTAGTATGCGGTCACTGCTTAAAAATAAAAACGAGGTTTCTGTTTCAAATACAGGTATCCATATTACACACACACACACACACACACACACACACACACACACATATATATATATATATGTTTAAGATTCTAATGTTGCGCAATGAAGCAGAAAATTGGTGGTTCTTGCGTAACCTTGAGGTCTGGAACTCAATAAAAGTCTCCTTATGTCATACTTGACTTAATTCGACTAGACTGAAGTAACTTATTACTGTTAGAATTTCAATTAAATATATCGAAATATGTTGATCGTAAAATGTTTCAGTTTAATGAGTAGATCCCTTTCTAAGGGAGAAAAATTAAGTTTACAACAGTATGGTACCTTGTGAGAACCTATTTCGTAACATAATAATAATCTATCCTGTTAACTACTGCTTCACGGTAAGGCGCTTAATGATATTTACTAATCTTACATAGGTCTGCCACAAATCGACAAAGTGAATCGCAAATGGAGTGCTTGGAATAGTCTGCTACCCACTACAATTCATTTGTTCCCACCTTTGAAAATTAGGTGAACTAATTTTGCTGTGCTGATTTTTACATGTATATGTGTGTAGTGTAGGGATTATCGATGCAGAAACAGAGTGCCATGTTCAAATTACAGTTGAGGCTCTTACATTCGCTTCCTCACAAATACCCTTAAAATATAATGATTTTCTAAGCGTAGCTTAGATGTGGCACAAGGCCGAATCTAGGGGGTACCTAGTGAGGATTGAACTCACTACTCAGTCGTAATTATTCTAGCGAGACAAGCTTGCTTATCATTACACAACACCGAGGTGACCAAGTGATTTTATAAGCGTAGCTTAGATGTGGCACAAGGCCGAAAGTATGGGGGGCACCCAGTGAGGATCGAACTCACTACTCAGTAGTAATTGTTCTAGCGAGACAAGCTTGCTAACTATTACACCGCCTCGAGGTGTTCAAACACCCTTAAAATAAATGAAGCTATCTCTTTCCCCCTCCCTAATTATGATTAACAGCTGGGCAGAACACACTCACCAGTTTTATTTAGCAACCAGACTCTGTATTGAAAATCCGTGGGCTTAGTAAATTCAGCCTGTAAAACATACTTGCAACAGAAAGCACAACAGCAACGCCTGGTGTTTTAAAACTGTGGCCTTGTGATACACAGGCGTGTCTACAAGACGTGCATACAATTTTGACAACATAAACCATTTATTGAATATGTTTCAAACGTTTGATATTATTTCATTTTCTATCGTATATATTGGCAAAATTCTTTTTTTAATGTTAACCCTGAAAAAATTGCATTTTTTCTTTCGTGTTTATATTTTAAACCTGCTATTTAAATACATTGAAATCTAATAAATACATCTAAACGTACTTGGTAAACATTGACCTACGCTGTATACTATAATTTTATTAAACTTTTTGACTCTCATGCAAACCAAACATACAGTGCTGTTCGATAAAAGTGACTCACTAGATTTGTTTTACTTAAAAAAAGTTTCGGCTATTGTTTTTGGGGTCAAACTAATTTTTAATATTACTAATATAAAGGCCCCTTCCCGACCACCTAGTAAAAAAGTTTCCTCACCCTAAGTTATTCTACTGATACTTATAATTTTGGATATAAATGAGATTTAGGGAAAAACACTGTGCAAAAAAAAAAAGTGACTCACTTATTTTCTGCAACTAGTAATAAATAGAAACATAACCGAACAGCTTTAAATAAAGAATAATAGAGGTATAATTTATTTATAATAGGTAATATAGTTTGAAATATTTAATAATCTATGGGTCCTCCTTTATTTTGAATAACCTTTTCAACTCTTTTTGGCATTGACTTGATTAGGTTCTGGCAAATCTCATCTCCAAGCATTGAATTCCATTTGGATATGAAATTCACAATCAAATCCTCGTTATTGCTTTCTCGAGAGCCTGTACTTTATAATGCTCCAAAAGTTTTCTATGGGGTTGAAGTCAGGAGATTGGGGCGGCCATGTCATAACACTCACCTGCTTCTTATCAAAGTATTCCTTCATCAATTTTGATTTGTGACAGGGGGCATTATCCTACATAAAAATGAGCTTGGTGGGGTCGATTTGCACCCTTTCAGCAGAAGGGAGCAGACAAGACTCTAAAATTCTCTTGTACTGCTCGCTCCTGAGGGTCTTTTCAATAGGTTTTAAGAAACCAGTTCCATGAAAAGAAAAGCATCCCCAGAACATTATACTGAACGGATGCTTACTTACTGCTAAATTCAAAGAGCTTTCAAAGCTTCTTCTTCGGATTTTAAATCGCTTATCTTTTGAATTTAGCTCAACTTTCGTTTCATCGGAGCAAAGAACATTTAGTAAAAAAAAAATCCGGTGAGTCACTTTTAACGAACAGCACTGTATGTTTCTCCCTTTTTTGGTCCGCGTACAAACTAAATCCGTGTCTACTATTTTGATTCTCGTATAGCTGGCCACTCGTATACGAGGATACCCGTCTAATATTGCAGACTCTTGCCCTGGCGTATTCGTGTTTATTCAAAAAAAAATGTGGAGCAGACCTTAGTTACAGTTTTTAGGAAACTAGCGTGATCAACAAGTTGAACTAGACCAGCACGCTCAAGCCCTCGTCTACGATGACTTGTGACTTCGTGCTAGAACAGCTATCGTCCACTCAGTTTCACTCATAAGGCTTGGGTCAACCCGTGGTATGGTTTTCAGGCACTTTCCAAATGTACCGCACGCTTTCATCGATACATCCAGTCCGATAACATCAGGAAAGCTCCTTCCTGACAAATTGACCTATGGTGAGATTTGAAACCTTATGATCAGAAAGCTAACGTTCTAACCACTCGGCCACGTGCCTATATTTTAATTCTCTTACAAACTAAACATATGTATAACTTTTTGGTTTTCGTACAAACTAAACCTGTTTCTACTTTTTTTATTCTCCTGTATACCATACCTGTCATATGACAGAATTCCTCATTAAATAGCCACGAAAATGTTGATAGGTCATAAGACAAACCAAACCATTGATCTTTTATGAGACGCCCATACTATCTAACATAAGTACTAAAAAGGAAAAAGAAATGAAAATATTACATTTTTTAGCCTACGCTATTCGACTATATCAATTATTCTATATAGATTTGAGGCAACAGAGATGAGGGCGATACTGAGTATATCATGGAGGGAGTATGTGACCAACGAGAAAGTTTTAAGGAAAATGGAAATACTTGTATTTAGAATCAGAACGAAACAATTGAGATGTCCGAAACACATATCGAGGAAAGAGGGCTTAGAGATTTTATACTCACAGAACATATTGAAGACAAGAGGGAAACTGCGAGTAATCTACCTAAAACGATGGTGTACATGGGTGTCAGAGAAATGGCTGGAAGGCATAGAGAGAGGCCAAATATTACTAATAGCTACAAAGAATAGAAAGTTGTGGAGAGACATGAACAAAACAATGAGAAGAATCGGTAGGCAAAGTTTCAACACACCTTTTTTTAAATTAATTGAAACGTCGAAATCTACTTACTTGCGCTGCATCCAGAAGGAACAGGAACGAATATAATGCCAACATGCGAAGCATGTTTGTAAAAAGAGAATGTGTTCTTGATCAGTTCTAGTTCTTTGGGGAACGACACCCGATTTGAAAAATAATAGATTCTCAGATCACTAAGCGCTTTTATAAGACTTACGAAGCAATATCCAGTAAACATATTACGACTATAAATAAATAAAATCATAAAATCATTTTTAAAGTTATTTTATTAACCTAAATTTAAAAATGTCTTTTTCTATACGAGGAAAAGAAAGAGAAAGTTTGGTAAGAGGAGAAGAAGAAAAAGAAGATATCTATGAGAAAGATAGAAAAAGCAATGAAAGAGAGAAAGATCAATGAGACAGAGAGAGAGAGAGAGAGAGAGAAAGGAGCAATTTAAAGAGAAAAAGAGCAATGAAAGAGAGAAAAAGAACAATTCACAGACAGAAAGAGCAATGAGAGAGAAAGAGAAAGGAGCAATTTAAAGAGAGAAAGCGCAATGAAAGAAAGAAAAAAGTAAGGAAAGAAGAAAGAGTAAGTTGTAAGAATGACATAATTTGCTTGACACTTTTCTGCATATACGGGAGTGGGTATGCAAACTCGGGTGGAAAGAAGCTTGCGTAGGTAAGATATTGTGATTATGGGTATGTTTGCGGACTCTTGGGTTGCTTCAGTGTCTTATGTCTCTATGGGTGTGGCTAGTAGGAATGCTAGTAGGTAGATAGGCAGTGTGTCTATGTATATGAACGAAGTTTGGCCGTGTTTGTTTGTTTGTGTGTGTGTGTGTGTGTGTTGTGCAGCGTATAGATCAAAGGTTCTACTGCGTTAGTATATGGCAGTGTTTGAGTGCGTGTGTGTTTGCAGATAGGGATAGTTGTGCTAACTCGGGAAATGTATAAATCTTTTTGGTAAGGCTAACATTAGACGTTTCCCTATAAGGAAACATTTCGCATTCATTGACCGAGCAGCCAGTACTGCTTTCAGTTGAAATTTGTAAAATCTTTCTCTTAAAAGACTTTTTGTTTTAGTATAATTGATTTATCAAATCCAGTAGCTGTTATCGCTCTTTCCAGTATTGATGGTTGCTTCCTTCTTAACGTGCGATTCTTTTTAGAGTTGAAGAATGCTAGCTACTGTGGGGGTGAAAAAACGAAAAGACCAATACTAAACAGGAAACAAGAGATAAACCTCTACCCCTGTTCAAAAGACTGGGGAGGTGTGTGAACCGGGCAATAGGTAAACCTATCTACTCCTATTACTAATTTTTCAACTAGCCCATTTACTAAACTCACGGTCGTTTATAAGACTTTCCAACCTCCACCCCAACTGTTTATTACATTATTCATTTTTTTCCCAATTTGTCACTATTAGTCCATCACACATAAAAAATTCATCTTTGAAACTGAAACCAACTACACTATTTCTTTCCTAGATATCATGGTACACAAAAACAATAACGAACTTGGACATTTATAGAAAAGCTACCAACAAAATCGACCTGGTCAGTTTCTACTCAAATCACTCCTCTAAGATTAAATCTGGAATAATTACAGGTTTCTATTTAATATCATTAAGAATTTGCAACCCCCAATATTTACCTAAAGAAGAAGCATACACAGAAAACACATTGAAAAACCTACACTACCTATATCATTTCTTCCACAACGCAAGAAGAAAGGCATAGAAAATATACAACCACAACAAAAATAACATCATCATCCGTAATAATAAATTATACGAGAACAGATATATACTACTACCGACCAACTCCATAACGTCCACTATCCCGAACAACATATCCCATCTAAACAACACCCAAATAATCACAAACACATTCAAAACCATTATGCATATAATCAGGTCTACAGATATCCCTAACAATAATAATAATTATGAAGCAGGGATATATAAAATGAATTGCCAAATCTGTTCCTTATAATACATTGGAGAAACATGCAGAAATGTTTTTTAAAAAAAGCATCTATGAGCACAAAAGAGAGACCTCATCAATAACAATTTGACAAATGCACCGGTCATACACAGAAATAATTCCAAGCACAATTTTGATTTGAAAAATGCTACACTCATAAAAAAAAGAAAATAATTTACTCAGAAGAAAAATCTTCGAGAGTGCCGCCATTAAATATTATACAAATATTAATCTACGCCGTATTTTTTTCAGTCTCTTAATACTTTGCATAATTTCTGGAATATCTTCCTTCATATATTTAAATTTCCGTGTCACACACCTTTCGTTTGTTACTACAATAACCAGATAGATAGATTTATGTATTTGAATCGCCATCCCCAATGTGCAGTTAAAACTCTGGGTTGTATTTTTGCTGGCAACCGTGCATTCTGTCTTCTTACAGTTAATTGTCTTTTTCTTTCCAGCTTTCCTTTACTAATAGAATTTCATAAATTTGTAGTAAATGCACAAAAAGAAACTTGTTTTCGTTTATTTTTTATGGTTTTTAATCAATTCACCCTAAGCAAGGTGATAATGCTACTAAGATGCAAGAGGCTACAGGGTGTGAAAGGGAATGAGAAGAATTTCGAAGGAACCTGAAACCCAGTCCGAAACAGGAAACAAGAGATAAGCCCCTGTTCAAAAGACTGGAGAGGTGCGTGAGCCGACCGATAAGTGAACATATCTACTCCTATTGAGGAAAACTAAATACATAAAGAGTAAATAAAATTTCCGAGTTTAGGCAGTGACGTTAGAAGCATAGAGCTGAAGTGGATTTTAGAAGGAACCTGAAACCCAATCCGAAACAGGAAACAAGCGATAAACCTCTACCCCTGTTCAAAAGATTGGAAAGGAACGTTAATTGGACGATAGGCGAACCTAGAATGTATGAAATTCCGGTAACATTCGAGGTACTGTTAATATTTCTTGCTAAAAAAAGAGAAGTCTTATATGCTTGTCAAATATGGTGCTCAATACTTTCGGCCTTGTGTCACATCTAAGCTACGCTTAGTAAATCGCTATATGCCTGTGAGTTTTATCTGCGTTTTGGTCTTATCTGCCATCAGATACAATAAACAGTTTCATAATTTTAAAAAATCTTATATTAAAATTTTAGGTGCAAAATAGTCTAAATTTCGTTAAAAACAAAGAAAAGAGCCCTGAAGCGTTATATAATATCAGTCCACCTTCCAGTGAATGCTGAACAATCTCTCCACAAAGGAAATAGAGACTTGAGACTTACGTTTCTACGGAAGGATGCTGAGAATACAATGGACTTAACAAGTGCAGGACGAGGAAGTATTAAGGATAACACTTTGTAACAGAATTTTTGTCCTTGGATAGCAACTGTCATTTAATATTTGCTGACGCCTCGAAAGTCTAAAATTGGTTATTTCTGTCAAACTTTGCTTTTTTGATCAGGATAATGAGATTTCTGAAATTTACCTATTCCCATTTCGAAAACTTCCAAATGTGAACATTCTTGTTCACGCAACTTGAGAACAAGACGACATAAGATCCAAAAGTAGCATTTCTAGACATAACAAAATGCTTACAACCTCTTGATGACATCTGTGACGACTGCATCTATAAACGGTGACTTGTCTTGAGTTTGAGCAGTTGGAAGCAAATTAAACTGCTGAGTATATGTTACCTGTATTTATAATGCGATCTATGTTGCCAGAACGTTCCAGAAATTCTTGAATTTTTTCAGAAACTTCTCGAAAGTTCCCCTCAGCAACTCAGGACTGAGTTTGTCTGGAATATAGGCTAGTTACAAAACATCGATGTTCAGGTCACAAAAGCAAAGTTTGAAGGGAATAGAATCATTTCCTTAGTTTTTAGACAGAAGCCATTAGGAAATAATAGTTTCTGACCAAAGACAAGAGAAAATCAAAATTTTGTTACACTGTAATGGAAGCAAAAGGGAGGCTTATAGTTAGAATCAAAAATAGGCAATTAACATTTCTCATATGTGAGGCGCAGCTGAGTAAGCGACCAATAAATCTCCGTGACACACCAAATATTATGGCAGCACTCACCAAGTTAAACAACGATGTAGGGGACTCTGAAGTCGTCTGGCGACCGTAGTTGAAGCCAATGGCGATTTTATTGAGTAAATTTACTCTTTAGTATTTCAAGATATGTTTGTGTTATTTTGGCAAATATATCTGTGTAGTGACATTAAAGAAAGTAGCAGTAGCAGCTCTAAATAAAACTTATAAAACTTATCAGCCGCTGCTTACGAATATAAAAACTCGTGAACCCTAAAGTAACTATCTCTTTCCTGATTTGCCTCTTTCGAACTTCTGACATGAATTTTGCACACTGAAGCTACAAGGGCTTGGAATACTTCACCTAAAATCACACCAACAAAGTTCCCACTATAGCATATTAATGAACATTTTGTTGTGCATACAATTTACATCTAACAAAAGAGCCTCTTGTTCTAAACTTTACTTTTGTTAATTGTTTTAATAAATGTTATCTGCATTGCAAATCAATTGGTCTGTTATTTTGTGCATGCACTTTTTACACCATCACTATTTCATGTACTATAAAATCTTGCTGTAAGAAACCTTACGCATTTAATTATTGAATCGAAAATCACTAAATCTGTTAAAATAAGATGTCAGTGTTATTTTGATTTTTGAGAAATGTAGACGACAATTTAACTTAGTATATTGTTAATTAATCATTTTCTAATAAAGAATAAAGGTTATAAATTATAAATTGATGCGCCAACAATGCCTGACGTAACATATTGTAAACGGCCTCCTTCCGCGACAGAACATAATTCACATCCTTGAGACATTGGGTTAGACTCAAACATTTACCTGACTCTACCTACATTCTGTAATTAATTTGAATCACGTGGCGACTGTTGACCATGTTCACCCTAGTCTATGAATATAGAATACAGCACAGTACATAATCTGTTCAATGAAACAACGTTAAAGATTAACACTCACGGGTCAGATTACAGAATCTGACTATATCGTCAATACCACCAGCAGCTGTTCCGTAATTCTTCAGTCTTCGATATCAAAGGCTGGCAGTGAATATTCGGGAAAAACATGGCTGCCTTCATACACGTCGCACTGAATATTTTGAGCCTTCTGATTGGTTAAAACTTCTATTGGTGAACTATAAAATGAGTCAGCTCATTTTGGCTGGCTCCCTAGTACACCAGGGTACCCCAAAACTCCAACAGCCTTTGATGCCTAAACAGCCGAACTCTCTGCCTTCGAGCAGAGCGGAACCCGGACGAGGCTCCGCCGAGGGTCAGAGTTTCATTCGGGGTGGTAGACTGTCCCTGAACCCGTTTTTACGAGTTCTAATAGGGAATATTTTTGAACGAGCCTACGGGCTCGGAAAACCCACGTTAAACCCGGCCTTGTGATGGGTGGCGAAATATTACTGCCAGCCTTTGATATCGAAGACTGAAGAATTACAAGCATGGAAACCTCCCGTAATTGTAGAATTAAGAACTGCCCAGTTGAGGGCAAATGCAGATCTGCTAGGGAAATATACCAGTCATTGCCCCTAAAGAAAATGTGACAAATTATAATGTTTATATTGGAAATTCCGTGGAAGAGTTGAAACAGGAATTTATACCCATTGGCGCTCATTTAGCAATCCTAAATTAAAATACCGAACAGCCCTTTCAAAGAAATTTTAGGAAATGAAAGAAAAGGGTCTAAACCCTTAGATAGATTGGAAAATTATAGATTTCGCACATATTCTTAAATTTTTAGAGATAGGTGCAGGCTATTTTTTAGGGGAAAAAATTAGAATAATAAAGTACAATAATCAATGCAAACTATTAACTCAAAGGACAGAGCTAGTGTTAAGATGTAGACATAGAAGTAGTTTCAGACTTATATAAGAGTATAAATCTTATTACTTACTAACTCACAAAAAACAACAGTACCACAACTGATGCAAACCCTTTGATTAAATTTTTACTTTAATATCTTCCTCTTAAAGAATCGGGTACAGTTTTGTATTCCTAATGATTTAAACGATACTTAATGGTGGAAATGGGTGGTATATATATATATATATATATATATATATATATATATATATATATACCATCGTATAATTCGTATGAATGATTCGCGTAATATAAATTGAACCCGCACCACAAAATTGATATATATATATATATATATATATATATATATATATGTGTGTGTGTATATAGTGTAACCCGGATATAAGAGACCCGGATATAAGAGAAATCCGATATAAGAGTGATTTTCTCTGGTCCCAAATTAGAGCCTGTGTTAATGTATATATAATAGACCAAACACGGATATAAGAGAAACCCGGATATAAGATATTTCTCCCTCGGTCCCGACAACTCTCTTATATCCGGGTTACACTGTATATATATATATATATATATATATATATATATATATATATATATATATATATATATGTTTATGTATATATATACATATATTAATGCATGTTTCATTAAATAATATAGACAAGTTCTGTCTGTTTATTTTAAGTAAGTTCCTTTCATATTGTCTGGTAAGCTTAATAACATTATCATTGAAAGACGAAAGGAAATCACATGTTTTAATCCTATCTAAGCTTTCGGCTTACATTAGGAATAAAAGATTTATCAATATGATAAATTCCTTTCGTCTTTCAACGATAATGTTATTAAGTTTATCAGATATTATGAAAGGAACTTAATTAAAATAAATTGACACAACGTGTCTATATTATTTAATGAAATATGCATCAATGAAAGATTGCTGCCTAAATACACACAATATATTTATATATATATATATGTGGGTGGTACATATATGTTTGTGTATGTAAGTATGTTTGTGCGTTTGTATGTGTGTATATATATGTGTTGCACAGCATGATTTATTCCATTGGGTATTTCGGTATTACAGATTTTGGAAATTTATTATTTATATAATTTATTCTAACTTTAAATTGTTTTGTCATTAAATCAACTATCACTTAATAATGTAAAACCCCTATTGTCTAAATACAATTTACTGTCAATCTTATTAAAAACATATATGCGGTTGGTATATTTTGGTATCTCCTAGCAGGAAACTACATTCATTTACATACAACTAAAAGCTTTGGTCATAAATAAACTCCCATTCAAGCCCATCTCTCTTTAGAGAGATACCTCACGCCCTCCCCTTGTCCCCAACCCAGGCACCTTATCAAAACGAGGCGTCTCTTTGGATACGCCTGTACCTTCTCCTCGACTGTTATCTGAACTAAATTCAAACCCCCTGATTCCCAGGCAGTCAGTCCAGAGCTGAAGAAGTCAAGCTTAAGGTTGTGCCGGTTAGAAATAGACTATACCCACATGAGGTAATTTTGGATGTTTTGCTGTATAACACGCACACACACACACACACACACACACACACACACACACACACACACACACACACACACACACACAGACACACACATATATATATATATATATATATATATAATTTATGGACACGTAGGTTTTGAAAAAAAACTATTAGCAGACCTTCCCAAGCATTATTCAAACACTGAAAAAGCTCATGCTCACTCTTTGGGTATTCTCTTCGATCCCACTTATCCAATTTATCCCATATTAATTTCAATGGGAGAGAAATTAGGAAAATGTGACGACCAAGTCATAATTTGCTAAATGAAACGGTATTGTTCCTTTTTATGATTCCTATGACCTGAAACAAATCCTTTTTGTAATCTCGTCTAGCTAGGTGTCAATGGTATAAACAAAATATAATATTTTCCTACAACATATACATAATTTAGCAAAATGTATTGTAGACAGATGTATCCAAATATGAACATTTTGATAGTAAGAGGTGCTTAAAAATACTGAAAAATAAAAGGAAATAATTAATGTACGTACTGAAATTTTATCTTTTACTTAAAAAAAAACAAAAATATCTCACTTTAACGTGGTCTTAAAGAAATATAAGCTGACCTCAAACATTTGGCGTTTAGTACGCACACACACACACACACACACACACACACACACACACACACACACACCCACATATATATATATATATATATATATATATATATATTCCAAGTAAGGCGATAAAGCCACTAAGACACAGGGGGGCTACTAGAGAATGAAAAGACTGATCCGGATATCCAATCCTAAACAGGAAACAAGGGATAAAACTCTACTCCTGCTCAAAAAACCTGGGAGGGTGTGAACAGGGTGATAGGCGACCATATCTACTCCAAAAAGATTTAAGTTGAAACATGCTCTCTTATTTCAACGCTGAATATCCACAAAATACTGTTTTTTTCTTGATAGGTATAATGAGTTTTTGGTCAAAGAAAGGGTCTTATCTTTATATACAGAAGGCAATGGAAGTTTATCATTTTGATTGGAGAAAAATGCCTTATACGAGCTGTCAAACACCCAAATAACATTCTCGATGAAATACAAGCCGTCAAATTTTTTGATTTTTAGAAATTTGTTTATTAGAGATTTTTAAATAAACTGCGCTTTAGTTGTTATATCGGCTATGTACCATCCTTACCGAAATTCATATCTATAACTTGAATGCATAAAATTAAATAACATTTTGAAAGTTGAGTTTTTCTGTCAGCCGTACAAATTTAAATATCCATTTAAGAGAAATTAGTATTTTTATATTTTCTTCTTTCTATATTGTTGCCTTCATATAAAAAAATTAGTTCCAAACACAAATTATATTCACATATGAAAAGAATAAGCATCTTGCAAGCATTGACATGCACTTCATTGAAGAATTCCAAATTTGTCTATCGCTTTTTCTTCCTCAGTTTAATAACCATTATTATTTTTTTTAAACCTTCCGCATAATTATTACTTTGTGATTGGACAGTATGTCTTTTACTGTTGCTTGTTAATACCTGTCGTGAATGACAAAAAAATGATGTACATAAAAATGTAGGTACCTCCACAAAAACGCTAAAAATTTGCCATACTGTGATGAAAACATGCTCCAAAGGTAATGTTTTATCATCAAAATCATTATGCTATTATTAAGAGGAAGGATCAAAGTATCTTTTGAATATTTAATTAAATTTTCAACTGATTTTTAGAATATTTGAAATTTTGATTAAAAAATTGTTTTCTTGATATCTTTTAGAATAGCAAATTTTGGCCTCTTTTTTGCAGTGACAGACACATTAATTTGGAAATTCTTGCAAAAATCAAATAATTGTTGGGTTTTAATTAAATTTTCAGGACTTATTCACATTAAATTATTTTTGAAATTATGTTTATTAGAAAATCTAGGTAAAAATATTTTTACATGTGTTTCAACTCCTTACTTATTTTTATGAAAAATTCAGAAATTCAACGAGATCATTTTACTGACTATATTAATTAAAAGCAGAATTCTTTAAAGAATTTAAATCACCGAATTTTTTTACTTTTTTATGCAAAATCGGACCCCGCCCTGCAGAAAATCTGTTCTGAATCGAAAAATAATAAACACAATAAAAGGAAGACATTATTTAATTAAAGAAGCTTTTCATTGTTTTTATGAATAATAAAGGATGTTCCAACATGTTCGACCAATTTTAAATGTGAATTAAGTTAAAGCGTCTAATGATTTTTTCCTTTTTCTTCCAGATCTAGCGGACATTTGGGCGATATTATTTTTCACACATAATTGCTATGACTTAAATATCATGAGCTAATAGAGAAATAAATTTTTACCGATAACACTGATTTATTTACTTCTGACTTTGATCCGTCTTAATGACACAACCTTATATATAATCCGTCTTAATGAAACACCCTTTATATATTAAAGATATTGTCTGAAGAAAAATATTTTCGCCGAAAAATGAATTTTTAAATGATTTGTTTTCATTTTTTTTTTTGCAATTTGAAACTGAATAATATATAAAGCTTTTAAATCTTTTAAAATTCATTTTCAGTGGGATAATTCTTAGGAAATATTGTTATTAAGTAAAACTATATTTACTAATTATATAGTAACGTTTCAGTATCTGACAATTACGAATATTTTTTTAAAGAATTTCGATTTGTTTTTATATGTGTGATTACGTGCAGGATTCCTAAAGTATGGATTTACAAGGCACTAAATCTATCATTAAATGATCACGTGTTTTGAAGCGTTTAAAAGGTCACGTGTTTTAAGCGCTTCTTACGGCGGACAAAACTCAAACTTTATCGTCTGCTCCACCATACTTAACTATGAAATCTTTCGGCTGTCAATCGGATGTAAATAATTCGATTAGCACGTCACAAAAACATGGCCCCGAAGTTAAGAAATGTTTTATACAACATTTTATGCTATAAGTATGTAATATTTATTTCAAATCAGATCAATTTAACATTAAATTTGCTAATTTTCCTCAAATAAAGTTTCAGAAATATATTTTTTATTTTTGCCAGATTTTTAAAACCGAGAGTTAACTTTTGTTTAGAAATGTATTAAAAATGACCGTTTTAATCGATTTTAACACAATGTTACAATTTTAAGCTTAACAGCTTCTTTCTTCTTTTTTACAGTAATTTTCAGCATGTACAAGTCTCGAAAGCCACTCGAAGCAGAAGGTTAGAGAGTAAGAGGCACAGCTTATGCGGATATGTGCGGAAGATAACGGTAACACTATACTTGAACAGATTACAATTGCCGTGATCAGAGAAGCATCACCTTGGGAGTTGGTTCCACAGAGCAGAAGATGCTCGAGCAGAACTTACATCTCACCAACGGAATACGAAGGGAATGAGGCGTAGCAAAGCGGGTCTTAAACGTGGAGGCTAGAACTGGCGGAAATAAGGTATGTAGTTCGTAAAATCACTTTCCATGGAAATAGTGAGAGAGCGGCGAGAGACTCGCAACGATTCGTCTTTGAGAAATCGGTTGTTGGGGGAGGGAAAATAATTTGTCACCCACAAGGACGCGGGCGCTCTTTTGTGTAGAGACTGGCAGGTGAAGACTACGTATCTCCTGGCAGCAGTAGTCCATTTTAGACCTGATCTTGTAAATGTAGAGGATAGCAGGAGTCAGGTACTTACTGGAGTGGTTCATGGAACCAACCATTTTTTTTTCAGCATCTATAGCGAGGGAACGTAGGTATGAGTTCCACTTGAGTTTAAGTCCCGATAGGCGCTCAAGGCAGAGGGCATGGCAAGTAAACATCCATATGCTTAAAGAATGTCATGCATAGAACGTTAATAACTTAGTTTTCTTATGCTTAAAAACTTTTATCTTTTGTTTTATTGAATATTTAAAACCATTCCTACTTTTTGAATCCCAAGCATCGGGGTACTGTACAACAATAGCGAAGCAATAAAGAACAAAAAAGAATTGTTTAAATATTTATTTAATAATTTTCATTTTAAAAAAACATGTACAAAAATATTAAACATTCACTTTCCAATGTTTTTGTCAAAGTTTTATTTCTTAGAACCTCTTCAAGGAAAATATCTGAAATTCCAAAAAAAGAAAAATTAAAAGCTTTTAAAATGGTAAAATCTTCATGCAATTAAACTTGTTACGATCTCTCTCCCACCACCACATCTCTCCCTATCCTCTCTATCCACCCCTCTCTCTCTCTCTCTACACCGCTCTTCCACCCTCTCTCTCTCTCTTTACCCCATCTCTTTCAACCTCCTCCCTCCACTGTCCAACTCTCCCCACTCCTCTATCCCAACCACTTTCTACCCCCCCTCTCTCTGTAATGTGCGCTATGCACTTTCAGCTCGTGGGCGTTAATTCTTTTTTCATGGTTAGTAAAATACTTTCTTTTTTGCAACCCTTTTCTTTGTCGTACTTGTTTTCCTAATTAATTTAACGTTCCATATAGCTTACTTAGTTTTCCTCTGATTCTCTTGTTTTCAATATATTCCATGAGTATTAAATTATCCAAGCCTTCTTTCCTCGTCATGTGTCCATAAATGTCAACTATCTGATTGTTAACACCAGTTCCTTTCTTCTTAAAACTTCCTCGTTTGTCTCATGCTTTGTCTATGGCATTCTCGGCATTCATGGGGAGAACTTGATCTCTCTCGTCTGAATACTTTTTTTCATCTTTGAGTAAGCTGCCTAGCATTTACTAATACATAGGATGTTCGATACTACAGAGCAATTCGGCAAACTATCGCGACGTTTCGTCTGTGGGAAAGTGCTTGTAGGGTGGGAAATAATTAATCGCTTAAAAGGTCGTGTAGATGCTGTTGAACTCTATCAAGACAGACAAGTGAGGACTGGGAAGCTCCCGCCCAGATATGGCAGCAATACTCCGTTTTTGGTCTGGTTCTCGTAAATATAGAATATAACACCAACAGTAAGATATTTACTGGAGCAGTACAATGAACGAACCTTTTCAAAGTTGTATACAGACATATATATATATATATATATATATATATATATATATATACACCGAGGGAGATATCTATACAAACCAATACTTTTTGAATGAAAGGTTATAGTACCAACTCAAAATACATGACAAGTTGGCATTTTATGAAATATTTATTCCATAATATAGAAATAAAACAATCAAAGTTTAACTTTAGAAAAGGTGCATCGTTCATTAAATGTGGATATCTAGTCCGAATGTCTATGTTTCTGAGCCCCGAAGTTTTCAATTTACTGACCGGCCGGAGAGAAATGATTTTCGCTAGGGTCGGTGACCCTTCGTAGTAGAAAAAGTTAATTCCTTTTTTTTTTTCAGGTGCCAGTCAACCTCTGTTTATATTAGACTGCTGGAACTGCTATTACATATATCCTCTACAGTCAATCGCCTATATTTTCATTTAAACTCACTGGATCATCTCGTCTGGTCCTACTGTTTTATTCTTCTTGTCTTGCGCTTATGAACTGCAACATTATAACCTAAACCACACCATAGAAGGTGATGCAGGCTAAGAAAGCAATATTTTCTAATATGACGATGCGTAAAAATATCCAACTCGTAAAACAGACTAAACATTCTTTCAAAAAGAGAGAATGTATGGTTGTCAGTTAGAGAAAGAACCGGAAATGCGAGCTATGATTGGAGATGTCAAAATCAAGCAAGTAAAGTAGTTCAAATATTTGCGAATTGCTTTAACAGTAGACAAAATTGTGACACGAAAGTAAGAAGGCACATCTAAATAGCAAAAGATGTCTTCCAAAAACTAAGCAAAGTATTATGAAATAGGAAAATGGTGAACTACTGTGTAATATCAATCTTGCTATATTTGCAGGGGAAGAGACTATTTGAAACGACAAAGATACGATAGTATAGAAGTACTTTGAGAATACCATGGATGGAGAATGAAAGTAACAAAGAAGTTTTAAGGTAATAGGAATAGAAAAAGGTGTTTCGAATCAGAAAGAGGCAATTGAAATTTCTCGGACACATAATGGGGAAAGAAGGCTTAGTAAAACTAACAATTGCAAAATATATTGAAAGTGCAGAGGAAGAAAAATGGATGGTTGAGCCGGCAATAGGTGGGGATATTAAAAAGATAAATGTTGCTAAAAAGGATAGCAAGTTGTTGATAACTATGGTCGCCTACGTCACGAAAGGAAAATTAGTTAAAAAAATGAAGGGATACTAAGGGAAGTAACTCTAGTTGTTTTTTCACGGCTAGAAGTCAGTTCTCTATTTAAAAAATAGCTCTATATGTATTAGGTTGGTGCAAAAATAATGTCGTTTTTTTACTGAAGTTGAACGTCAAAAAACGACATTATTTTTGCACCAACCTAATACATACAGAATACAATATTCCATCTATCAGAGCTGTTTTGACTTGAAGATACATTGCAAATCAGTGTGATTTCTTATCTTCAATGCTACAGGGATTGAATTCAAAATGACTAATTCACCAAATTCACGGACGAAAGCTTTAATCCCCTAGGGTACTGCCCCATTCTAAGTCCATATGTCTGTTAACTGTTGACTTAAAATTTCTTTTAATATCGCGTCTCTTCAGGACGCAGGTGATCTTGACTTTCGATGGA
This sequence comes from Acanthosepion esculentum, assembly GCA_964036315.1. Taxonomy (NCBI): domain Eukaryota; kingdom Metazoa; phylum Mollusca; class Cephalopoda; order Sepiida; family Sepiidae; genus Acanthosepion; species Acanthosepion esculentum. The sequence continues at coordinate 76,913,765 of OZ038497.1, read as the reverse complement.
ATTCCTTGATTTATGGTCTGGGAATTGCCATGAATTATTGTGAATAATAATGGATTAATTTCCTGTTCTTTTTCCACGGCCTCGAAATCAGAGTTTCATTTCTCTTAGACTGGCTACCATTCAAGGCTAGAGAGACCAATCTATTTTGGTATTTAACCCATTGCTAGGGTATAAGAAGAGACGAATTATTGTATTTCCCAAGGGCATCAGTGCGAAAATGCACGCAATTGGCTCGGCTTGAATTTGAACTCTCTTCGCCTTTTCCACTTTCTGTGTCAATATTCGCAATATGGGGCGCGCATCCTGGACTTGAGATACATTAATAATAATTAGACTAATTGATTCAGTACATCTACGGAGTCTGTCTACAGGCAAAAATACACGCTCAAAATCTGGAAATAAATTTGGGCTAGAAATTGTCTCTACTTACTGCGGCACTGATCACCGGTCTGACAATAAGACTCACAATAGGTTTTGTAATTTTTCCTACATGGATATTCAGCTAGAAAGACAAATAGAACAAAAACACAGATGCATTAGTTTTATATATATATATATATATATATATATATATATATATATATATATATATATATATATATATATATATATATATATATATATATATATATATATATATATAAAATGATATATACAAGTATGCCATAACTATGATGTCAAAATGGCTTGACCAATTTCAGTGTTTAGTATAATACTTCAGGTCTTGTAAGAGACTAAAGTTAGCTTACTATATACCTATAGACTCAGATGTTAGTTTCAAATAACATTACTAGTAAGTTGGTGTCACTGAAGAGCTTAAATATTTGGTCAAGAATGTGGAACCTTACAGTACACACACGCACACACACACACACACACACACACACACACACACACACACACATATATATATATATATATATACACATATATATGCATTCGACCCACGACATATCAGGGTTTGATATGGAGAATTATGTTGTTATATTTAAAACAATAAGAGGTTTCGTAAATGAAGAAATGCATTTACAATAATCATAAGGGATCCATTTTTCATCACATAACAACACATTAAAATGCTTCTTTATTGCTTGCGTGTAAGCAGACCAAACTGATACATTTCTCAGTTTGTTTTTTGTTTTGTTTCATATGAAAAAAGTCTGAAGAAAAATGCCAAGTTTTGCCGAAATGTCCCGAATTCTTTCGGCTTTCTTCCGCAATTCTATTAAATGATCTTCATTGTTGACGTTTGTGGATCTTCATTATTCGAATAACCGAAGCGATAAACGTTACATTTTTCATGCAAGAACAATTCCTCCAAAAGTCAAAAGTTATCTTTGGTTCAACCACAACATGTCCTAATTTAAATTCGTACAAGATGATTATTTGTTGCTTTTTTCCATGGTTTATCTACTCTTTGTGGGTTATTAAAAATTGAAACATATTTTGGACTGCGTTATATAGGAATAAAGTGTCGCTGCCGACACTTGAGTTTGAACATAGATCGCCAGTGAGCAAACACAGGCGATCCCATTATTGAATTAAGTAGACCACGTGGCCATAGAGGAAACGCATATATGGGAGGTAGCGTGCGTCTGATCGCATTATACTATACGGATCGCTATTTCTATTCTGTCCTCTATTACCACTAGGATCTACTCTATTCACTATACTATTTCTCTATGCGGATCACTATACGGTGGTTACTGTTCGAGCGAGTATTATCGAGCAAGTACTTCGAGCAAGTTATTCGAAGGCGACTGATACTAGTATTGTTTAACATACTATAGTTGTATCTGCGATTATAAAGTCCCTACTACAACGAGCATCACGAAAGTGACGACGAGTATTCGTTGACATCACAAATGATTTTGAGAATATCAGAATGGCATTAACATTTTCATGAGAATAACAAGGATTTTTCCAGATACAAGTTTTACTATTTCAGCCCAAACTTGGGAGTGAGATGGATTCATATCTTTCCCAAGTTAATTATAACGATCCCGACTGGAATCCGAACTCTGATCTCCGATTTCTCAGTTCGAGCAATTAAACGCAAAAAAGATAATTTGTAATGAAACAACCATTTGAAAAATGATGTCTCTTCATAGAATAACCATTGCAATGTATGACTAACAGTTCGTATGCATGTCAGCTATGGCGGATAAACCGTGTTGCAGTAACTTAATCAAGTATATCCACAAGATTCAGTACGCTCAAATCCTCGCTCACGATGAACAGTTCTGTCTGGCCAATTTCACTCGCAAGACTAGGGCTAGCCCATAGTATGGATTTCAGGCACTTTCCAACAATATTAGCAAGAAGTAACCTCCCTGGAGAGATTCGAACCAGGGTTTTAGGGTTGGAATAACAACGTCTTAACCACTCGGCCGGTTATGCATTCTCTCAAGCCAGTTTCGCAATAACATGTAATGTAACACGTATGGGCTTCAGATCACGTTAATAATCCAGAGTTATTAATTATATAGAAATCTGTTTGAAGAATTTAATTTTATGCTCTTTTAAATGACATTTACTTGTCACCAGAATCTCTGCTAAAGTTTGGGCAATTAAACATGCTTACGTTATCATAGAGAACGATCGTTTGAATGGTTGCAAGAATGCGGCTTAAAAGGACACAGGCATTTACAGCGAAACTGGTAGGCATTTGAATAAGTTGAAACCGTTAATGATAAATACGCTATACGAATAAAGGCTTACATTTCCCGAATTTCGGGATAAAGAAAAAACATTCTCTCGTCGAGGTAAGAAGCAATTTAAATAAAAAAATATTTGGAAATATGTCTGAGCGCTAGAAGAAATTCCCTCAATAATTTACACTTATAGGAATGTTTACTTGTCGAAAATTAGAATTTTCTGAGTTTCACTGTGGGCAAAAGACAAAATAAAATGAACTTACATGTGCGACATGTGTTTTTCGATGTGCAAAGTTCTTTACAGTATCCATCCGTTGGGACAAAACCACATTCTCCTGTAAAGGGAAGTCAGAAAAAAGGAATTATTACACTGAGATATATATGTGTGTGGGTGGGTGTGCGTGTGTGTGTATTGTTATGAAATACGTGTAACGCTCGTAGTTGCCGATTAGTAAGACTGTAAAAAAAAACACTGGAAACAGGGTTGAAAGAAAAAGGCTTTAATCACATGGGAACATGTATTGAAGATACAATTATTCAGTACGCCTGAAAGTGTTTCTCCTTTGCAACCCACTTTTTGCCATTGTTCCATGAGAAAACTTTCTACTCAAAGCGGATGGAAGAGCCTATATTTCAATAATAGTGTAGAGAAGGTTAGAAAACTTTTCTGCACAAAACACACACACACATATAGGGTGCGATGGATAAATTGTCGTCTAAATTACGCAAAAATGAAAATAGCACTGACATTTCATTTTATCAGATATATTTACCAAAATTACACAAAAATATCTTGAAACACTAAAGAGTAAATTTATTCAATAAAATAATCATTGGCTTAAACCGCGGCCTCCAGACGACTTCGGAATCTCCTGCATCGCGTCTGGGCGGTCTCCTTGCTTAAGTTGGTGAATGCTACCATAATCCTTGCCTTCAGTTCAGCTTTGATGTTACAAGGTGTTTTGTTGTTCAATGGGGTTGCAGTCTGGGGAATTAGGTGGCCAGATATAAGGGGTGAAAGCCGGTATCGAAATTTTTATGTCAGCGCAGAAATAACTATTTAAACCGCAATCTTCCATTCGTTCTCTCCTTCCTGTTCGGGCGATATAGCCCAGAGGAATGAATTCACCTGGCTATATCAACGTGGCCGCTCGGATCATAGCAGACGCCGCTTTGTATCCACCCGTAGTAAACGAAAGTATGCCCTCAATGAGGCAAAGTCGCTGTTCGCTGATAGAATGAGAAACAGGTTTATTTCATAGGATTACTCTAAGAGTGTACTGAATAAGAATAAATCTTCAGTCTATCCTCTAATCAATCGGTTTGGACTATGGCCATTTACTACTTGTAACGCAAAATGCTTCGTTTGAAAAGTCTTTTCCAAATCCACTCTCGAATCATGAGGTTTTAACCTGATTCTACCCCGAGAACGGAAGCTCTACTAAGTGATATGTACATAACACAGTCCATGGTGTCTGCTATTCTCTCCAAAATAGAACCCCACTAGGCACGCGGACTTTACGTTATCCTTGCAATTACTCTGAAGAAATGGACTCCTGAATTGGCTCTTCTATCAAACCTCTCCAATAAATGTCTTACTGCTTCTTGCTTTCCAGCTTATTAGAAATTTACTCCTGGTTCATGCCATTAAGAATTCTGGTGAACTTGTGACTTCGTGCTAGCACTGCCATCGACGGGTCAACACTTGGGTCAACTCGTGGTATGGTTTTCAGGCCCTCTCCAAATGTGCCGCACGATGGGATCACCCCCTCCATATTGATAACATCAGGAAGTCAACTTCCTGACAAATCGACCATGGTGATACATATATATATATATATATATATATATATATATATATATATATATATATATATATGTGTGTGTGTGTGTGTGTGTGTGTGTGTGTCTGTGTGTGTGTAATTGTGCGCACGCGCGTGTGTGTGTGTGTGTGTGTGTGTGTGTGTGTGTGTGTGTAAAATAAAGAAAGAGGTATTGATAAAGAGACATTCAAATAATACCGTATGGAAAAGATGACACTTGTCATTATCTGAACTTACCGATTTATTCGGACAATTTTCATCTTAGTAACAGAATATTGATCCAAACGACTCGTCGAATAATTTATTCTTCCCTCGACGAAAAAAAAAATATCATCATCATCATATTAACATCACCGTGTTGTGCTATTTCCGCTGGGGGCAGATTGCGAACCCACGTGACTATTTTAGACCTACACATCCGCACGCGTGGCCAGATTGTTGTTATTGGTAAGGGCGGATTTTTTTGTTTTTTATCGAGGCATCATCTGTATAGATTTCCCACCAGAGCTGAAGAAATTATATCTGTCTATTAGGTGAGAACTTTGCGAATTTGTGCTACCAAAACCCTCGACAGCTTTCGAACTGGTTTGTTCTACCAAATTTCACACGCGTAGGTCAACCCGCGGAATAGCTTTCAGGCTGACATTGAGACAATCTCCTCAAACGGATATTATCAAGGAGTCATCTCCTTCACAAATCAGAGTCGGACCTGGATCTCATCGTCACAAGGCATACGCTTTAACCATTTGAACCCGGATGACATAGTCACAACGCTAACCCTGAAACCATTTGAACCCGGGTCGCATAATTGCAACGCTAACGCAATAACCATTTGAACCCCAGTCTCATGGTCAAAACACTAACGCTCTAAGCATTAGACCAGTTTGTTTTCTTTGTTTTTAAACTAACATTAAACGAAATAAAATAAAATAAAACAGGAAATAACTTAATAGCATTCTCTTTTACATACAACTGTATTCAAATAGGATTGAACATATTTGCAGGTTGTGCCGCAGCATTTCAAAGCTGAAATATATAAAGTTATAGTCTGATAGTTTCATATAATATGGCATTATCTTAATGCATGTATCTAGTCTTACCTTAGGATACAAGAGAGCTCATTGATTACATAACGTATTTGTTGAAACTTGACTAATGCATGGAATAATAATGCAACACAAAATGTACTTAGAACAAAATGTATTGAAACAAGAAAGTGTACACAATATTTACATATAGTCTTTTGTATATTCCTGGGAAGTCCGCTCCTGGAGAATGTGTTGACTATGTCGTAGTCGGGCAGAGTCCCTAGTGAATCTCTTGATTCGCCTCCCTGTCTTTCCGGTACCAACCATATTTATATAGTCAGTACTCCACTATGCAAATTAGGTGGATCCTATCACAACAATTTTCTAAAACGTGACTTAGCTAATGCAGGTTATTTTCTTAATACATATACCTTAGGATACAAGAGAGTTCATTGATTACATAACATATTCTAAAACGTGACATAGCTAATGCAGGTTATTTTCTTAATACATGTACCTTAGGATACAAGAGAGTTCATTGATTACATAACATACTCTAAAACGTGACATAGCTAATGCAGGTTATTTTCTTAATACATGTACCTTAGGATACAAGAGAGTTCATTGATTACATAACATATTCTAAAACGTGACATAGCTAATGCAGGTTATTTTCTTCATACATGTACCTTAGGATACAAGAGAGTTCATTGATTATATAACATATTCTAAAACGTGACATAGCTAATGCAGGTTATTTTCTTAATACATGTACCTTAGGATACAAGAGAGTTCATTGATTACATAACATATTCTAAAACGTGACATAGCGAATGCAGGTTATTTTCTTAATACATGTACCTTAGGATACAAGAGAGTTCATTGATTACATAAGATATTCTAAAACGTGACATAGCTAATGCAGGTTATTTTCTTAATACATGTACCTTAGGATACAAGAGAGTTCATTGATTACATAACATATTCTAAAACGTGACATAGCTAATGCAGGTTATTTTCTTAATACATATACCTTAGGATACAAGAGAGTTCATTGATTACATAAGATATTCTAAAACGTGACATAGCTAATGCCGGTTATTTTCTTAATACATGTACCTTAGGATACAAGAGAGTTCATTGATTACATAACATATTCTAAAACGTGACATAGCTAATGCAGGTTATTTTCTTAATACATGTACCTTAGGATACAAGAGAGTTCATTGATTACATAGCATATTCTAAAACGTGACATAGCTAATGCAGGTTATTTTCTTAATACATATACCTTAGGATACAAGAGAGTTCATTGATTACATAAGATATTCTAAAACGAGACACAGCTAATGCCGGTTATTTTCTTAATACATGTACCTTAGGATACAAGAGAGTTCATTGATTACATAACATATTCTAAAACGTGACATAGCTAATGCAGGTTATTTTCTTAATACATGTACCTTAGGATACAAGAGAGTTCATTGATTACATAACACATTCTAAAACGTGACATAGCTAATGCAGGTTATTTTCTTAATACGTATACCTTAGGATACAAGAGAGTTCATTGATTACATAAGATATTCTAAAACGTGACATAGCTAATGCCGGTTATTTTCTTAATACATGTACCTTAGGATACAAGAGAGTTCATTGATTACATAACATATTCTAAAACGTGACATAGCTAATTCCGGTTATTTTCTTAATACATGTACCTTAGTATACAAGAGAGTTCATTGATTTCATAACATATTCTAAAACGTGACATAGCTAATGCAGGTTATTTTCTTAATACATATACCTTAGGATACAAGAGAGTTCATTGATTACATAAGATATTCTAAAACGTGACATAGCTAATGCCGGTTATTTTCTTAATATATGTACCTTAGGATACAAGAGAGTTCATTGATTACATAACATATTCTAAAACGTGACATAGCTAATGCAGGTTATTTTCTTAATACATGTTCCTTAGGATACAAGAGAGTTCATTGATTACATAACATATTCTAAAACGTGACATAGCTAATGCCGGTTATTTTCTTAATACATATACCTTAGGATACAAGAGAGTTCATTGATTACATAAGATATTCTAAAACGTGACATAGCTAATGCCGGTTATTTTCTTAATACATGTACCTTAGGATACAAGAGAGTTCATTGATTACATAACATATTCTAAAACGTGACATAGCTAATGCAGGTTATTTTCTTAATACATGTACCTTAGTATACAAGAGAGTTCATTGATTTCATAACATATTCTAAAACGTGACATAGCTAATGCAGGTTATTTTCTTAATACATGTACCTTAGGATACAAGAGAGTTCATTGATTACATAACATATTCTAAAACGTGACATAGCTAATGCCGGTTATTTTCTTAATACATGTACCTTAGGATACAAGAGAGTTCATTGATTACATAACATATTCTAAAACGTGACATAGCTAATGCCGGTTATTTTCTTAATACATGTACCTTAGTATACAAGAGAGTTCATTGATTTCATAACACATTCTAAAACGTGACATAGCTAATGCAGGTTATTTTCTTAATACATGTACCTTAGGATACAAGAGAGTTCATTGATTACGTAACATATTCTAAAACGTGACATAGCTAATGCCGGTTATTTTCTTAATACATGTACCTTAGGATACAAGAGAGTTCATTGATTACATAACATATTCTAAAACGAGACATAGCTAATGCCGGTTATTTTCTTAATACATGTACCTTAGTATACAAGAGAGTTCATTGATTTCATAACATATTCTAAAACGTGACATAGCTAAGCCGGTTATTTTCTTAATACATGTACCTTAGTATACAAGAAAGTTCATTGATTTCATAACATATTCTAAAACGTGACATAGCTAATGCCGGTTATTTTCTTAATACATGTACCTTAGTATACAAGAGAGTTCATTGATTTCATAACATATTCTAAAACGTGACATAGCTAATGCCGGTTATTTTCTTAAGACATGTACCTTAGTATACAAGAGAGTTCATTGATTTCATAACATATTCTAAAACGTGACATAGCTAATGCAGGTTATTTTCTTAATACATGTACCTTAGTATACAAGAGAGTTCATTGATTTCATAACATATTCTAAAACGTGACATAGCTAATGCCGGTTATTTTCTTAATACATGTACCTTAGTATACAAGAGAGTTCATTGATTTCATAACATATTCTAAAACGTGACATAGCTAATGCAGGTTATTTTCTTAATACATGTACCTTAGGATACAAGAGAGTTCATTGATTACATAACATATTCTAAAACGTGACATAGCTAATGCCGGTTATTTTCTTAATACATGTACCTTAGTATACAAGAGAGTTCATTGATTTCATAACATATTCTAAAACGTGACATAGCTAATGCCGGTTATTTTCTTAATACATGTACCTTAGTATACAAGAGAGTTCATTGATTTCATAACATATTCTAAAACGTGACATAGCTAATGCAGGTTATTTTCTTAATACATGTACCTTAGTATACAAGAGAGTTCATTGATTTCATAACATATTCTAAAACGTGACATAGCTAATGCCGGTTATTTTCTTAATACATGTACCTTAGTATACAAGAGAGTTCATTGATTTCATAAGATATTCTAAAACGTGACATAGCTAATGCCGGTTATTTTCTTAATACATGTACCTTAGTATACAAGAGAGTTCATTGATTTCATAACATATTCTAAAACGCGACATAGCTAATGCCGGTTATTTTCTTAATACATGTACCTTAGTATACAAGAGAGTTCATTGATTTCATAACATATTCTAAAACGTGACATAGCTAATGCCGGTTATTTTCTTAATACATGTACCTTAGTATACAAGAGAGTTCATTGATTACATAACATATTCTAAAACGTGACATAGCTAATGCAGGTTATTTTCTTAATACATGTACCTTAGTATACAAGAGAGTTCATTGATTTCATAACATATTCTAAAACGTGACATAGCTAATGCCGGTTATTTTCTTAATACATGTACCTTAGTATACAAGAGAGTTCATTGATTTCATAACATATTCTAAAACGTGACATAGCTAATGCCGGTTATTTTCTTAATACATGTACCTTAGGATACAAGAGAGTTCATAGATTACATAACATATTCTAAAACGTGACATAGCTAATGCCGGTTATTTTCTTAATACATGTACCTTAGTATACAAGAGAGTTCATTGATTTCATAACATATTCTAAAACGTGACATAGCTAATGCATGTTATTTTCTTAATACATGTACCTTAGGATACAAGAGAGTTCATTGATTACATAACATATTCTAAAACGTGACATAGCTAATGCCGGTTATTTTCTTAATACATGTACCTTAGTATACAAGAGAGTTCATTGATTTCATAACATATTCTAAAACGTGACATAGCTAATGCCGGTTATTTTCTTAATACATGTACCTTAGTATACAAGAGAGTTCATTGATTTCATAACATATTCTAAAACGTGACATAGCTAATGCAGGTTATTTTCTTAATACATGTACCTTAGGATACAAGAGAGTTCATTGATTACATAACATATTCTAAAACGTGACATAGCTAATGCAGGTTATTTTCTTAATACATGTACCTTAGGATACAAGAGAGTTCATTGATTACATAACATATTCTAAAACGTGACATAGCTAATGCAGGTTATTTTCTTAATACATGTACCTTAGTATACAAGAGAGTTCATTGATTTCATAACATATTCTAAAACGTGACATAGCTAATGCCGGTTATTTTCTTAATACATGTACCTTAGGATACAAGAGAGTTCATTGATTACATAACATATTCTAAAACGTGACATAGCTAATGCCGGTTATTTTCTTAATACATGTACCTTAGTATACAAGAGAGTTCATTGATTTCATAACATATTCTAAAACGTGACATAGCTAATGCCGGTTATTTTCTTAATACATGTACCTTAGGATACAAGAGAGTTCATTGATTTCATAACATATTCTAAAACGTGACATAGCTAATGCAGGTTATTTTCTTAATATATGTTCCTTAGGATACAAGAGAGTTCATTGATTACATAACATATTCTAAAACGTGTCATAGCTAATGCAGGTTATTTTCTTAATACATGTACCTTAGGATACAAGAGAGTTCATTGATTACATAACATATTCTAAAACGTGACATAGCTAATGCAGGTTATTTTCTTAATACATGTACCTTAGGATACAAGACAGTTCATTGATTACATAACATATTCTAAAACGTGACATAGCTAATGCAGGTTATTTTCTTAATACATATACCTTAGGATACAAGAGAGTTCATTAATTACATAAGATATTCTAAAACGTGACATAGCTAATGCCGGTTATTTTCTTAATACATGTACCTTAGGATACAAGAGAGTTCATTGATTACATAACATATTCTAAAACGTGACATAGCTAATGCAGGTTATTTTCTTAATACATGTACCTTAGGATACAAGAGAGTTCATTGATTTCATAACATATTCTAAAACGTCACATAGCTAATGCAGGTTATTTTCTTAATACATATACCTTAGGATACAAGAGAGTTCATTGATTTCATAATATATTCTAAAACGTGACATAGCTAATGCCGGTTATTTTCTTAATACATATATCTTAGTATACAAGAGAGTTCATTGATTTCATAACATATTCTAAAACGTGACATAGCTAATGCAGGTTATTTTCTTAATACATGTACCTTAGGATACAAGAGAGTTCATTGATTACATAACATATTCTAAAACGTGTCATAGCTAATGCAGGTTATTTTCTTAATACATGTACCTTAGGATACAAGAGAGTTCATTGATTACATAACATATTCTAAAACGTGACATAGCTAATGCAGGTTATTTTCTTAATACATGTACCTTAGGATACAAGAGAGTTCATTGATTACATAACATATTCTAAAATGTGACATAGCTAATGCAGGTTATTTTCTTAATACATATACCTTAGGATACATGAGAGTTCATTGATTACATAAGATATTCTAAAACGTGACATAGCTAATGCCGGTTATTTTCTTAATACATGTACCTTAGGATACAAGACAGTTCATTGATTACATAACATATTCTAAAACGTGACATAGCTAATGCAGGTTATTTTCTTAATACATGTACCTTAGGATACAAGAGAGTTCATTGATTACATAACAT
>OZ038497.1:76842029-76897029 GCA_964036315.1 Acanthosepion esculentum | reverse complement strand
AGTCTACAAAAATTGATATCAACTGTTCTGTAGTATGTGGTACTTCTGTGTTTTGACAAAGTCAGTTTAAAAGGAAGAGAAACGAATGTTATCGCTATAGAAATGTTTTATTTAAGCAGACAACATCATATAAATTAAGATAATTTTAAGCATAGATATAAGGAAGGTGAATAATAAATATTGTTTATTCCGTAAATAAGAAATTTTATTGTTAAAAGAAAAAGAAAAAAAACTAAGAAAAATTCAGTTCACTTAAATTTTCATTTGGAATAAATTCTGGCAGGCAAAAGTGGTAACTCAAATTCACTAAATTTTTATAAACCATTTATTGTGATTAAAGTGAAACAAAAACAGCAAATATTATAAAATAAAAGAAAACATTTCCAAAATTTAGATATTTTTATTAAAGGAAAAAACTATTATTAGTATTAATTAAAAATAAACTGTCCTTTTTATTCGATTTCATTTTCTCTGTATGTATAAAGTATCTGAAGTTAAATTAAATTTTTAAAAATCTGTTAAAAAATATACTTTTAATGATATTCTATACCAAAAATAAAACTTCTGCTTGTTTTAAGAAAAATCTCTGAATTCAGTGAAAACAGGTTAAAGAAAAGGTGAAAGAAAAGGTAGTGAATAATTTCCCTTGGTTTTATATTCTTTGTCAAGAATTTCTGTTCATAGCAAGCTCGACTTTTTCCAAAGTATTCACAGTGCTTATATATTGATGATTCTACGTTTTCACATACAAATTCTATTTTATATTTATTTTTCAAGGAACAATCCTAATAATCCAGATGAAACAACTCGTTTTATCTCGTTTAACAAATTTAAGGACAGAATTATTTTGGAATTGTTTTGGAGTTGATGTATATTACAAAATTGATGTATATTACAAAACTGAACCCTTGAGCCTCAATAAAATCACTAATACTTATAATGGTTTTGTTCTTTTGAAATTTATAATTTTATATGTGGAGTGAGGACCGCTATTTTTTGTGCTATGCTGTGCATGTTTACGCTGTAGGAGAGGTAGCGCATTATGATATGTGAAGAGTTCTTTTTTTTTTAAAGAAATGAATAATAGAAACTATTAAAATAGACTTCGATATTTTAGTCTGTCTATTTTAAACATTTTAGAACATTTGTGCTATATTCATAATTAATTTTATTAAGTTTTGGTTTCAATTTTTTAATATAGATAGCTTCTTGGATTTTTTGTTTATGTTTGTTATTTTCATGAGAAAGTATAGATGTATTTTCGACAAATATTTTTCTCAATTGCGAATGTGTACAAGCATGTTGTAGTAAATGTTTATAAATGTTAGACATGCCATTCAAATGAAAACTCAAACACCGAGACAACGTGGTCGTAGTATGGCCAACATAAATATTATTGTTTTCTGTTGGATACACAATCTCCCAGAGGACATTTAAATTTATATATAATGTTGGTTTTCTGTAACACATTGGTTGGTGGGGAAAAATCGTTATGAATAATTAAATTGAAGATATTAGATTTAGTGTAGTATATAATTAAATTTTTTTTACTAGTATCTGTGGTTGATATGTTGGTATTTATTATCTTTTTAGGGTATTTTCGTCTTGTTTATAATTAGAATGCAGTTGGTTACGATAGAGAAGATTAATATGTTTGGGGTTGGTTGAAGAAGTATTATATTCAATTTGCTTTATTTATTTGCATTACTGATAGAGCATCTTATTTGTTTATCAACAATATAATTAGGAAAATTATTATTAATGAAAGTTTGTTTTATTTTTTTTAGTTCCCTGTAGAAGATTTATACTGATGAGTATTTTATATGAGAAGATAGTGAATTTATTATGATCAGTGTTTATCAATATATCTAGAAAAGGAATATTCTTACTATTATTAAGTTCGTATGTAAATGTAAGGACAGAATTATTTTGGAATTGTTTTGGAGTTGATGTATATTACAAAATTGATGTATATTACAAAACTGAACCCTCGAGCCTCAATAAAATCACTAATACTTATAAAAAAAAAGACAACAACAATAACACTATTTCTTTAATTGGCAAAGAGGCTGCTGATTTTGCTAATAAATCTGAAATTGTAGGCAGAAAACTCATAAAGAATGCATATTTACTTTTTGAAGACCACTAACCTAATTTCGGCAACAATCTACAATCACAATTAATTAATCCTTCCAGAACTGAATTAGGCTTAATTTAAAAAAATATGTTTTAGATAAATAATACAGACTATACAATAGTGTTAGGAAAGATTCTTCAAATACTATAAAATGGTTCCAGATTATTAAAAAATAAAAGTAAGGATACTTTTATCCAATTTGACATTATAGATTTCTACACTTCCATTTCAAAAGAACTATTATTAAAAAAAATTAATCTTGCTAAAAACTATGTAAGCATTAAAGATGATGAATTCGAAGTTATCTTAAGCTTTATACAATCTTTACTAATATGTAACAATTCTACTTGGTTTAGAAGTCTTTATGATAACTTTGACGTTCCTATGGGCACCTATGACTCCACATTGAAATTGCTGATTTAGTAGGTATCTATATATTAGACACTCTTAGTAAGATTATTGATCCTAAACAATTTGGTGTTTACAGAGATGACGGACTTATTTTCATCAACAATAGTAATGGTCCACTATCATCTAGAATACAAAAGAAGATTATAAAGGCTTTCCAATTCCTGGGGTTTTAAAATTGAAATCCTACCTAACCTTAAAATAGTTAATTTCTTAGATATCACTTTCAACCTTTCTAGCAAAACATTTAAGACGTTTCACAAAGACAATCAAAGTCCTATTTATATTAATGTCAACTTTAATCACCAGTCAATAATTAGACACATTCCTAACACTTCAAACACTAGAATTAATAGAAATAATCTTCAAGGTCAATAAACAAAAATTAAGAAAATAATTTTACAAATTAACAAAATAATATTCTATGTCGATAAAATAAATTATAACGAAGTCATCAATAAGTATAATTTCAAGCAAAAATTGTCTTACCAAGAATTTTTGAGAAACAATGAAAACAGAAAAAGAAAAACCATATGGTTTAACCCACCTTTCTTCAAACTGTCTAATGTACATATTGGCAGATATTTTCTCAATCTAATCGATAAATATTTTAATCACACCAACACTCTACAAAAAATTTCAATAGAAAAAAATCTAAAAATTAGTTTCTGCACTATTAACATAGATAATATTATTGGCTCACATAACAAGCAAATATTAAAATCTTTTCATGACGGCAAAATACCAGAAAACAAGCCCTCTTGTTATTGTAGAACCGGAACCAGCTGCCCAGTTGGAGGTATCTGTAATTCGGAAAAAGTGGTATACCAAACTACCATCTTTCCAAAAGAAAATATTAATGATAAAAAAGTATACACCGGGATAGCCGCTGGGTGTTGGAAACAGATACTCTACAATTACCGGCATTCCTTCTCCAATGCGTCTTTAAAGCACCAAACTGCCATATCTAAGCAATATTGGATATTTAAAGATAGAGGCTTCACCCCTCAAATTAAATGGGATATCATCTATCAGTCATAAATTCCCAACAACTCCTGGAACAGATGCAAATCTGTGCATACAGGAGAAATCATAATAATTAAATATAAAAATGCTGGGCAAATGTTGAATGAAACATTTATTTTCAAGTGTTGACATAAAACAAATGTAGAATTCCCTAAAAACATTGACTTTGCGGAATATACACTTGAAATGTTGATTCTTATTTTAGTTGGGTACAACCATATATGTGTACGTGTATTCATATGTAGGTATTTGTATATGTAGTCATATTGCTTGTCACACATTTTCATATATTGCTCTTTATATTTAATTATTTATCCAATTTTCTTGATATGCTTACATCATATATATTTTTTATTTAATATTTGATATTTGTTATATTTTATATTTTTATATTTTACATGTTTATTACTATTATTATTATTATTATTATTATCCTCGTCAAAAAATTTTATATATTCTAAATTTGCTTATTATAATTATCTAAATATATTAGTCTTTATTAATTATTGATCTTAATCTTTTTAATGTCTATTTTAATATATTTTTTAAATTTCGTTTATTATTATTTTATTTATGTTGGATATTTTTATTAGTAATAGTAGTAGTAATAATAGTAGTAGTAGTTTAAAATAATGATTATTGTATTATGTGATGATTGATGTCTAAACTGACACCAATTTCACTGACTTTATTGGACCCATTGTTGTAACTCTTTTAATTTCCAATCCCTTTTCCTTCCTATCTCTCTACCTTCTTTACCAGGTATATTCTCCCTTCTTTATTTAAGCCTTTTTAAGGAAAATTTTCTAGGTGAATCTATTTATTTTTGCTATTGGCTCATCGTTTATTTCTTCCCTCTTTCCTTTCTTTTCTTTCTTTTTTCTTCTCATAATTTTAAAATTTATTTTCTTATTTTTTCTTATTTTCTTCTTATTTTTTCTATTGTTTTATTATAGATCTTTTTTTTTTCCTTTTTCTCTCTCTTTTTCCTTTTCTCCTTTTTAGCCCGGTATATCTGTCTGTCTCTATATGAATTGATTCCATTTATAAAAAATATTTGGTTTGATAAGATGAATATAACAGTATTCATGAAATAAATTATAACCAATATGGATTTTTAAGGCATTTTCTTAATTTATCATTATAAATTGCTCTGTAACTTACATTGAGATCTCATTGGATTAATGACTTCTTTTAGAATAATCCCGCCCAATTACAAATTGGTATCATATATATATATATATATATATATATATATATATATATATATATATATGTGTGTGTGTGTGTGTGTGTGTGTGTGTGTGTGTGTGTGTGTGTGTGTGTGTGTGTGTGTGTGTGTGTGTGTGTGTGTGTGTGTTTTATTAAAGACGACAGACAAGATATTGCGTTTAAGATTTTTATTTAATTTTCCTTGTGTTCGAACAAGTGTTTTCTTTTCTGGGCACAGGCTGTGTTGAAACTGTGCAAATTTTCTGTAATTACGAGCGCTTTCAGCTATACTTTTAGCCATTATCAAGGATGATTTTGTTTTTGCTTTTTAACTGGGTGTATGGGTTGTGTGTAATGTCTCTAGAGTTATAGGGAAGTTATATTTTTCGAATACAGCATATTATGGCCATGTTCGTTGTTAATATTGTTGAGTATTGGATTTTTCTTTTTTATTATTAAGGCTTCCATTATTTTTAATCTTTTTTTACATGTGGATGAGGTTATTATGTTTGCATTTTCTACTAGTATGTTTTGGATGGTGTTTGTGTGTTTAAAAGGGTTCTAATCGAAATGTGGTCGGATAGGTGTAACGTAACGCGTTTAACATTTTTTGAGTAGGCAATTAATTTGATTTTTTTCCTTCCGATCAACTGGGGTAGTGTATTTCTTTATGATATTTCTAAGTGAACATTCATCTTGTAGTTGACGTGCATTTGGCTTTTGCAGAAAATATTTATGTTATTTTTATTGTGTGTTCACTATCATTATTATTTAATTTGGAAAGAAATAGTCTAATTTGTTGATCGATAAAGTGGTTAGGGAAATCATTGTTAGCTAGTGTCTGTTTTGCATACTAACAGAAAATGCAAACCTCATCTACATTTAAAAAAAGACTAAAAATAATAGAAGCCTGAATAATAAAAAAGTAAAAGCCAACACTCACTAATATTAACTACGAACACGGGCACACTGTGCTGTGTTCGGAAAATAAAACATCCCTATAACTCTAGAAACACACGGACAGCAAAAATAAAATCAATCCTTGATAATGGCTAAAAGTATAAGCGAAAGCGCTCGGAATTACAGAACATTTGGACAGTTTCTACACACTGTTTCCAGAAAAGAAAACACTTGTTTGAACACAAGAAAAATGAAATAAATATTTTAATCACAGTACCTTGTCTATCGTCTATAATGAAACATGTATAAATGAGGGATTGTTGCATAAATACACAATATGTATGAATATATGCATGTGTATATGTTTTAAAATTAAGATATAGAAATAGAGTTTTTTTTTAATTTTGACAAATGGAAACGTTTCATGAAATAGATTTGATTGAAAATAGATAAAGCATTTCGCCATTCAATGATTCCTCAGATCCGAACGAAAGAATGAAATGTGTGTATGTGTATATATATGGTGGACTCTCTCTAGGAAGCGACAGCCCAGACGCCAGCACATATGATTTTATTATATTGGTGAAGGCTTTGTGCAGAACCAACCACACTTTTTGAAGGGCTGAATACAGAGACCTGGTGCACTACGTGCCACAAGGCCTCCGTAGGTTTTCAATTCAGAGTTCTCCTTTTCCTAGACCAGTTATCATCCAAGGCTATAGAACCCAGTCTGTGCTGCTATTTACCCAAAGCTGGAGAGAGAAGAAGAGGATTAATACCTTTCACAAAGGTATTAGCACGTAAGTGAATATAATGGATTCGACTGGAATTCGAACTCGGCTCTTCGATTCCTCTATATATACAGAGAGAGAGGGGGATAGATTGTGACTTTTGCGACATTTACCTTATTTTCACCTATTTAGAATACTTAAATTAAAAAAGGTTTATTAAAAAGCTTATCTTTTCTCAGCAACATGGCGAAATTTTCTTTTACACAGTAAGGGAGATAATTATTACTACTCGGCTCTTGGATATTTATAAGAAACTGACAAACACTTTTCTGAAATGTAGGCACATAAAATGAAATACTAATTATATTTAAAAGCATTATAAATATTTTAAAAAATATATTCTAATTATTTTCTATATATTTTCCTTTTTGACCTATTATTCTTGTCATATGAATATTCATGTACATCAAATCAGAATATTGATCAGTTATATATAAAACCGTCCAGATTTTGTTTTTTGTTCAGAAGAATTCCATATGTGGAGCTGATGATACAATAAAGAAATTTATATTAAATTGAAAAATGATTGTGGTATCGATTATCTCCTCTTGTACGTATTCCGCATTTAAATAAGTCTAGTCGGACTCACTCCATTCTAAGTGGAATAAAGCTTCAGATAAGTTATATCTGCGTTCGTTTTGTCACTACCGATAGTTTAAAAACAAAATCCCAATCCGCAATATTTTAACAATTTATGCAACATGAATATCTGTATTTTTTTTCTCTGGGTATTTTCTGATTACTATTCAGAGTATGGAGTTGAAAGGCTAAATATTTGTCAGGAGTTGAATTCTGCTGAACTGATTTAAGCAAAAATTGTTTTCGTCAATATTAGCATTTTGTCTGTGAGATTTCTCTTCTTTTTTTCCTTTGTAAATATCGTATATTGACCTTAAAGAGAAGTTCAAACATTGGCAATTATTCAATTGATATATTGTTAAGATTATTTTTGAACTGTTTCTGTTTGATATGAATTCTGAATGTTTCACATTTTCAAGGATTAAATATTTTAACTGCTAAATAAGAAAAAGTTTGTTGTATGTATATTTTATAAAATGTTTTCATTTTTTAAAACACAGTCAAGATATTGTGTCATTTAAATATTGATGGAGACCTACCGGGAACTATTCGTAACATACTTGTTGACATCACTAATATAATAGCATCATTTATATGCAAAAAAGCTAAAAATAATGGAAGATTTATTAATAAAAACAAAAAAAAACAACACTTAATGATATTAACTATGAACATGGACACAATAGCTTGACCGTGTTTTGAAAAAATGAAAACATTTCATAAAACATACATGCAACAAACTATTTCTTATTTAACAGTTAAAATATTTAATCCTTGAAAACGACTAAATGTATAGCCGAAAGCGCTCGGATAAAAAGAACATTCGGACAGTTTTCATATAATTTATCATCTGAAAAGAAAAAAATTATTAGATCACATGAGAAATTGTATAGAATAAATAAAAGCACCTTCTGTGTCGTATTCAATGAAATGTGCATGACAGAAGGATTGCTGCCTAAATACTCAATATATATATATATATATATATATATATATATATATATATATATATATATATATATATATATATATTATAAAAGATTCTAATAAAAACATACTGAAATCGCAACACAAAGATTTCATTTTTCAATACTTTGATTATACTTCTTCAGGCGATGGCAAGTAACTGCTGATCCGGCTCACTCCTGCAGCTCTCAGCGACCCACAGCTCACTCCAGCACCTTCCAGCTCCCTCCTGCAGCTCTCAGCGACTCACAGCTCACTCCTGCACCTTCCAGCTAATTCCTGCACTTCAACAACCACACACCGTCGACACCGACCGGAGCAACCACACTCATCAACAATCATCAACCATCGACCCAACTGGAGCATCCACCCGTCAACCCTCAACCGGAGTGTCAGCACCTCAACATCGCAACGCCAGCCGTCTGCTGCCATTGACGCCCAGCTACCGACTCCAGCGACTGTCAATATCCGGATCCCGATACACGACTTTCCTTCGTCTCACCATCTACCGCACGCTAAATAAAGACACGATACCCATCGTCTTCAACTGACCATCCGTGTTTTGTCATCCTTCTTTGCTATTGCCGTTACCTATCCTTGCCTGTGTGTCCACTTTCTTAGTTATACGGTCGATTGGCACTCACACCTTTCGGCCCGCTGCAACATATATATATATACACCATATGTTCCGGACTATAACCCGCGATCTTTTTTTCTCGAAATATGTAGGGTGGAGGTTATATAACGGTGCGGGTTATATATGAAATTTCTCGAAAATTTAGGCCGATAAATTTAATTAATACTGTTTATTATAAACAGAGCATTTACTTAAATATTTGTATGTATAAAAATAACGCATAATCAGAAAATATCTTTAAATAATTATCGGACTTACTTCATGTCATTATATATATATATATATATATATATATATATATATATATAGTCCAAATATATTGATGCAGCTCCCAGCATTTGGTGATATGTGAAAAATTTATTTTTTTTTGTTCCATAATTAACTTATATGTATTTTTATTAAATAAAAGTTATCGCAACGATAATGCACATTCAGAATTTGACAATGGCCGAAAAAATACAATGAAACAAACATGTCATTCGAATTAAATGAAATCATATTTTATTCATAAAAATACAATTAAAATTACAATCGATTTTTCTAGCAAAATGCATATATATATATATATATATATATATATATATATATATATATATATATATATATATATATATATATATATATATCCTTGTAAAAATAAGGTTAGATATGTTTCTGGTTTATAATAGAATCCTGTTCATATAGTTATTATTAGGTTAACTGAAATATAATTCTCTTCATTAAACTACTTCCTTGGCTCATTTTTGTCACTGTAGAAATACAAAAAAAATCCTTAATTATTTCTCAGAGCAAAAATAATAATTGACCATGTAAATTGCTTTTAAACTTTATCACTCTGCATGTGACTTCATTTCCCGGCGAAAAAAGTATACACTTGCCACTGAAGGTGACTTTGACCCCTGAACAATAGTGGTTCAATTTCATAGTTGTGTTGTTATATTCTCCTAATGCAGCAGATTACAACTTTGAGTGAAATCGAGAGGCCTTGAAAAAAGCGATGGAAAGGCAAGTAATATTATGCAGAGTGCTAAGGGTTATTAATAAATCGATAGGTAGATTGGCGAATGTGAGGGGAGTGATAGATTCAAGGCAAACTCCAAGAAATGTTCTTGCTTCATGAAAAATAGAACAGGTATCTACAGCGCAATTTCATCGCTGGATAGGACAAGTTTTTTTGGACGACATAGCACAATCACCGCCATTGGCCATGCATTTTCGAGTGGGTCGTCCTTTCGTAGTTGGAATACTGTGCAGCATACGTGACTGTCAACAACGCTTAGTCAACTGATTTTTCGATGTAAACGTTCAGTTAACTGGGTCAGAAGGCGCAAAATATTTTCCCTCGTGGCCAAATTCAAGCTGATCTCCTATATATCAGGTGGGGATACAATCAATACGTTGTTCTACTGCTGAATATAATGGACGGGGCATGCTAGAAACGAAGTGATCTTAAGAATAGAAACTACAAAACTGTTGCTGACAATAAGAAATAGACAGCAGTACGCGTTTTGTATAAAGGTGAAAGAAGGCTTAAAGAATTAAACCTTTATATAACATACTGCAGGCAAGATAAGCTGGGGAAACAGCGAGTAGCGTACTTGACCAGTAATGACTGGCGGAACAAGGTGCAAAAAAGACAAGTAGGTCTAGTAAAGGTCTGAGAATTATGTAAATCTAAAAACAAATATAAACAGGGTGTTGTGAAGGGAACAGGGATTTCTAGTAGCGATCGCCGAGAACTGATTTGCATGAAGATAGGAAACACTAATTTTCGTTTAAATAAATCATATTATCTTCCATTGTAACTGACAAGTCCTCAACATTTTTTTTAATCAGAGCGTCGTCTACTTCTTGAAAGTCGTCTTCGTGTCTAAGGTTGTTTTCCCCAGAGTTTTCTCCGGGGTTTTCCCCAGAGTTTTCTCCGGGTTTTTCCCCAGAGTTTTCCGCGGGGTTTTCTTTCCCAACATAGACGTATTCTTGATTTGATTCTTGGAAATTTGTACGCGTAACATTTTTTAATCCAACATTTTACTGCAAAGCACAAAGAAAAAAATAACAGTATTATAATTCTGCGTGTTCCTACGTACAATGGTTAGTTATCATGTACGTTACGGCCTGCTAATACCTGATAAATAATGAACAATTCCGTTTTGATGGCGAGAAAAGACAGAAAAAGAGACATATCGGAGACGCTGTTTGGTTTCAAAAATAGAAAAAGAAAATAGAGGAATCGATAACGTTTTCGTGTATTTCAAGTCTACTTCAGTGAAATGGAAAACCTTGTCAATTTTTAATCTTTTCATTTGTATGCTCTTACTTCTTGAAATTTTCATTTTAATATTTTTAAGTTAATAAGCTCAAATATTTAACAATAGAATAGGGGTAATTCCACGGGTATTTTATACTAGTAGAACTCACAATCCCTGACTTAAGAATTATGATATATATCAGAAAATTGAAATAGCAAAACTCTTAAATTTTCACGGTTTTTGCTAGTATTTAATTAATATGCTTTTGTGATATAATACTTAACGGAGATTGGTCATTCTTCAACCCGTGTAGGAATATTATTAATATTATTATAAATAAATAAAAATAAAATAATAATAACAATAATAATGACAATTATAAATACAACAAAATAAAACAATAACATAAAAACGTTGTATAAAGCAAGTTAAACAAAGATTTTAAATAATACAATTACCCCCAGCATGCAACAAAAACTGTTCCTGCTGGAAATACGGACATCCCGCCAAAAGAGGTTAAATTCAATGTTTTCGCCACGAACCTTGGTAGGGGCAACACATGTCCAACTTCCCTCTCTGTGATATGGCTTGTAATACTACGGAGTAAATTCTCCCTGTTATCACATGTGCCATAAAACAATTGTAACCTAAAAAATACACACATCAATACACACAAAAATATAAATAAATTGTACGAATTTAACATACAATTTACCATGCTTTTCCTGTATTTTTGTACGTTTTATTTCCTGTCAAGTATGCATTTATCTCCGTGAACACGAGGTTAATTTCTGCTGCTATGATCCTCATATTACCGAAAAAAACTGTTACGTCTGATCGTCAGAAAAAATTACACTTAAATGTAAAATGTTGTCGCTTTTGTTTTTGTAGAATCCTTCAGTAAAAAAAATCTATAAATAAACTTTACCATTCTTGTGTCATTTACATATGTCGACATACGTGTTGTCTAATCAAGATAGACTCCGTTTATAAATACTACTGACAGTAGGTCGTCTTTTGCGGACAATTTTAAAGCGGTATTCAAAGGCTTATTTGAAGATTATGTTGGGTCAATCTCTGATTAATTAGGTCTCGATATCTTATGAAAATCAGGATGCAAGGTCTTGGTTTTTATTTGTGTACGAACACAAATTTCTAGCCCGATTGAAAAATGCCCAACTATCCCAGCCTATGAGTTTGTTATCTTTTTAATGTTTTTTATTACTTACTCTGGATGCAGCATTTCAGTTGATGTTCATTTCTTGGTTTATTAAACCTGGACTGGAAAATGTTGGAAGAACAGCACTTTTTTCTAAAAATATACTTGAGTTTACGTCCTGTAAAATATAAAAATAAACGTTTGTATTCACTGTGATGATTACACCGAGAAAACTTTCTATTACCACGAATAAGGATCTTCATTTGATCTTTCCGATATTCATTTACTCAAAGTCGCTAGGTAGGTTACGTGTTGTTTACTCTGACCCACTTGCCCTTCAGACTATCTTGTGCGTATCAAACTTCCCAAGCCCTCTTTCCTAATTATGTGCCCTAGACATCACTACTCTGTATTTCTGATGGTAAGTATAAGCCCCTTTTTTGTTTCCATTTTCATTAAAACATCGTCGTTGCTCAGAACTTCGGTTCATAGTATTCTCAGTATCCTTCTGTAGTTCCGCATCTCTCTTGCTTCGAATCTGTTCTTCATCTTTGAGTAGATTGTTCAGCATCCACTGCTATATACGAAGCCTGATATTACGCAACAGCTCAGTACTCTTTTCTATGTTTCTAACAACATTTTTGTTTCTTGGTGCTTTGTTTGGCTTTTAGAAGGCGTTTTCGCTATCCCAATGCACCTTCGAATTTCAATGTGGCATTTTCCGTCCCCTGATAAAACACTTCCCACATCTTTAAGAAACGTGTCAAAACTCATTGGATACTGTTGTATAAATATATGTAATTTTGGAGCGTGAGTTATTCTTTAATTATTAAATTAATTATTTAATTTTGGTATCTCCAATTTCCAGGCTTTCCGTCCTCTTGCAATTGATGTTTAATCCTATCTTCTCGCTTTTCTTTACTATCTTCTTTAGAAGTTGTAGTTTCTTTTACCTTTCCTTTCTGGTTCCCCGACCTTATTTCATTCCAAGCAAAATTTTATCACTTCTTTTATATACCTTTGGAGACACGTATCAAAAGTCATTGGATAGTGTTGTAGAAATATATGTAACTGTGGAACGAGGGTTATTCCCCTTAAAACATGAATCTTTAGTCTATAACAAAGACATTTCTATCTAGCAACGAGTGGTATTCTCCTTGGATTGTTATTCTTCCAGATAAAACATCTATCGAACCTCGTATCATGTATGTCCATTTTAAAGGTGAATAGAGCGAATAAGGGTTTTGCTTGCATGATGTCTAATATCATGTAGGGCCTAACGCGACAAAATGCAACAAGTCCTCGATACCCTTAGTGTTCGAACGAACTCCGGCAAGAGATTGAGCCAGATACCATCTCGAAAACTTTCCATAGCTAGTTGAGATTTGTAGATGCAGGATCTTGCGTGCGAATAGCCTTCTCCAACAAGTCCCATAAATGCTCGGATGGTCCCATATAGTATCAATGTGTGGCTACACCATTCGTCAGGGGCCTCCAGAATGCTCCTTAAATAAATTCTTTGGGTCCAATAGCACAGTGCATCCTGCTTGAAGAATTCATCATTTTGGAGATACACGCAGCCTATAAATGGTTACAAAGCAATTGAACAGTGTAACACTTCCACGAGACAATTCAACAGTGTAAAGACAGTTTAGACAGACCAGACGACCCAACGGAAGTTTCCTGTTTCTTAATTCTTTGCTTTGAAAGGCATTTTCACGATCCCAATACACCTTTGGATATCACTGTTGCACTTCGCGTCCTGTGTTAAGACACTTCCTAAATTATTCAGTTGTTGTACTTGTTTCATTTTGCTATCTCCAACTTGTAATTTTCGTGTTGGGCTGTTCTTTTAGCTAACAACCAGGCTTTCCGTCCTCTTTAAATTGAGGTTTAGTCCTTTCTTCTCGCTTTTCTTCGCAAACCTTCTGGAGGAGTTCTTGTAGTTTCATTTAGCTTCCCTTGCCGCTGTCTGACCTTATTTTATTCCGACCAATATTTTATCGTTTCTTTTATATACCTTTACAGAAACGTGTCAAAACTGATTGGATAGTGTTGTATAAATATATGTAATTGTGGAGCGAGAGTTATTCCCCTTGAAACGTCATTCTTCACTCTATAACAAAGACATTTCTATCTAGCAACGAGTGGTATTCTCCTTGGATTGTTATTCTTCCAGATAAAACAAACGCCATTTTTATCAAACCTAGTAACATATATGTCCATTTTAAGGCGAATAAAGCCTCGTAATATAAGGATTTTTGTTTGCATGACACCTAATATCATGTAGGTCGTCTCCCGAGAAACGTTGGAGTAACATCGATACTCTAAGTGTTAGAACGAACTCTGGGAAAATATTGAGCTATACCCTCTCGAAAACTGTCCACAGATTGTTGATATTTGTAGATGCAGGATATTGTGCGTGAATAGCCCTCTCCACCAAGTCGCAAAAATGCTCAGATGGTCTCATATAGGGCGAATGTCTGGCTACACTATTCATCAGACAACGCGATACACTGCCAATCCTCCAGAGTTCAAATAGCGACGTCTTGAGTCCAGGTGAAACGCTGTGGCCGGTATCGAGGTGGTAACAAAGACACCCTAGTGTGTCCTCTGCCCTCATATTCCTTATAAGCTCGTTGTACTCTCCGACCATCTTCAATTGCCTATAGATATGTCGAACTTACAATTACGATGTCATCAAAATCAATCAGTGGAAACAGCGTGATTAATAACTGAGCAGTACCAATTAAGAATCAAGGGCATAATGTTCGAAGCCCTGTGATAATAGCAACAAAGATGGGGATATTAGTCCGAATATCAGGGCCGTTGCAAGTGTATCGTTCCCCTGCCCCACAATCTATGATACGAGGTTCACCAGTCTACTACTTATCGTACTTATATATAATACAAGTTTTATTATACAATGAAGGAGCATATGCAGTACAGATGAACAAATCTACTAGAAAAATTGAAAATAAATCCAATGTATCTAAATAGACATGAGAGACATGTCACAATAGAGCATTTCATCTTAAATAAATCAACAATGTTTTGCTGGAAATTTTAACATCATCTTGAGAATATATATATATATATATATATATATATATATATATATATATATATATATATATATATATATATATATATATATATTTTCGAAGCTCAGTTGTGTTCAGTTTAATTTGTAATGTATATAAATGTAGGTAGAAAAAAAAGCAAATATTGATAAAATAGCGATGGTCACAAAGCACTGCCCAGGTCTTGTCACTTGTCGGGAGATTCGGGAGTAGTACGTGCCGGCCATTCCGAATGTAAATAATGCAAATAATGCTAACTCCTCATCCCAGAAAGTAGTACAGATGTCAACATTGTTATATCTGCATTTACTATTTGATTTTCAGTAAATACTCCAAGAAGTCCTACGATCTAAATTCTAGCCGGTAATAATTTTATTAATCAAACCTCATTAAAATCTTTTATTTTATCATTTGCCTTTGTTTGCCTTCAAAGGACAGTTTAGATGGATAAGCTAATGAAAGTAATTTTTATTTCAACATAACGCTTAAAACAGCCTGACGCATGGACTCTGGATGTGAGGTGCCACATGTGAGATGACATAGCCTAAAGTTGTAAAAACAATGAAGAGATTTGAAGGGCTTGGAACCACCTTTACCAGCTGTTGTTCCCAGGTTCATCATAACCCGAGGTGGTAGCACCTGTTAGGGTCTCAACTTTGGGCAAATAGTGAACTCCAAACAAAAACCAGACACTATGAAAGTATACAAATAGATTTTTATAGTAAAAATACCAGCAATACATATTTATTGTAAAATTACCAACAATATATATTTATAAAGTAAAATTAATAACAATAGCTATTCATGGTAAGATTACCTGCAATACATTTTATCTGTGATTGAAGCCATACGATTGCGTTCAAAACATTTAGATTTCAACATTAAATAAATCATAAAGGTTGATATGCCGCTAAACAAAATCAACCAACCAACTTACCCAGTTTGCGATATTTTTGGCATCTGTAGAGCTTCTTCAAATAAGCTTGAAAGGCAGGTATATTTAGGCACTCAAAATGAAATTTGCCACATACAAATTCTGTAAAAAAATAAACATTTATTTTATACTCTTTGGTATCTAATACAAGATGTACCTTAATAATAGAGAAATTGCAAGTTTTTCATGGCATGCAATGAACATAGGAGTCTTAATAAAAGATTGTTTCGAAAAATTATTTAAAGGATCAAAATCATTCATCATTGGCCTCCTTCTGCCCCGAGGGACAATTACGCCGTAGTTCCATTCATCTGTCGCTGGCGTCTGCGGACCCTCCCATCGATCCTCTCTCAGTCTCTTGCCTAGCTGCGTCCTTTTCTCGACATCCTCCCCCCATCTGTCCCGATCTCCAGCAACGGCTTTCCAACTAGCTGAATCGATACCACCTGCCTTCATGTCACACTTGTAGAACACCCTTGTGGCGAAGGAGAATCCTTCCTACACGTCTAGAGCCAGTAGCCAATTCGCCATAAAGCATGTCCTTTGGAATGCAGCTGACATGGCCGAGCCAGCACAGGCGCCTCTGAGTGAGCATGGCAAACATGATTGGTATGCTCGTCTGTGTAAGGATGGATTTGTTGGGCACGTGGTCATGCCATACAATCCCCAGGATCCATCGGAGACAGTGGATGTGAAAAGCATTCAGCCTGCGTTCTTGGTAACAGTACAGTGCACGGGACTCTGTATAGTGTCAACTTGGTGTGGACAGTCATTTTGTTGTTGTCTCGGACCCTTGTTGCCGGGCGCGACATCGTTGCTGAGGCCTTGCTGATCTTGGTGTTCAGTTCGGCATCCAGCGACAGGTTGGTAGCGACAGTGGGACCAAGGTACGTGAAAGTTTCCACCAGTTTTCCATATGTGGTCGTCGATGGAAATACTTGGGACCTGCTGACATCTTGAACCAAGATTGAGACTGATGATAAGACCAGACTTTGTACACGACCGTGCAAACGAATCGATGAGCCGTTGCACAGCTTCCTGACTGTGTGCAACCAGAGCATCAGCATCAGCAAACAGCATCTCCCTGATCAGCACTATACGCACTTTGGTTTTAGCGCGAAGAATTAAAAACCGGCTCCCATCGCTTCTATTGCGGAGGAAGATGCCAGCGTTAGAAAATAAATTTATTGATTGTTTTTTTACGTCTTGTCCACCTTTTGCAGGTTATTTCAAGCGAGAAAATATTTTCAGATTAATATTTGGAGATAATAATAATTCAGTGATATAGGTCCTATTAATTAACCTATAACGGGGGGGGTGGACTCATGCCTTCCCCAAGTGAATATAACAAACCCGATTGGAATTGGATCTCTGCTCTCCGATTTTCAATTCAGAGCCGTTATCCATTACATCACTCGCACATCCAAGCTGACGGCACCTGGCGTTCCCAAACAGTCACTCATCTAGGTACAGACTAGGCTCGACATTGTTTTAACTTCGGTGATCATTCGGTAACCGGTGTTTCAATGTAACATGGGAATAAGCCATAGCAATTGGCCTTTTTCTCGAAGAGGTTAAGATTGTAGTATCCACAAGGTATAAATTCTTGGAACAAAAACTGAGTGGAAATACGTCTTAACAATTCGGGATACGGGGTTAATGAAGGTGATTCGACCGTTGGGGTCGTTATAGTCACTTACGTGAAAATCCCTTGGGGAAGGTATGAATCCTCCTCTTCTCCCTAGCAATGAGTTAATTAGTAAGAGTTGTATCACTAAATCATTATTATCTCCCCTTAAAAATATTTCCTGACTTTAAATAACCTACAATGGGCTGATAACCAGGAGAAAGCGAATCAATCGATAAAAAACACTGTTGGCATCTAACCTAATTGTCTCCATTATCTTCACTTTCTACAAGTTCCGCTTTCATTCATATCATATGGGAAACATTTTAACAGCAACCCTCCACATTGAGTGGCTCGGGATCTTAGGTGAACTTTAGTAATAAGTTACTAAGTAACTAAGCGCGACAGACACTTAAACGGTACAAGGTAGCAATGATAATTGAAGTTACGTAACATGTAAGAAAATTGAGCTGCGAGATCAGCTGCATCGTCATAGAGTTAGATTATACCTTCTAGTTATTTACTGAGTTGAGCTTAGTACAACGATCCATCATAATAGTCAGTTCATTCTACAGCTTCACATACTATCTGCCTCCTATTGCTATACTTTATCTTTACAAGAGGTAAATTAAATCTCCCAAAAAGTGTATCGCTGGCATACCCGGTCTGGAGCTGCGCAATCCTCTACAAATTTCAAAATCGCATACATTACCCTGTGGTTGATGATTTATTTTCGGCGAAGTTACCTATCCCACAGACGCAGCTCCTGTCACTATTCTGTCTCAAGACACATGGAAAATGTTCCGACGATCTCCCTTCTTTAGTTCCACCAGGCCGCATCCACAGAGCTGAGTCACTTCCATTCCCTTCGTATTCATTTGGTAAGAAAGGTGTTCCACTCCGAAAGCTTCTTCGCACGAACCGCTAATTTGTGGAACAAATGCGACACCTGCGTGAAAGTTTTACCGAACTGTACAATCTTAACCACGTCAGTTTAGCTTAATCTTTTTCTATCCCCCGTATCTTCGTTGTTTTCACTTACTGCTTTCCTCCCTACGTTCATATCACACACCTTATTCAGTAACCTTCTACCTTGAGTGACTCTTGGGATTTATAGTAATATAGTAAAAACGCCATAACCCTGGAACAGGAAGTTCGAAATCACTACAGTAGACTATAGTCAAACAGATTAACTTGTTGACTTTTATTCAACGCCAGATACATGAACTAACTGCCATAATAGTTTAACATACAGATTTCCATAATTGTTGATATCGAACCCCAAGTGTAGGCAGAATCATCAAAGGAGTTGATAAATAATTAGGAGATGGAAAGCAAACATTTGGACAAGAAGTAAATACACGTAGAATACAACTTGCTGTTACACAGCGTATCTAATTCATATATAATAGTTTGTATTGTCTCTTCATTTTAGGATCGATTCAATGTTTATAGACGAAGAACAACAACAGAACAAATCCCATCAAGTGCTGTATGAATAAAACGGGCGATTCGCCCTTTTTCAGGCTGTGTGGAAAAGCTACTGAAAGTGTGCAACACATTGTCAGTGGCTCAGTAGAGACGACACCATGACAAAGTAGCACGCAGAATCCACTGGGAACAGTGAAAGAAATAGATATTCGTGAATGAGCAGAGACATGGTGCGATCATTCACCGCCGTCAGTAGCTGAGAAGGAGCAAGTGAGGCACATGTGGGATACGACTGTCTTGACTGACAAGTACTTGGAGAGCAATCGCCCTGACATCACACTTACGTAAAAGAGTAGGTAGATAAATTGATCCTGATAGACGCACTGTTACCTTGGGATAATAACGAAGGCGGAAATTACTTCGGCATTTAAACTGGGCAGGCCTAATCAAAGTAATGTACTAAGCAGCAGCTTCAAGTCACCCTCTTCAAGTTGCAGTTAATTCCCTCGGATTGATTTGAAAAGGATCCGATAGACTCATTGAAAGGATCCCTGGAAGCCCATGCCTTAAGGAAATACAAAGCAATGTACTCACAAATACAGCTCACACCTTACCATGTGCTTTATTTATGTAAAATCCGTGTCATCGAAGGTTCATTTTTTTTTTTTGACAAAAATACTCCGAAAGATATCATAATGTCATTTTTGACCTCAGGTTTCTGGTTGTGACTCAGAAGGAAATGAGTACAACACAGAAACCAAAGGAAATAACAACAATAATAATGAATTCTGTTACCCTATATATGTGTGTGTGCGTGTGTAAGAAAGACAGTGTGTGTGTGTGTATGTGTGTGTGTGTGTGAATTTAAGTAGGTGTATGTGTGTGCTTGTGCGTGTGTTTTTGTGCGTGTGTGTGCTGGGAAATACGTATATCCAAAGTTGCTAAGAAACTCTCCGCCCAACCAAAAGAAATCTAACGTTTAACCACTTGAGCAAATTTTAGCGAGTAGACGGTGCCAATAACTCTTCAGAATCTCCTTCCATATATGGATCTAATTTTGGTTTATTTTAAGATTGTAAAGCAGAAAAAAGGTAACATGGAATGAATATACTCCAATGTGAGCCTTACTTGGAGCTACAGTCGTCGACGCTTTCTTCGGTGTAGTTGGCGTCGTTGTTCGGGCTGTAGTTGCCTCCTTACATGGGGTTGTTCTTGAAATAATTGATCTGAAAAACTTCGTTGTCGAAAATTGATCTGTTGTTGAGTCAGATGACAGCGTTGGACTGAAATCGGTCTCTTGGTTTGAAACTGAATCTATCTCTGTTGATAATGTTGTTGGTAAAATCATTTT
Source organism: Acanthosepion esculentum (assembly GCA_964036315.1). Classification (NCBI taxonomy): domain Eukaryota; kingdom Metazoa; phylum Mollusca; class Cephalopoda; order Sepiida; family Sepiidae; genus Acanthosepion; species Acanthosepion esculentum. The sequence goes on along the minus strand of OZ038497.1, from coordinate 76,876,539 downwards.
CATATCTGAGGTTGTTGTCGAAAGATGACTATCACTTGAGTTGAAATACTCACTTTTCGAAAATTGGTCTCTTGCTAAGTCTGATGTCGATGAAAATTCGTTCTCTGTGGATGTCTTAATTTCAACTAATTGTATATTAATTTCATTCTCTCTGCTTGTTTCAGGACTTTCTGTGATTGTTGTTAAACTTGAAACCTAAAAAAATGTAAAAGAATAATTCTTTGAAACAATTTATTTCAAATTATTGTCGAGGTGCTTCATAATTCAAAAGAATCAACAAGTGTGTTTTATTTATATTTATTTTAATATCTACTATTCTCCTACAGTATACTCGCGCAGTCGAACTGTCTGACCGTTAGCGTTCCAAACATGAGTCCCGTGCTGAAATCTCATCAGGTTAGATATTTCAAGGGGTTGAATTCATAGTAATAGAAACCTAAGACGATCTCTGCATCCAGCACGACGCGTGAAAAACTTGCTGTAGGTTGGCCCAAATCTAGGTTAGGCGCCGATGTTTGTATGGTCACGTGTCATCATAACTCAAAACTGTTGATCACGTCACAATGCCTTCTCTCGCACCCAAAATTGTAACAAACTTTCGCTTAGTATTGTTGCCCTATAAGCCACAGTTCGTTCTGTGGGCGATGAAGAATCATAAGTGCGTCTGAGTAAGCAACTGCAACAGGAGATAAATAGGCACCTGACCATTCCCGGAATGGAGCAACCAACTATTTACTGGTTACTTTACAAATTCGGTAAGGTTAAATTGGCATCTGGTCTCAAACATGACCTGATGTCTGTTAACTGAAGCAATGAACGGCTTCTTAATTTTAACGCCTCCAAAAAGAAACTTCTTTATCAATCACCCAAGATTCTTGATAAAATCTAATTCTGCTTTGAAAAAAATGAACTACAGTCTGTATCTGTCTATATTTCTGAGATGAGGTATTAGGTAAACTATTTACATTATTCAGACTATTGTCCTCATCTTTGTCGCCATATTTATTACAGCGTTTCGACCGTTGTACGCTCCGACCTTCTTCAGGTGGTTGGAATGTCGGACTGAACCCTTTATTTCGCTCACTGGAGTAGAATGTTCTAGGTCCACGTGCCATGTTTTTAAAGGATATCAGATATCTCCTGTTAATACCCCTCTCCATGTTCTCCACTGCCTTAACCGGGTATTGAACTCAAACTCTTTGCGTCCTGTCACTGGATCTAACCAACGCCCTTATCCACTTTGCCATGTGTCCTTGAGGACATCTGTACAAGAATTTCTGGGTATTATAAACCTAATGTCTTCAGCCATCATTTTTTTACCTGTGCTCATATTGCAATTTTTGCTGTAATCATTTAATGTTTTTACCAGAGCTCATATTGCAATTTTTGTTGTGATTATCGCTTTTCTCTAGCACTTCTTATTACTGATTCCCATATCGTATTCATTTCTATGCTTGGTCGGCTCCTGAGATTATTGTGGTCTAGCATATATGCTGATTTCTTAAGTTTACGAATTTCCCAATGTTGTTCTTTGTTTATGATCTCAACCTGACCCCACAGAGCGCGGTGATCTCCCTTTTCTTACCATATGTGGTCAGCCACGCCTGATTTTTCCACTTCCCCTCGTGTTACAGCTTCCTGGTGTTCTTGAAGCTTTACCTTAGGGAGACGCTTCCTTGTAGATATAATTGACCCATTTATCGGAAAGTCTCCTCCATATGTCCGGAACTCCGCCCACTTCGTGGAAATAATACTCCCATCCTATCCAACCAGATGGTGCGCTTGAACGTGGTGAGTTTGTTCACCAAGGTACCCACAGAGGAGGCACTCTCAGTAGTCATAGCCAGATTGGCCTCCGAGGGTAACGAACCAGTATTCCAACAGATAATCTGATGGAGATGTTGACCTTTTGTACACAAACAACACACTTCGCGTTGGGATCACACATATATCGACAGGATGAGGGCTTAGCAATGGGCTCATCATTATCACCAGCAATGCCGAATATATACATGGAATACTTTGGGAAAATGACATTGGAATTCATATCTCTAAAGTCAACTCTATGGTTAAGGTACGTAAGTGACACCTTCATACTCTGTTCACACCAGGAAGATGATCAGGTTCTACTGGACCATGTGAACTCAATAAGACCTTTGATACAGTTCACGATAGAGAAAGAAAATAACAACACACTCTCATTCCTGGATGTTGTAATATCTCGAACAGTGCATAGGTTAGAGATATCCATATACTGTATACCGACATTCACTGGACAGTACCTCAATTTCAACTCCTACCATCCATACAGCGTAAAGAAAGGGATCGTCCGCTGCTTACAACACCGAGCAAAAGTCATAAGTGGCGACTCAGAGACATTAGATATAGAATTTGTTGTGGTAGGATCCACCTAATTTGCATAGTGGCGTACCGACCATATAAATATGGTTGGTACCGAGAAGAGAGGGGAGGAATCAGGAGATTCAACCAGAGACTCTGCCCGACTGCGACTCAGTCAACATATTCTCCAGGAACGGTCTTCCCAGGAATATACAAAAGACTATATGTAAATATTGTGTACACTTTCTTATTTCAATACATTTTGTTCTAAGTACATTTTGTGTTGCATTATTATTCCATGCATTAGTCAAGTTTCAACAATGGCGACGAGGTAGAAAGAACCATACGAAAAAAAGAATTAATAATTGAGAGCCTTCAACAATTGGGACAAGTCATTGAAGAACCCAGGCGGAAGGAAAAAATTATTAATTCAAAGTCCAACATTTAACGTAACAACGAAGGATTCTGAACTTCTGGATATTTAGAACTAGTTAAAGGACGACTAAGCATAAAGGAACGTTCACTCAGAAAAATTTGAAATGTGTCGTAAACGAATAACGGTGATTTTAAATTAAAAAGTTATCTACAACGAGACACCCGTTAAAAAAAAACAAAAAAAAACAAAACTGGCCGACTACAAAAACATGCATGGAATTAAAAGGTGCACAAATACACCGTGTCGACTTTGAAAGGTAACGAACTTTTAAAAAAATTTTTCTTTTTTGTTTGTTCAACAATATTTTATAGTGACGAATTTACCTCTGATAATAAAAATCAGAAGTTGGTCATTGGAAATACGCGAACAGAAGTCGAAAACAAAAAAAAAAAAAAAAAGAAAAAAAGTCCGACGGTCTCTGTTCACACAAACAAAAAAAAGAGAAAAAAATACCAAAGTTGATTATCACGGGCTTGAATGTAAAAGCAAGACATAAAATAAAAAAGTCGTAAGTTGTTTCGATTTTTCTGGTCAGCTTATATTATATCCGTGGATACACAAATTAAAAGTATATTCTTTGTTGCATGAACACTATCAGCTAAAGATGGATGAATTATCCAAAGTCATATCTGAATTATTCAAATCCCAGCAGTTGAGTCAGCAACGTCAAAATGAACAGTTTGCCTTATTAATAAGGGAACAACAGATATCGCAGTAAAAATATCAAGGAAAGCAAGATGAAAGACAGCAAAAATATCAAGAAAAGCAACAGGAAAGACTGGGAAAACAGGAAGAAATGCAGATCAAAGTTTTAGAAATTCAAAAGTTAACACTGGAGAAATTAAACAACAATCAGGCAAATGAAGGAAATTCTTCATATTCTAATAACACCATATTTAATTCACTGGAAACTTTCAACTATGTGCCAGACGAAGAAAAAACGTTTGAAGCGTACTTTAAACGATATGAAGATATTTTCTACACAGACTGTGAAAACTGGTCGAATTCAAGAAAAGTCAGTCTATTACTAAGAAAGCTAGGTACAGCAGAACATAGCAAATTTGTAGATTTTATTCTACCGAGGAAAACGAAGGAATTGGAATTCTCGGAAACAGTGAAATTGCTAAAAGAGCTGTTTGGAGCAAATAAGTCGCTTTGGCATAAGCGATGGTTATGCATGAATGTCTCTAAATCCGACGATCAGGATTACTTAACATATGTCTCTATAGTGAATAGACATTGTGACAACTTCAGATTGGCAGAGATTACGGTTGAAGAATTCAAGTGTTTAATTTTTGCTCAAGGACTGGTATCCAGTAAGAGTGCCGAAATAAGACGTAGAGTTTTGTCTAAACTCGAATCTGAACAAAACCTTACCCTGCAAAAGTTAGCAGAGTAGTGTCAGCGGGCCGTAAGTTTAAAGAAAGAGTCGCAAAAAATCGAAGAAGCTGGCATTGCTTATATTAAAAAAAAATAGTCAAATTACCCATCAGCAAAAAATTGGAGTAAAAATTCGGCGTATGTTAAAAATAGACAAGAAAAATTAAATAAAAAGAACGAGGATGAAAAAAAGGTCCCACCATATAATTGCAGACGTTGCAACGAAAGACACTGGGAGGTAAATTGCCCATATAGAAATAAGAAATGTTTCGTGTGCCACAAGAATGGACACAAAAGATCGTGTTGTAAAACGAAAAAATTCAATAGCCGAATTAGACAAACAAATTCGAATATCAAATCAGATAGAGATTTGAGGAAATATGTGACGACTGAAATATTTAAAAAGAATATCAAATTTCAACTCGATTCGGGTTCAGATTTAACAATAATGAACTATAAAACATGGAAAATTTTAAAAAGGCCTACAATAATGAAGTCAACGAAACTCCCTCGAACGGTAACTGGAAAGGAAATGAACTTCGAAGCCGAGGTTGTACGGGATCGTTAAAAAAATAAGTTTTCATTCTGAAAAATGGAGAAAACTTGATGGGTACAGATTTTATTGAAACATTCGAATTGTGGGATAAACCGTTAAACTCATTCTGCAGAAATGTAGAAAGTAATACGCAAACAAGACAGGACATTAAAGATGAATTAAAGAAAAAGTTTCCGGAAACCTTCACACCTGGTCTTGGAAGATGTAACAAGTTTGAAGCTAAATTTGAATTAAAGGAAAATACTATGCCAATTGTTAAAAAGAAACGTAACGTGCCTTTCGCAAGTGTAGAAAATATTAACGAACAACTTGATAGGTTGGAAAAAATGGAAATTATTTCGAAAGTAGAATCTAATTCATGGGCTGCGCCGATTGTGTGCATAAAAAAGAAATCAAACCAAATCACAGTCTGCGTTGATTTTTCGACAGGGTTGAACTCGGTAATTAAGGACTACCATTACTCGTTACCGAGTCCGGAGGAGATTTTTAACAAGCTAAATGGTGGAGTTATATTTTCAAAAATCGACTTATCAGATGCCTATCTCCAAATTTCCGTCGAAGAGGAATGTTCGAAGTTGCTAGGGATAAACACGCATAAAGGTTTATTCAAGTATAACAGGCTTCCTTTTGGTATTAAAGTGGCACCAGCCATTTTTCAACAAGCTATGGACGTCATGTTGAATGATTTAGACTTTGCGTGCGCCTACTTAGACGAGATCATAGTAAGGAGCGCAACCGTCGACGAACATCGAGAGCATCTCAATCAAGTATTTAAAAAGATTCAGGACTTTGGATTTAAAGTCAAAGAGTCAAAGTGCGAATTTGGGTTGGAGGAAATTAAGTATTTAGGTCACATAATCAACAAAAATGGCAGATTTCCAGATCCGGAAAGGTCCATTGCGATTAGAGACATGCCGACGCCCACTAATGTGGCGACGCTACAGAGTTTTCTGGGGCTCGCAAATTATTATCAAGCGTTCATTAAAGGAATGTACAATCTAAGAGCTCCGTTGAATGAACTACTAAAAAAAGACAAGGCATGGGAATGGACGGTAGAATGACAGAAAGCCTTTGATGAAATAAAGAAAATGCTTACATCCGACCTCTTTTTAACCCATTACAATCCAAAACTTGATATTGTAGTGGCAAGTGACGCCAGATCATACGGGATAGGAGCGTGTATTCAACACATAATGCCAGATGGTTCTAAAAAACCAATTGCACATGCTTCGAGAACTTTACTCCCAGGAGTATCATTTTTGCCATAACAAAATTTCATAGATACATCTACGGCAGACATTTTATGCTAGAAACGGATCATAAACCTCTGATCACTATTTTTGGTTCAAAGAAAGGGTTACCCGTTTATACGGCAAATCGACTGTTGAGATGGGGAACCATTCTTCTTAATTATGATTTTCACATAAAGCACCTATCATCAAAAAATATAATTCATCCGCATAGTTTATCAAGACTCGTACCGAGTCAAGAAGAAAGATTCGAAGAATCAATTATTGCAAATATCAGAGCAGATTATGAGGTGAAAAGCATGGTAAACAACATTTTAAGAGAGCTACCGGTTACACCAAAGGAAGTCAAAAAAGAAGCTGAAAGCGATGATTTCATTTTAGAAATAAAAAGCAAAATGGTAGCAAATGACCAAAAAGTGCAGGAGATTTATTCAATATGTGACGGATTTTTATTATATGGTGAGAGAGTAGTAGTACCAAAAAAGTTGCAGAAAAGAATACTACGGGACTTTCATATGGGTCACCCGGGGGTTAATATAACAAAAAGCTTAATGCGAAGCTTTGTATATTGGAAAGGAATGGATGTGGATATCGCAAACATGGTTCATCGATGTAAAGGGTGTGCGTTAGCAGCTAAGGCACCACCTATAGTACACAAACCATGGCCCAAGACGGATTATCCTTGAACAAGATACACATTGATTTCGCTGGTCCAGTAGAAGATTATTACTACTTAATAGTGGTAGATAGTTTTACAAAATGGCCGGAAGTACTACGCTGCAAAAAGCCTACGTCCAATACCACAACAACTTTCTTGCATGAACTATTTGCACGGTTCGGTGTGCCAGAGTGTATTGTGAGTGACAATGGTACACAATTCACTTCTGAAGAATTTAAGGAATTTTGTGAGTTATATCAAATTAACCACATAACGACGCCGCCGTATCATCCGAGGTCCAATGGATTCGCAGAAAGATTTGTCGATACTTTAAAGCGCGCTCTGAAAAAAGCCTCAGGAGTTCCAACGGAAAAGGCGCTTCAGCAATTCCTACAAGTATACAGAATCACGCCAAACCAGAGAACACATTCAAACATGGCACCAGCTGAACTAATGTTCGCTAGGAAAGTTAAGTCAGTGTTTGACAAGCTTTTGCCAGGAACAAATAGAGTAAAGAATACTATGTATACAGCTAGAAAAAGATACACCTCCGGAGAGAAGGTGTTTTTCAAGTGCTACAGAAACAACGTTGAGTTCTGGGAGCGAGGCATAGTGGACAAGAGAATGGGTGACCTGATTTACATAATTAAAATGCCGAAGAATACTCATAAAAGGCACCAGAACCAACTTAAAAAATGTTACGTTCTAGAGCATGAAGAGAGTATACCGGATGAGGAGGAAGATCCCATTGATGTAATGTATGATATTTTTCAAGTAGAACCTCCGCAGAATACTCCTGAACCGAGAAGATCCGGTATCATACGAAAGTTCACGGACCCATTGGACGTGAATCAGAAAAGGGAAAAGATATTAAAATTAAGCGGATGGACATATGCATATGAAGTATGCAAATGGGATCTACAAAGAAATAGCCATAATCATCATCCCATATAGGAAGCCAGTTTGAAATCCCAAAGGGATTCCAAGGCTTGGGAGGGGGGTGTTGTGGTAGGATCCACCTAATTTGCATAGTGGAGTACCGACCATATAAATATGGTTGGTACCGGGAAGAGAGGGGAGGAATCAGGAGATTCAACCAGAGACTCTGCCCGACTGCGACTCAGTCAACACATTCTCCAGGAACGGTCTTCCCAGGAATATACAAAAGACCTGATGTAAATATTGTGTACACTTTCTTGTTTCAATACATTTTGTTCTAAGTACATTTTGTGTTGCATTATTATTCCATGCATTAGTCGTTTCAACAGAATTGGTCAGTATGAGTTGTACCCTAAAATATAAAAACTACCCTGGGTACAATGCAGCAGGCACAAAAACTGGGATAGGCGGGTACAAGAGTAAAACAACAACACTCAGAAAACAGTCCGTCTGCCTTATATGAAGGGATTATCAGAGAAAATACAAAGTATCTGCGGTTCATATAACATCAGGACAAACTTCAAAAGCTGGACGACTCTTCGTAGATATCTCTCCCGAGTAAGATCCCCCCATAGACGAGAACTTGACTAAAGACTGTGTGTACGCTATCCCATGCAGCTAAGGAAAAAATATAAATGGGTGACAAGCCGCCCCCTTAAGGTAAGGCTTCAAGGATACCAGAAAGCTGTAACACGAACGAAAGTGGAAAAATCAGGCGTGGCTGACCACATAAGGAGAGAAAAGGGAGATCACCATCCTTTGTGAGATCGGGTTGAGATCATAGACAAAGAACAACATTGGAAATACTCGTAAACTTAAGGAATCAGCATATATACTAGGCCACAATAATCTCTTGAGCCGACGAAGCATAGAAATGAATACGATATGGGAACCAGTAATAAGGAATGCCAGAGAAAAGCGATAATAACAACAAAAATTGCAATATGAGCTCTGGTAAAAACATATAATGATTACAGCAAAAATTGCAATATGAGCTCTGGTAAAAATGGTGGCTGAATACATTAGGTTTATAATACCCAGAAATCCTTACACAGATGTCCTCAAGGACACATGGCAAAGCGGATAAGGGCGTTGGTTAGATCCAGTGACAAGACGGAAAGAGTTTGAGTTCAATACCCGGTTAAGGCAGTGGAGAACTTGGAGAGGGGTATTAACAGGAGATATCTGATATCTATTAAAAACATGGCCCGTGGAACTAGAACATTCTACTCCAGTGAGCGAAATAAAGGTTTCAGTTCGGAGCGAACAACGGCCGAAACGTTGTAATAAATATGGTGACAAAGATGAGGACAATAGTCCGAATAATTTAAATGACCTACAGTCTGTTGTGAAAGAGAAGGAAAATATTCTTAATTTTAACGCCTCCAAAACAAAACATCTCTCTATCAATCACCTGAAAGACCCCTTTTTGTCTCGAATCACCAGGGATGATATTAAACTCAGTGAGAGTGATTCGTTACCCCTTCTCGGTGTTATATTCTCGGCTGACATGAAATGGCAATATCATATTGAATCCATTTTTAGGTATGCTGCTAAAAACATTGATGCACTGTGTCATGCTAGACAATTCTTGTCTCCTGAATCAATCTTACTCATTTATTCGTCTATACTTTGAATATTTCTACCACACATGGTTATGTACTCGTGCTGTATATCTAGAGATTCTTAATAAAATCCAAGGAATAATCTGCAATATTATTGGTCCTGCCCTGGGCATCTCGGCTTCAGCCACTTTCTCCCCGCCGTAATGTCGTTTCACTGTGCCTTTTCTATAAATGCTTTCATCATAATTGTTCGAATGAATTCTTCGTCGTCGTACCTAGACTTTATGAATTTAAGCGCAGTACCAGATTTGGTGGCAAGATGTCATTATTTTATTTTTTGATTTGGCTAGATGTAAGCGTAGGTTCTATGCTAACAGTTTCTTTTACGCTTGTGAAACTCACTTCCGGTTCATTATTTTCCAGCCAACTTTGTTCTTCAAACATGTAAATGCAATGTCAAAAGTTATCTACTGTCTTCTTGATTACTCTTCTATTGTTTTCGCTCGTTAATAATGTTTCGTTTTATTCTTATTTTTCTTTTGTGTCTTTATCAATCACCTGAAAGACCCCTTTTTGTCTTGAATTAGCATGGATGATATTAAACTCCGTGAGAATGACTCATTAGCCCTTCTTGGTCTTATATTCTTATGTGGAAATACCATATTGAATCTATTGCTAGGTGTGCTGCTAAGAAATTTGGTTCACTATGTCGTGCAAGATAATTTTTCTCTCCTGAATCTACCTTACACATTTATAAGTCTACAATTCGTTCATGTTTTGAATATTGCTGCCACATATGGCTCGGTTTGCCTGTTGTATATTTAGAGATTCTTGATAAAATCTAAATCCGCAATATTATTGATCCTGACCTAGCGTCTCAGATTCAGTCACTTTCTGACCGCTGTAATGTAGCTTACCTGCGCCCTTTCCAGAAATACTTTCATAGTAATTGTTTGGATGAACTCTTCGCTATGGTACCTAGACTTTATGAGCGCAGTACTAGATTGGCGGTAAGGTCTCTTTGTTTTACAGTTGAATTCGTTAGATGTAACAATAAATTCTGTGCTAACAGTTTATTTTCACGCACTTCTAACTTATGGGTCTCTTTTCTGGATCATTACTTTCCAGTCAGCTTTGTTCTTCAAAAATCTAAATGTAATTTCAATCGTTATCTATCGTCTTCTTGATTACACTTCTATTGTTTTCGCTCTTTAATAATGCTTCTCTTCTTATTCTTTCACACTCAGTAACCCCTTGCACGGGAAGAAATAATTACAAAAAACATTTGGGGTCGCCAGAAAGTATCTATTCCATGTGATTTTCTTCATCTGCCATGAAACGAATGTATACATATTTAATTTAAAAATTATTTGCCTTTATTTTGATTTTTATACAACGAAAAAAGTCAGTTTCTCTAATAAAATGTTATTTTCTAAATTTAAACGCACACAGAAAGTGAATTTGAGTGAAACTAGGCCGACATAATTCAAATATAGGCCTTTTTTCACCTCTTAGAAAAAAAAATTAAAAAAAACAAATGAATGGATGTTCCCACGTAGAGGCCCCGTGTCTTGAGCGACTTGGCCCTTAAAATCAACCCAGACTTCAAGTGGAACTTGTACATACCTTCAATTGCTAAAGATGCAAGAAAAATGGTCTATTCCTTATACCGTGCTGGTAAGTACTTGACACCTCGTGTTCTCTGCTTCCTTTATAAGAGCCAGATCAGGCCGAAAATGGAGTACAGTTAGAATATTTTGGCAAGAGCTGACGAGTTCTCACTTTCTCGTCTCGATAGAGTGTCATAAAAGCGTTTCTGCTTCCTTTTAGCTGACAAATTAATTTCCGCCTTTCAAACCCTCAGTCATCGACGAAAATCTGTCGCTAAGATCTCACTGCTCTGTCGTCACTACTTCCCTGGAAAGTAAGTAAGTTTTCACTAGTATGCGGTCACTGCTTAAAAATAAAAACGAGGTTTCTGTTTCAAATACAGGTATCCATATTACACACACACACACACACACACACACACACACACACACACATAAATATATATATATATGTTTAAGATTCTAATGTTGCGCAATGAAGCAGAAAATTGGTGGTTCTTGCGTAACCTTGAGGTCTGGAACTCAATAAAAGTCTCCTTATGTCATACTTGACTTAATTCGACTAGACTGAAGTAACTTATTACTGTTAGAATTTCAATTAAATATATCGAAATATGTTGATCGTAAAATGTTTCAGTTTAATGAGTAGATCCCTTTCTAAGGGAGAAAAATTAAGTTTACAACAGTATGGTACCTTGTGAGAACCTATTTCGTAACATAATAATAATCTATCCTGTTAACTACTGCTTCACGGTAAGGCGCTTAATGATATTTACTAATCTTACATAGGTCTGCCACAAATCGACAAAGTGAATCGCAAATGGAGTGCTTGGAATAGTCTGCTACCCACTACAATTCATTTGTTCCCACCTATGAAAATGAGGTGAACTAATTTTGCTGTGCTGATTTTTACATGTATATGTGTGTAGTGTAGGGATTATCGATGCAGAAACAGAGTGCCATGTTCAAATTACAGTTGAGGCTCTTACATTCGCTTCCTCACAAATACCCTTAAAATATAATGATTTTCTAAGCGTAGCTTAGATGTGGCACAAGGCCGAAAGTATGGGGGGCACCCAGTGAGGATCGAACTCACTACTCAGTAGTAATTGTTCTAGCGAGACAAGCTTGCTAACTATTACACCGCCTCGAGGTGTTCAAACACCCTTAAAATAAATGAAGCTATCTCTTTCCCCCTCCCTAATTATGATTAACAGCTGGGCAGAACACACTCACCAGTTTTATTTAGCAACCAGACTCTGTATTGAAAATCCGTGGGCTTAGTAAATTCAGCCTGTAAAACATACTTGCAACAGAAAGCACAACAGCAACGCCTGGTGTTTTAAAACTGTGGCCTTGTGATACACAGGCGTGTCTACAAGACGTGCATACAATTTTGACAACATAAACCATTTATTGAATATGTTTCAAACGTTTGATATTATTTCATTTTCTATCGTATATATTGGCAAAATTCTTTTTTTAATGTTAACCCTGAAAAAATTGCATTTTTTCTTTCGTGTTTATATTTTAAACCTGCTATTTAAATACATTGAAATCTAATAAATACATCTAAACGTACTTGGTAAACATTGACCTACGCTGTATACTATAATTTTATTAAACTTTTTGACTCTCATGCAAACCAAACATACAGTGCTGTTCGATAAAAGTGACTCACTAGATTTGTTTTACTTAAAAAAAGTTTCGGCTATTGTTTTTGGGGTCAAACTAATTTTTAATATTACTAATATAAAGGCCCCTTCCCGACCACCTAGTAAAAAAGTTTCCTCACCCTAAGTTATTCTACTGATACTTATAATTTTGGATATAAATGAGATTTAGGGAAAAACACTGTGCAAAAAAAAAAAGTGACTCACTTATTTTCTGCAACTAGTAATAAATAGAAACATAACCGAACAGCTTTAAATAAAGAATAATAGAGGTATAATTTATTTATAATAGGTAATATAGTTTTAAATATTTAATAATCTATGGGTCCTCCTTTATTTTGAATAACCTTTTCAACTCTTTTTGGCATTGACTTGATTAGGTTCTGGCAAATCTCATCTCCAAGCATTGAATTCCATTTGGATATGAAATTCACAATCAAATCCTCGTTATTGCTTTCTCGAGAGCCTGTACTTTATAATGCTCCAAAAGTTTTCTATGGGGTTGAAGTCAGGAGATTGGGGCGGCCATGTCATAACACTCACCTGCTTCTTATCAAAGTATTCCTTCATCAATTTTGATTTGTGACAGGGGGCATTATCCTACATAAAAATGAGCTTGGTGGGGTCGATTTGCACCCTTTCAGCAGAAGGGAGCAGACAAGACTCTAAAATTCTCTTGTACTGCTCGCTCCTGAGGGTCTTTTCAATAGGTTTTAAGAAACCAGTTCCATGAAAAGAAAAGCATCCCCAGAACATTATACTGAACGGATGCTTACTTACTGCTAAATTCAAAGAGCTTTCAAAGCTTCTTCTTCGGATTTTAAATCGCTTATCTTTTGAATTTAGCTCAACTTTCGTTTCATCGGAGCAAAGAACATTTAAAAAAAAAAAATCCGGTGAGTCACTTTTAACGAACAGCACTGTATGTTTCTCCCTTTTTTGGTCCGCGTACAAACTAAATCCGTGTCTACTATTTTGATTCTCGTATAGCTGGCCACTCGTATTCGAGGATACCCGTCTAATATTGCAGACGCTTGCCCTGGCGTATTCGTGTTTATTCAAAAAAAAATGTGGAGCAGACCTTAGTTACAGTTTTTAGGAAACTAGCGTGATCAACAAGTTGAACTAGACCAGCACGCTCAAGCCCTCGTCTACGATGACTTGTGACTTCGTGCTAGAACAGCTATCGTCCACTCAGTTTCACTCATAAGGCTTGGGTCAACCCGTGGTATGGTTTTCAGGCACTTTCCAAATGTACCGCACGCTTTCATCGATACCTCCAGTCCGATAACATCAGGAAATCTCCTTTCTGACAAATTGACCTATGGTGAGATTTGAAACCTTATGATCAGAAAGCTAACGTTCTAACCACTCGGCCACGTGCCTATATTTTAATTCTCTTACAAACTAAACATATGTATAACTTTTTGGTTTTCGTACAAACTAAACATGTTTCTACTTTTTTTATTCTCCTGTATACCATACCTGTCATATGACAGAATTCCTCATTAAATAGCCACGAAAATGTTGATAGGTCATAAGACAAACCAAACCATTGATCTTTTATGAGACGCCCATACTATCTAACATGAGTACTAAAAAGGAAAAAGAAATGAAAATATTACATTTTTTAACCTACGCTATTCGACTATATCAATTATTCTATATAGATTTGAGGCAACAGAGATGAGGGTGATACTGAGTATATCATGGAGGGAGTATGTGACCAACGAGAAAGTTTTAAGGAAAATGGAAATACTTGTATTTAGAATCAGAACGAAACAATTGAGATGCCCGAAACACATAGCGAGGAAAGAGGGCTTAGAGATTTTATACTCACAGAACATATTGAAGACAAGAGGGAAACTGCGAGTAATCTACCTAAAAAGATAGTGTACATGGGTGGCAGAGAAATGGCTGGGAGGCATAGAGAGAGGCCAAATATTACTAATAGCTACAAAGAATAGAAAGTTGTGGAGAGACATGAACAAAACAATGAGAAGAATCGGTAGGCAAAGTTTCAACACACCTTTTTTTAAATTAATTGAAACGTCGAAATCTACTTACTTGCGCTGAATCCAGAAGGAACAGGAACGAATATAATGCCAACATGCGAAGCATGTTTGTAAAAAGAGAAAGTGTTCTTGATCAGTTCTAGTTCTTTGGGGAACGACACCCGATTTGAAAAATAATAGATTCTCAGATCACTAAGCGCTTTTATAAGACTTACGAAGCAATATCCAGTAAACATATTACGACTAGAAATAAATAAAATCATAAAATCATTTTTAAAGTTATTTTATTAACCTAAATTTAAAAATGTCTTTTTCTATACGAGGAAAAGGAAGAGAAAGTTTGGTAAGAGGAGAAGAAGAAAAAGAAGATATCTATGAGAAAGATAGAAAAAGCAATGAAAGAGAGAAAGATCAATGAGAGAGAGAGAGAGAGAGAGAGAAGGGAGCAATTTAAAGAGAAAAAGAGCAATGAAAGAGAGAAAAAGAACAATTCACAGACAGAAAGAGCAATGAGAGAGAAAGAGAAAGGAGCAATTTAAAGAGAGAAAGCGCAATGAAAGAAAGAAAAAAGTAAGGAAAGAAGAAAGAGTAAGTTGTAAGAATGACATAATTTGCTTGACACTTTTCTGCATATACGGGAGTGGGTATGCAAACTCGGGTGGAAAGAAGCTTGCGTAGGTAAGATATTGTGATTATGGGTATGTTTGCGGACTCTTGGGTTGCTTCAGTGTCTTATGTCTCTATGGGTGTGGCTAGTAGGAATGCTAGTAGGTAGATAGGCAGTGTGTCTATGTATATGAACGAAGTTTGGCCGTGTTTGTGTGTGTGTGTGTGTGTGTGTGTGTGTGTGTTGTGCAGCGTATAGATCAAAGGTTCTACTGCGTTAGTATATGGCAGTGTTTGAGTGCGTGTGTGTTTGCAGATAGGGATAGTTGTGCTAACTCGGGAAATGTATAAATCTTTTTGGTAAGGCTAACATTAGACGTTTCCCTATAAGGAAACATTTCGCATTCATTGACCGAGCAGCCAGTACTGCTTTCAGTTGAAATTTGTAAAATCTTTCTCTTAAAAGACTTTTTGTTTTAGTATAATTGATTTATCAAATCCAGTAGATGTTATCGCTCTTTCCAGTATTGATGGTTGCTTCCTTCTTAACGTGCGATTCTTTTTAGAGTTGAAGAATGCTAGCTACTGTGGGGGTGAAAAAACGAAAAGGCCAATACTAAACAGGAAACAAGAGATAAACCTCTACCCCTGTTCAAAAGACTGGGGAGGTGTGTGAACCGGGCAATAGGTAAACCTATCTACTCCTATTACTAATTTTTCAACTAGCCCATTTACTAAACTCACGGTCGTTTATAAGACTTTCCAACCTCCACCCCAACTGTTTATTACATTATTCATTTTTTTTCCCAATTTGTCACTATTAGTCCATCACACATAAAAAATTCATCTTTGAAACTGAAACCAACTACACTGTTTCTTTCCTAGATATCATGGTACACAAAAACAATAACGAACTTGGACATTTATAGAAAAGCTACCAACAAAATCGACCTGGTCAGTTTCTACTCAAATCACTCCTCTAAGATTAAATCTGGAATAATTACAGGTTTCTATTTAATATCATTAAGAATTTGCAACCCCCAATATTTACCTAAAGAAGAAGCATACACAGAAAACACATTCAAAAACCTACACTACCTATATCATTTCTTCCACAACGCAAGAAGAAAGGCATAGAAAATATACAACCACAACAAAAATAACATCATCATCCGTAATAATAAATTATACGAGAACAGATATATACTACTACCGACCAACTCCATAACGTCCACTATCCCGAACAACATATCCCATCTAAACAACACCCAAATAATCACAAACACATTCAAAACCATTATGCATATAATCAGGTCTACAGATATCCCTAACAATAATAATAATTATGAAGCAGGGATATATAAAATGAATTGCCAAATCTGTTCCTTATAATACATTGGAGAAACATGCAGAAATGTTTTTTAAAAAAAGCATCTATGAGCACAAAAGAGAGACCTCATCAATAACAATTTGACAAATGCACCGGTCATACACAGAAATAATTCCAAGCACAATTTTGATTTGAAAAATGCTACACTCATAAAAAAAAGAAAATAATTTACTCAGAAGAAAAATCTTCGAGAGTGCCGCCATTAAATATTATACAAATATTAATCTACGCTGTATTTTTTTCAGTCTCTTAATACTTTGCATAATTTCTGGAATATCTTCCTTCATATATTTAAATTTCCGTGTCACACTCCTTTCGTTTGTTACTACAATAACCAGATAGATAGATTTATGTATTTGAATCGCCATCCCCAATGTGCAGTTAAAACTCTGGGTTGTATTTTTGCTGGCAACCGTGCATTCTGTCTTCTTACAGTTAATTGTCTTTTTCTTTCCAGCTTTCCTTTACTAATAGAATTTCATAAATTTGTAGTAAATGCACAAAAAGAAACTTGTTTTCGTTTATTTTTTATGGTTTTTAATCAATTCACCCTAAGCAAGGTGATAATGCTACTAAGATGCAAGAGGCTACAGGGTGTGAAAGAGAATGAGAAGAATTTCGAAGGAACCTGAAACCCAGTCCGAAACAGGAAACAAGAGATAAGCCCCTGTTCAAAAGACTGGAGAGGTGTGTGAGCCGACCGATAAGTGAACATATCTACTCCTATTGAGGAAAACTAAATACATAAAGAGTAAATAAAATTTCCGAGTTTAGGCAGTGACGTTAGAAGCATAGAGCTCAAGTAGATTTTAGAAGGAACCTGAAACCCAATCCGAAACAGGAAACAAGCGATAAACCTCTACCCCTGTTCAAAAGATTGGAAAGGAACGTTAATTGGACGATAGGCGAACCTAGAATGTATGAAATTCCGGTAACATTCGAGGTACTGTTAATATTTCTTGCTAAAAAAAGAGAAGTCTTATATGCTTGTCAAATATGGTGCTCAATACTTTCGGCCTTGTGTCACATCTAAGCTACGCTTAGTAAATCGCTATATGCCTGTGAGTTTTATCTGCGTTTTGGTCTTATCTGCCATCAGATACAATAAACAGTTTCATAATTTTAAAAAATCTTATATTAAAATTTTAGGTGCAAAATAGTCTAAATTTCGTTAAAAACAAAGAAAAGAGCCCTGAAGCGTTATATAATATCAGTCCACCTTCCAGTGAATGCTGAACAATCTCTCCACAAAGGAAATAGAGACTTGAGACTTACGTTTCTACGGAAGGATGCTGAGAATACAATGGACTTAACAAGTGCAGGACGAGGAAGTATTAAGGATAACACTTTGTAACAGAATTTTTGTCCTTGGATAGCAACTGTCATTTAATATTTGCTGACGCCTCGAAAGTCTAAAATTGGTTATTTCTGTCAAACTTTGCTTTTTTGATCAGGATAATGAGATTTCTGAAATTTACCTATTCCCATTTCGAAAACTTCCAAATGTGAACATTCTTGTTCACGCAACTTGAGAACAAGACGACATAAGATCCAAAAGTAGCATTTCTAGACATAACAAAATGCTTACAACCTCTTGATGACATCTGTGACGACTGCATCTATAAACGGTGACTTGTCTTGAGTTTGAGCAGTTGGAAGCAAATTAAACTGCTGAGTATATGTTACCTGTATTTATAATGCGATCTATGTTGCCAGAACGTTCCAGAAATTCTTGAATTTTTTCAGAAACTTCTCGAAAGTTCCCCTCAGCAACTCAGGACTGAGTTTGTCTGGAATATAGGCTAGTTACAAAACATCGATGTTCAGGTCACAAAAGCAAAGTTTGAAGGGAATAGAATCATTTCCTTAGTTTTTAGACAGAAGCCATTAGGAAATAATAGTTTCTGACCAAAGACAAGAGAAAATCAAAATTTTGTTACACTGTAATGGAAGCAAAAGGGAGGCTTATAGTTAGAATCAAAAATAGGCAATTAACATTTCTCATATGTGAGGCGCAGCTGAGTAAGCGACCAATAAATCTCCGTGACACACCAAATATTATGGCAGCACTCACCAAGTTAAACAACGATGTAGGGGACTCTGAAGTCGTCTGGCGACCGTAGTTGAAGCCAATGGCGATTTTATTGAGTAAATTTACTCTTTAGTATTTCAAGATATGTTTGTGTTATTTTGGCAAATATATCTGTGTAGTGACATTAAAGAAAGTAGCAGTAGCAGCTCTAAATAAAACTTATAAAACTTATCAGCCGCTGCTTACGAATATAAAAACTCGTGAACCCTAAAGTAACTATCTCTTTCCTGGTTTGCCTCTTTCGAACTTCTGACATGAATTTTGCACACTGAAGCTACAAGGGCTTGGAATACTTCACCTAAAATCACACCAACAAAGTTCCCACTATAGCATATTAATGAACATTTTGTTGTGCATACAATTTACATCTAACAAAAGAGCCTCTTGTTCTAAACTTTACTTTTGTTAATTGTTTTAATAAATGTTATCTGCATTGCAAATCAATTGGTCTGTTATTTTGTGCATGCACTTTTTACACCATCACTATTTCATGTACTATAAAATCTTGCTGTAAGAAACCTTACGCATTTAATTATTGAATCGAAAATCACTAAATCTGTTAAAATAAGATGTCAGTGTTATTTTGATTTTTGAGAAATGTAGACGACAATTTAACTTAGTATATTGTTAATTAATCATTTTCTAATAAAGAATAAAGGTTATAAATTATAAATTGATGCGCCAACAATGCCTGACGTAACATATTGTAAACGGCCTCCTTCCGCGACAGAACATAATTCACATCCTTGAGACATTGGGTTAGACTCAAACATTTACCTGACTCTACCTACATTCTGTAATTAATTCGAATCACGTGGCGACTGTTGACCATGTTCACCCTAGTCTATGAATATAGAATACAGCACAGTACATAATCTGTTCAATGAAACAACGTTAAAGATTAACACTCACGGGTCAGACACTCTACAGAATCTGACTATATCGTCAATACCACCAGCAGCTGTTCCGTAATTCTTCAGTCTTCGATATCAAAGGCTGGCAGTGAATATTCGGGAAAAACATGGCTGCCTTCATACACGTCGCACTGAATATTTTGAGCCTTCTGATTGGTTAAAACTTCTATTGGTGAACTATAAAATGAGTCAGCTCATTTTGGCTGGCTCCCTAGTACACCAGGGTACCCCAAAACTCCAACAGCCTTTGATGCCTAAACAGCCGAACTCTCTGCCTTCGAGCAGAGCGGAACCCGGACGAGGCTCCGCCGAGGGTCAGAGTTTCATTCGGGGTGGTAGACTGTCCCTGAACCCGTTTTTACGAGTTCTAATAGGGAATATTTTTGAACGAGCCTACGGGCTCGGAAAACCCACGTTAAACCCGGCCTTGTGATGGGTGGCGAAATATTACTGCCAGCCTTTGATATCGAAGACTGAAGAATTACAAGCATGGAAACCTCCCGTAATTGTAGAATTAAGAACTGCCCAGTTGAGGGCAAATGCAGATCTGCTAGGGAAATATACCAGTCATTGCCCCTAAAGAAAATGTGACAAATTATAATGTTTATATTGGAAATTCCGTGGAAGAGTTGAAACAGGAATTTATACCCATTGGCGCTCATTTAGCAATCCTAAATTAAAATACCGAACAGCCCTTTCAAAGAAATTTTAGGAAATGAAAGAAAAGGGTCTAAACCCTTAGATAGATTGGAAAATTATAGATTTCGCACATATTCTTAAATTTTTAGAGATAGGTGCAGGCTATATTTAGGGGAAAAAATTAGAATAATAAAGTACAATAATCAATGCAAACTATTAACTCAAAGGACAGAGCTAGTGTTAAGATGTAGACATAGAAGTAGTTTCAGACTTATATAAGAGTATAAATCTTATTACTTACTAACTCACAAAAAACAACAGTACCACAACTGATGCAAACCCTTTGATTAAATTTTTACTTTAATATCTTCCTCTTAAAGAATCGGGTACAGTTTTGTATTCCTAATGATTTAAACGATACTTAATGGTGGAAATGGGTGGTATATATATATATATATATATATATATATATATATATATATATATATATACCATCGTATAATTCGTATGAATGATTCGCGTAATATAAATTGAACCCGCACCACAAAATTGATATATATATATATATATATATATATATATATGTGTGTATATATAGTGTAACCCGGATATAAGATACCCGGATATAAGAGAAACCCGATATAAGAGTGATTTTCTCTGGTCCCAAATTAGAGCCTGTGTTAATGTATATATAATAGACCAAACACGGATATAAGAGAAACCCGGATATAAGATATTTCTCCCTCGGTCCCGACAACTCTCTTATATCCGGGTTACACTGTATATATATATATATATATATATATATATATATATATATATATATATATATATATATAGGTTTATGTATATATATACATATATTAATGCATGTTTCATTAAATAATATAGACAAGTTCTGTCTGTTTATTTTAAGTAAGTTCCTTTCATATTGTCTGGTAAGCTTAATAACATTATCATTGAAAGACGAAAGGAAATCACATGTTTTAATCCTATCTAAGCTTTCGGCTTACATTAGGAATAAAAGATTTATCAATATGATAAATTCCTTTCGTCTTTCAACGATAATGTTATTAAGTTTATCAGATATTATGAAAGGAACTTAATTAAAATAAATTGACACAACGTGTCTATATTATTTAATGAAATATGCATCAATGAAAGATTGCTGCCTAAATACACACAATATATTTATATATATATATATGTGGGTGGTACATATATGTTTGTGTATGTAAGTATGTGTGTGCGTTTGTATGTGTGTATATATATGTGTTGCACAGCATGATTTATTCCATTGGGTATTTCGGTATTACAGATTTTGGAAATTTATTATTTATATAATTTATTCTAACTTTAAATTGTTTTGTCATTAAATCAACTATCACTTAATAATGTAAAACCCCTATTGTCTAAATACAATTTACTGTCAATCTTATTAAAAACATATATGCGGTTGGTATATTTTGGTATCTCCTAGCAGGAAACTACATTCATTTACATACAACTAAAAGCTTTGGTCATAAATAAACTCCCATTCAAGCCCATCTCTCCTTAGAGATATACCTCACGCCCTCCCCTTGTCCCCAACCCAGGCACCTTATCAAAACGAGGCGTCTCTTTGGATACGCCTGTACCTTCTCCTCGACTGTTATCTGAACTAAATTCAAACCCCCTGATTCCCAGGCAGTCAGTCCAGAGCTGAAGAAGTCAAGCTTAAGGTTGTGCCGGTTAGAAATAGACTATACCCACATGAGGTAATTTTGGATGTTTTGCTGTATAACACGCACACACACACACACACACACACACACACACACACACACACATATATATATATATATATATATATATATATATATATATATATAATTTATGGACACGTAGGTTTTGAAAAAAAACTATTAGCAGACCTTCCCAAGCATTATTCAAACACTGAAAAAGCTCATGCTCACTCTTTGGGTATTCTCTTCGATCCCACTTATCCAATTTATCCCATATTAATTTCAATGGGAGAGAAATTAGGAAAATGTGACGACCAAGTCATAATTTACTAAATGAAACGGTATTGTTCCTTTTTATGATTCCTATGACCTGAAACAAATCCTTTTTGTAATCTCGTCTAGCTAGGTGTCAATGGTATAAACAAAATATAATATTTTCCTACAACATATACATAATTTAGCAAAATGTATTGTAGACAGATGTATCCAAATATGAACATTTTGATAGTAAGAGGTGCTTAAAAATACTGAAAAATAAAAGGAAATAATTAATGTACGTACTGAAATTTTATCTTTTACTTAAAAAAAAACAAAAATATCTCACTTTAACGTGGTCTTAAAGAAATATAAGCTGACCTCAAACATTTGGCGTTTAGTACGCACACACACACACACACACACACACACACACACACCCACATATATATATATATATATATATATATATATATATATATATATATATATATATATATCTATATTCCAAGTAAGGCGATAAAGCCACTAAGACACAGGGGGGCTACTAGAGAATGAAAAGACTGATCCGGATATCCAATCCTAAACAGGAAACAAGGGATAAAACTCTACTCCTGCTCAAAAAACCTGGGAGGGTGTGAACAGGGTGATAGGCGACCATATCTACTCCAAAAAGATTTAAGTTGAAACATGCTCTCTTATTTCAACGCTGAATATCCACAAAATACTGTTTTTTTCTTGATAGGTATAATGAGTTTTTGGTCAAAGAAAGGGTCTTATCTTTATATACAGAAGGCAATGGAAGTTTATCATTTTGATTGGAGAAAAATGCCTTATACGAGCTGTCAAACACCCAAATAACATTCTCGATGAAATACAAGCCGTCAAATTTTTTGATTTTTAGAAATTTGTTTATTAGAGATTTTTAAATAAACTGCGCTTTAGTTGTTATATCGGCTATGTACCATCCTTACCGAAATTCATATCTATAACTTGAATGCATAAAATTAAATAACATTTTGAAAGTTGAGTTTTTCTGTCAGCCGTACAAATTTAAATATCCATTTAAGAGAAATTAGTATTTTTATATTTTCTTCTTTCTATATTGTTGCCTTCATATAAAAAAATTAGTTCCAAACACAAATTATATTCACATATGAAAAGAATAAGCATCTTGCAAGCATTGACATGCACTTCATTGAAGAATTCCAAATTTGTCTATCGCTTTTTCTTCCTCAGTTTAATAACCATTATTATTTTTTTTAAACCTTCCGCATAATTATTACTTTGTGATTGGACAGTATGTCTTTTACTGTTGCTTGTTAATACCTGTCGTGAATGACAAAAAAATGATGTACATAAAAATGTAGGTACCTCCACAAAAACGCTAAAAATTTGCCATACTGTGATGAAAACATGCTCCAAAGGTAATGTTTTATCATCAAAATCATTATGCTATTATTAAGAGGAAGGATCAAAGTATCTTTTGAATATTTAATTAAATTTTCAACTGATTTTTAGAATATTTGAAATTTTGATTAAAAAATTGTTTTCTTGATATCTTTTAGAATAGCAAATTTTGGCCTCTTTTTTGCAGTGACAGACACATTAATTTGGAAATTCTTGCAAAAATCAAATAATTGTTGGGTTTTAATTAAATTTTCAGGACTTATTCACATTAAATTATTTTTGAAATTATGTTTATTAGAAAATCTAGGTAAAAATATTTTTACATGTGTTTCAACTCCTTACTTATTTTTATGAAAAATTCAGAAATTCAACGAGATCATTTTACTGACTATATTAATTAAAAGCAGAATTCTTTAAAGAATTTAAATCACCGAATTTTTTTACTTTTTTATGCAAAATCGGACCCCGCCCTGCAGAAAATCTGTTCTGAATCGAAAAATAATAAACACAATAAAAGGAAGACATTATTTAATTAAAGAAGCTTTTCATTGTTTTTATGAATAATAAAGGATGTTCCAACATGTTCGACCAATTTTAAATGTGAATTAAGTTAAAGCGTCTAATGATTTTTTCCTTTTTCTTCCAGATCTAGCGGACATTTGGGCGATATTATTTTTCACACATAATTGCTATGACTTAAATATCATGAGCTAATAGAGAAATAAATTTTCACCGATAACACTGATTTATTTACTTCTGACTTTGATCCGTCTTAATGACACAACCTTATATATAATCCGTCTTAATGAAACACCCTTTATATATTAAAGATATTGTCTGAAGAAAAATATTTTCGCCGAAAAATGAATTTTTAAATGATTTGTTTTCATTTTTTTTTTTGCAATTTGAAACTGAATAATATATAAAGCTTTTAAATCTTTTAAAATTCATTTTCAGTGGGATAATTCTTAGGAAATATTGTTATTAAGTAAAACTATATTTACTAATTATATAGTAACGTTTCAGTATCTGACAATTACGAATATTTTTTTAAAGAATTTCGATTTGTTTTTATATGTGTGATTACGTGCAGGATTCCTAAAGTATGGATTTACAAGGCACTAAATCTATCATTAAATGATCACGTGTTTTGAAGCGTTTAAAAGGTCACGTGTTTTAAGCGCTTCTTACGGCGGACAAAACTCAAACTTTATCGTCTGCTCCACCATACTTAACTATGAAATCTTTCGGCTGTCAATCGGATGTAAATAATTCGATTAGCACGTCACAAAAACATGGCCCCGAAGTTAAGAAATGTTTTATACAACATTTTATGCTATAAGTATGTAATATTTATTTCAAATCAGATCAATTTAACATTAAATTTGCTAATTTTCCTCAAATAAAGTTTCAGAAATATATTTTTTATTTTTGCCAGATTTTTAAAACCGAGAGTTAACTTTTGTTTAGAAATGTATTAAAAATGACCGTTTTAATCGATTTTAACACAATGTTACAATTTTAAGCTTAACAGCTTCTTTCTTCTTTTTTACAGTAATTTTCAGCATGTACAAGTCTCGAAAGCCACTCGAAGCAGAAGGTTAGAGAGTAAGAGGCACAGCTTATGTGGATATGTGCGGAAGATAACGGTAACGCTATACTTGAACAGATTACAATTGCCGTGATCAGAGAAGCATCACCTTGGGAGTTGGTTCCACAGAGCAGAAGATGCTCGAGCAGAACTTACATCTCACCAACGGAATACGAAGGGAATGAGGCGTAGCAAAGCGGGTATTAGCTGTGGAGGCTAGAACTGGCGGAAATAAGGTATGTAGTTCGTAAAATCACTTTCCATGGAAATAGTGAGAGAGCGGCGAGAGACTCGCAACGATTCGTCTTTGAGAAATCGGTTGTTGGGGGAGGGAAAATAATTTGTCACCCACAAGGACGCGGGCGCTCTTTTGTGTAGAGACTGGCAGGTGAAGACTACGTATCTCCTGGCAGCAGTAGTCCATTTTAGACCTGATCTTGTAAATGTAGAGGATAGCAGGAGTCAGGTACTTACTGGAGTGGTTCATGGAACCAACCATTTTTTTTCAGCATCTATAGCGAGGGAACGTAGGTATGAGTTCCACTTGAGTTTAAGTCCCGATAGGCGCTCAAGGCAGAGGGCATGGCAAGTAAACATCCA
Organism: Acanthosepion esculentum; assembly: GCA_964036315.1. NCBI lineage: Eukaryota > Metazoa > Mollusca > Cephalopoda > Sepiida > Sepiidae > Acanthosepion > Acanthosepion esculentum. The sequence continues at coordinate 76,850,896 of OZ038497.1, read as the reverse complement.
TATGCTTAAAGAATGTCATGCATAGAACGTTAATAACTTAGTTTTCTTATGCTTAAAAACTTTTATCTTTTGTTTTATTGAATATTTAAAACCATTCCTACTTTTTGAATCCCAAGCATCGGGGTACTGTACAACAATAGCGAAGCAATAAAGAACAAAAAAGAATTGTTTAAATATTTATTTAATAATTTTCATTTTAAAAAAACATGTACAAAAATATTAAACATTCACTTTCCAATGTTTTTGTCAAAGTTTTATTTCTTAGAACCTCTTCAAGGAAAATATCTGAAATTCCAAAAAAAGAAAAATTAAAAGCTTTTAAAATGGTAAAATCTTCATGCAATTAAACTTGTTACGATCTCTCTCCCACCACCACATCTCTCCCTATCCTCTCTATCCACCCCTCTCTCTCTCTCTCTACACCGCTCTTCCACCCTCTCTCTCTCTCTTTACCCCATCTCTTTCAACCTCCTCCCTCCACTGTCCAACTCTCCCCACTCCTCTATCCCAACCACTTTCTACCCCCACTCTCTCTGTAATGTGCGCTATGCACTTTCAGCTCGTGGGCGTTAATTCTTTTTTCATGGTTAGTAAAATACTTTCTTTTTTGCAACCCTTTTCTTTGTCGTACTTGTTTTCCTAATTAATTTAACGTTCCATATAGCTTACTTAGTTTCCCTCTGATTCTCTTGTTTTCAATATATTCCATGAGTATTAAATTATCCAAGCCTTCTTTCCTCGTCATGTGTCCATAAATGTCAACTATCTGATTGTTAACACCAGTTCCTTTCTTCTTAAAACTTCCTCGTTTGTCTCATGCTTTGTCTATGGCATTCTCGGCATTCATGGGGAGAACTTGATCTCTCTCGTCTGAATACTTTTTTTCATCTTTGAGTAAGCTGCCTAGCATTTACTAATACATAGGATGTTGGATACTACAGAGCAATTCGGCAAACTATCGCGACGTTTCGTCTGTGGGAAAGTGCTTGTAGGGTGGGAAATAATTAATCGCTTAAAAGGTCGTGTAGATGCTGTTGAACTCTATCAAGACAGACAAGTGAGGACTGGGAAGCTCCCGCCCAGATATGGCAGCAATACTCCGTTTTTGGTCTGGTTCTCGTAAATATAGAATATAAGACGAACAGTAAGATATTTACTGGAGCAGTACAATGAACGAACCTTTTCAAAGTTGTATACAGACATATATATATATATATATATATATATATATATATATATATATATATATATATATATACACCGAGGGAGATATCTATACAAACCAATACTTTTTGAATGAAAGGTTATAGTACCAACTCAAAATACATGACAAGTTGGCATTTTATGAAATATTTATTCTATAATATAGAAATAAAACAATCAAAGTTTAACTTTAGAAAAGGTGCATCGTTCATTAAATGTGGATATCTAGTCCGAATGTCTATGTTTCTGAGCCCCGAAGTTTTCAATTTACTGACCGGCCGGAGAGAAATGATTTTCGCTAGGGTCGGTGACCCTTCGTAGTAGAAAAAGTTCATTCCTTTTTTTTTTTCAGGTGCCAGTCAACCTCTGTTTATATTAGACTGCTGGAACTGCTATTACATATATCCTCTACAGTCAATCGCCTATATTTTCATTTAAACTCACTGGATCATCTCGTCTGGTCCTACTGTTTTATTCTTCTTGTCTTGCGCTTATGAACTGCAACATTATAACCTAAACCACACCGTAGAAGGTGATGCAGGCTAAGAAAGCAATATTTTGCTAATATGACGATGCGTAAAAATATCCAACTCGTAAAACAGACTAAACATTCTTTCAAAAAGAGAGAATGTATGGTTGTCAGTTAGAGAAAGAACCGGAAATGCGAGCTATGATTGGAGATGTCAAAATCAAGCAAGTAAAGTAGTTCAAATATTTGCGAATTTCTTTAACAGCAGACAAAATTGTGACACGAAAGTAAGAAGGCACATCTAAATAGCAAAAGATGTCTTCCAAAAACTAAGCAAAGTATTATGAAATAGGAAAATGGTGAACTACTGTGTAATATCAATCTTGCTATATTTGCAGGGGAAGAGACTATTTGAAACAACAAAGACACGATAGTATAGAAGGACTTTGAGAATACCATGGATGGAGAATGAAAGTAACAAAGAAGTTTTAAGGTAATAGGAATAGAAAAAGGTGTTTCGAATCAGAAAGAGGCAATTGAAATTTCTAGGACACATAATGGGGAAAGAAGGCTTAGTAAAACTAACAATTGCAAAATATATTGAAAGTGCAGAGGAAGAAAAATGGATGGTTGAGCCGGCAATAGGTGGGGATATTAAAAAGATAAATGTTGCTAAAAAGGATAGCAAGTTGTTGATAACTATGGTCGCCTACGTCACGAAAGGAAAATTAGTTAAAAAAATGAAGGGATACTAAGGGAAGTAACTCTAGTTGTTTTTTCACGGCTAGAAGTCAGTTCTGCTATTTAAAAAATAGCTCTATATGTATTAGGTTGGTGCAAAAATAATGTCGTTTTTTTACTGAAGTTGAACGTCAAAAAACGACATTATTTTTGCACCAACCTAATACATACAGAATACAATATTCCATCTATCAGAGCTGTTTTGACTTGAAGATACATTGCAAATCAGTGTGATTTCTTATCTTCAATGCTACAGGGATTGAATTCAAAATGACTAATTCACCAAATTCACGGACGAAAGCTTTAATCCCCTAGGGTACTGCCCCATTCTAAGTCCATATGTCTGTTAACTGTTGACTTAAAATTTCTTTTAATATCGCGTCTCTTCAGGACGCAGGTGATCTTGACTTTCGATGGAATTCCTTGATTTATGGTCTGGGAATTGCCATGAATTATTGTGAATAATAATGGATTAATTTCCTGTTCTTTTTCCACGGCCTCGAAATCAGAGTTTCATTTCTCTTAGACTGGCTACCATTCAAGGCTAGAGAGACCAATCTATTTTGGTATTTAACCCATTGCTAGGGTATAAGAAGAGACGAATTATTGTATTTCCCAAGGGCATCAGTGCGAAAATGCACGCAATTGGCTCGGCTTGAATTTGAACTCTCTTCGCCTTTTCCACTTTCTGTGTCAATATTCGCAATATGGGGCGCGCATCCTGGACTTGAGATACATTAATAATAATTAGACTAATTGATTCAGTACATCTACGGAGTCTGTCTACAGGCAAAAATACACGCTCAAAATCTGGAAATAAATTTGGGCTAGAAATTGTCTCTACTTACTGCGGCACTGATCACCGGTCTGACAATAAGACTCACAATAGTTTTTGTAATTTTTCCTACATGGATATTCAGCTAGAAAGACAAATAGAACAAAAACACAGATGCATTAGTTTTATATATATATATATATATATATATATATATATATATATATATATATATATATATATATATATATATATATATATATATATATAAAATGATATATACAAGTATGCCATAACTATGATGTCAAAATTGCTTGACCAATTTCAGTGTTTAGTATAATACTTCAGGTCTTGTAAGAGACTAAAGTTAGCTTACTATATACCTATAGACTCAGATGTTAGTTTCAAATAACATTACTAGTAAGTTGGTGTCACTGAAGAGCTTAAATATTTGGTCAAGAATGTGGAACCTTACAGTACACACACGCACACACACACATATATATATATATATATACACATATATATGCATTCGACCCACGACATATCAGGGTTTGATATGGAGAATTATGTTGTTATATTTAAAACAATAAGAGGTTTCGTAAATGAAGAAATGCATTTACAATAATCATAAGGGATCCATTTTTCATCACATAACAACACATTAAAATGCTTCTTTATTGCTTGCGTGTAAGCAGACCAAACTGATACATTTCTCAGTTTGTTTTTTGTTTTGTTTCATATGAAAAAAGTCTGAAGAAAAATGCCAAGTTTTGCCGAAATGTCCCGAATTCTTTCGGCTTTCTTCCGCAATTCTATTAAATGATCTTCATTGTTGACGTTTGTGGATCTTCATTATTCGAATAACCGAAGCGATAAACGTTACATTTTTCATGCAAGAACAATTCCTCCAAAAGTCAAAAGTTATCTTTGGTTCAACCACAACATGTCCTAATTTAAATTCGTACAAGATGATTATTTGTTGCTTTTTTCCATGGTTTATCTACTCTTTGTGGGTTATTAAAAATTGAAACATATTTTGGACTGCGTTATATAGGAATAAAGTGTCGCTGCCGACACTTGAGTTTGAACATAGATCGCCAGTGAGCAAACACAGGCGATCCCATTATTGAATTAAGTAGACCACGTGGCCATAGAGGAAACGCATATATGGGAGGTAGCGTGCGTCTGATCGCATTATACTATACGGATCGCTATTTCTATTCTGTCCTCTATTACCACTAGGATCTACTCTATTCACTATACTATTTCTCTATTCGGATCACTATACGGTGGTTACTGTTCGAGCGAGTATTATCGAGCAAGTACTTCGAGCAAGTTATTCGAAGGCGACTGATACTAGTATTGTTTAACATACTATAGTTGTATCTGCGATTATAAAGTCCCTACTACAACGAGCATCACGAAAGTGACGACGAGTATTCGTTGACATCACAAATGATTTTGAGAATATCAGAATGGCATTAACATTTTCATGAGAATAACAAGGATTTTTCCAGATACAAGTTTTACTATTTCAGCCCAAACTTGGGAGTGAGATGGATTCATATCTTTCCCAAGTTAATTATAACGATCCCGACTGGAATCCGAACTCTGATCTCCGATTTCTCAGTTCGAGCATTTAAACGCAAAAAAGATAATTTGTAATGAAACAACGATTTGAAAAATGATGTCTCTTCATAGAATAACCATTGCAATGTATGACTAACAGTTCGTATGCATGTCAGCTATGGAGGATAAACCGTGTTGCAGGAAATTAATCTAGAATATCCACAAGATTCAGTACGCTCAAATCCTCGCTCACGATGACTTGCTACTTTGACACAAACGTCGACGGTTCCGAACAGTTCTGTCTGGCCAATTTCACTCGCAAGACTAGGGCTAGCCCATAGTATGGATTTCAGGCACTTTCCAACAATATTAGCAAGAAGTAACCTCCCTGGAGAGATTCGAACCAGGGTTTTAGGGTTGGAATAACAACGTCTTAACCACTCGGCCGGTTATGCATTCTCTCAAGCCAGTTTCGCAATAACATGTAATGTAACACGTATGGGCTTCAGATCACGTTAATAATCCAGAGTTATTAATTATATAGAAATCTGTTTGAAGAATTTAATTTTATGCTCTTTTAAATGACATTTACTTGTCACCAGAATCTCTGCTAAAGTTTGGGCAATTAAACATGCTTACGTTATCATAGAGAACGATCTTTTGAATGGTTGCAAGAATGCGGCTTAAAAGGACACAGGCATTTACAGCGAAACTGGTAGGCATTTGAATAAGTTGAAACCGTTAATGATAAATACGCTATACGAATAAAGGCTTACATTTCCCGAATTTCGGGATAAAGAAAAAACATTCTCTCGTCGAGGTAAGAAGCAATTTAAATAAAAAAATATTTGGAAATATGTCTGAGCGCTAGAAGAAATTCCCTCAATAATTTACACTTATAGGAATGTTTACTTGTCGAAAATTAGAATTTTCTGAGTTTCACTATGGGCAAAAGACAAAATAAAATGAACTTACATGTGCGACATGTGTTTTTCGATGTGCAAAGTTCTTTACAGTATTCATCCGTTGGGACGAGACCGCATTCTCCTGTAAAGGAAAATCATCAAAAAGGAATTATTACACTGAGATATATATGTGTGTGGGTGGGTGTGCGTGTGTGTGTATTGTTATGAAATACGTGTAACGCTCGTAGTTGCCGATTAGTAAGACTGTAAAAAAAACACTGGAAACAGGGTTGAAAGAAAAAGGCTTTAATCACATGGGAACATGTATTGAAGATACAATTATTCAGTACGCCTGAAAGTGTTTCTCCTTTGCAACCCACTTTTTGCCATTGTTCCATGAGAAAACTTTCTACTCAAAGCGGATGGAAGAGCCTATATTTCAATAATAGTGTAGAGAAGGTTAGAAAACTTTTCTGCACAAAACACACACACACATATAGGGTGCGATTGATAAATTGTCGTCTAAATTACGCAAAAATGAAAATAGCACTGACATTTCATTTTAACAGATATATTTACCAAAATTACACAAAAATATCTTGAAACACTAAAGAGTAAATTTATTCAATAAAATAATCATTGGCTTAAACCGCGGCCTCCAGACGACTTCGGAATCTCCTGCATCGCGTCTGGGCGGTCTCCTTGCTTAAGTTGGTGAATGCTACCATAATCCTTGCCTTCAGTTCATCTTTGATGTTACAAGGTGTTTTGTTGTTCAATGGGGTTGCAGTCTGGGGAATTAGGTGGCCAGATGTAAGGGGTGAAAGCCGGTATCGAAATTTTTATGTCAGCGCAGAAATAACTATTTAAACCGCAATCTTCCATTCGTTCTCTCCTTCCTGTTCGGGCGATATAGCCCAGAGGAATGAATTCATCTGGCTATATCAACGTGGCCGCTCGGATCATAGCAGACGCCGCTTTGTATCCACCCGTAGTAAACGAAAGTATGCCCTCAATGAGGCAAAGTCGCTGTTCGCTGATAGAATGAGAAACAGGTTTATTTCATAGGATTACTCTAAGAGTGTACTGAATAAGAATAAATCTTCAGTCTATCCTCTAATCAATCGGTTTGGACTATGGCCATTTACTACTTGTAACGCAAAATGCTTCGTTTGAAAAGTCTTTTCCAAATCCACTCTCGACTCATGAGGTTTTAACCTGATTCTACCCCGAGAACGGAAGCTCTACTAAGTGATATGTACATAACACAGTCCATGGTGTCTGCTATTCTCTCCAAAATAGAACCCCACTAGGCACGCGGACTTTACGTTATCCTTGCAATTACTCTGAAGAAATGGACTCCTGAATTGGCTCTTCTATCAAACCTCTCCAATAAATGTCTTACTGCTTCTTGCTTTCCAGCTTATTAGAAATTTACTCCTGGTTCATGCCATTAAGAATTCTGGTGAACTTGTGACTTCGTGCTAGCACTGCCATCGACGGGTCAACACTTGGGTCAACTCGTGGTATGGTTTTCAGGCCCTCTCCAAATGTGCCGCACGCTGGGATCACCCCCTCCATATTGATAACATCAGGAAGTCAACTTCCTGACAAATCGACCATGTGTGTGTGTGTGTGTAAAATAAAGAAAGAGGTATTGATAAAGAGACATTCAAATAATACCGTATGGAAAAGATGACACTTGTCATTATCTGAACTTACCGATTTATTCGGACAATTTTCATCTTAGTAACAGAATATTGATCCAAACGACTCGTCGAATAATTTATTCTTCCCTCGACGAAAAAAAAAATATCATCATCATCATCATCATCATCATCATCATATTAACATCACCGTGTTGTGCTATTTCCGCTGGGGGCAGATTGCGAACCCACGTGACTTAAGTCACTTTTCGAGCATTTCAGTCTAACTGAATACTATTTTAGACCTACACATCCGCACGCGTGGCCAGATTGTTGTTATTGGTAAGGGCGGATTTTTTTGTTTTTTATCGAGGCATCATCTGTATAGATTTCCCACCAGAGCTGAAGAAATTATATCTGTCTATTAGGTGAGAACTTTGCGAATTTGTGCTACCAAAACCCTCGACAGCTTACCGAACTGGTTTGTTCTACCAAATTTCACACGCGTAGGTCAACCCGCGGAATAGCTTTCAGGCTGACATTGAGACAATCTCCTCAAACGGATATTATCAAGGAGTCATCTCCTTCACAAATCAGAGTCGGACCTGGATCTCATCGTCACAAGGCATACGCTCTAACCATTTGAACCCGGATGACATAGTCACAACGCTAACCCTGAAACCATTTGAACCCGGGTCGCATAATTGCAACGCTAACGCTCTAACCATTTGAACCCCAGTCTCATGGTCAAAACACTAACGCTCTAAGCATTAGACCAGTTTGTTTTCTTTGTTTTTAAACTAAAATTAAACGAAATAAAATAAAATAAAACAGGAAATAACTTAATAGCATTCTCTTTTACATACAACTGTATTCAAATGGGATTGAACATATTTGCAGGTTGTGCCGCAGCATTTCAAAGCTGAAATATATAAAGTTATAGTCTGATAGTTTCATATAATATGGCATTATCTTAATGCATGTATCTAGTCTTACCTTAGGATACAAGAGAGCTCATTGATTACATAACATATTTGTTGAAACTTGACTAATGCATGGAATAATAATGCAACACAAAATGTACTTAGAACAAAATGTATTGAAACAAGAAAGTGTACACAATATTTACATATAGTCTTTTGTATATTCCTGGGAAGTCCGCTCCTGGAGAATGTGTTGACTATGTCGCAGTCGGGCAGAGTCCCTAGTGAATCTCTTGATTCGCCTCCCTGTCTTCCCGGTACCAACCATATTTATATAGTCAGTACTCCACTATGCAAATTAGGTGGATCCTACCACAACAATTTTCTAAAACGTGACTTAGCTAATGCAGGTTATTTTCTTCATACATGTACCTTAGGATACAAGAGAGTTCATTGATTACATAACATATTCTAAAACGTGACATAGCTAATGCAGGTTATTTTCTTAATACATGTACCTTAGGATACAAGAGAGTTCATTGATTACATAAGATATTCTAAAACGTGACATAGCTAATGCAGGTTATTTTCTTCATACATGTACCTTAGGATACAAGAGAGTTCATTGATTAC
>OZ038497.1:76494529-76837029 GCA_964036315.1 Acanthosepion esculentum | reverse complement strand
TAAAAACCTGTACTCTGTAATGTGAATCTTTGGATGAACTTGGTCTTAAGTCTACAAAAATTGATATCAACTGTTCTGTAGTATGTGGTACTTCTGTGTTTTGACAAAGTCAGTTTAAAAGGAAGAGAAACGAATGTTATCGCTATAGAAATGTTTTATTTAAGCAGACAACATCATATAAATTAAGATAATTTTAAGCATAGATATAAGGAAGGTGAATAATAAATATTGTTTATTCCGTAAATAAGAAATTTTATTGTTAAAAGAAAAAGAAAAGAAACTAAGAAAAATTCAGTTCACTTAAATTTTCATTTGGAATAAATTCTGGCAGGCAAAAGTGGTAACTCAAATTCACTAAATCTTTATAACCCATTTATTGTGATTAAAGTGAAACAAAAACAGCAAATATTATAAAATAAAAGAAGAAATTTCCAAAATTTAGATATTTTTATTAAAGGAAAAAACTATTATTAGTATTAATTAAAAATAAACTGTCCTTTTTATTCGATTTTATTTTCTCTGTATGTATAAAGTATTTGAAGTTAAATTAAATTTTAAAAAATCTGTTAAAAAATATACTTTTAATGATATTCTATACCAAAAATAAAACTTCTTCTTGTTTTAAGAAAAATCTCTGAATTCAGTGAAAACAGGTTAAAGAAAAGGTGAAAGAAAAGGTAGTGAATAATTTCCCTTGGTTTTATATTCTTTGTCAAGAATTTCTGTTCATAGCAAGCTCGACTTTTTCCAAAGTATTCACAGTGCTTGTATATTGATGATTCTACGTGTTCACATACAAATTCTATTTTATATTTATTTTTCAAGGAACAATCCTGATAATCCAGATGAAACAACTCGTTTGATAGGCTGAACTGATTACTGAAAAGTTTGTCAAGGTTCTGACCATACGAATACAGATCAGCTTTTCCGTTTTCATCAGGATGAAACATTGAAAGAATATAGCATAAAAATGGATGTATATCTCTATGAGTTTGTGTGAGAAATGGATGAATGTTATAAAAATGCAAATGTAATATCTTCATTTGTTTTTTGCCGGTGTGTTAAAATGTTAAACCTGCTTTTTTTTCTTGGATTGGCGATTTTTGCATGATTAACAACCATAACCTAGTAATCCATTCATTAACGTAGAACGTATTAAGAAGAACACTTCAAATAACTTTACTAGCTGTAAGTTTTTACAGTTTTTGAGGAACAGCTCTTTTGAAACTTGTGTGAGAGCAGGAACACTTGGATTCTTATATTTATTATAAAACTGACTGCAGCATATCTGAAACCTAATTTCTTCATTGAAAAAGATTGTAAATATTTTAAACTGTTTGCAATATATTAAACACATGAGGACTGATAGTAATTTCCCCACAAATTTTAATGGATGTTAAAAATCATTGTATAATGTTTGTCTTCTTGACTTTCCTTATATAAGCAATCTAGCTGTTCATTTTTATACAAATTTCTAATATCTTTTCTTTGAGAAGAACCCTCAATGAGTCACATTTTATGATTTATTTTAGTATAATTTTTTTCTTTAAAAAGAGAAACAATGTGCAAAATATGTATCCGAATTTGCAAGTACGATATATATATATATATATATATGTATATATATATATATATATATATATATATATATATATATATATATATATATATATATATATATATATTGAGACAAGTTTTGTCTGCTTATTTTCAGCAAGATCCGTTCATATTGTCAGATGCGCTTTCTGGTGCCGGTATTAAAAGAGAGAAAATTACGGTGTTGATACATATTGTTTTATTCTGAGTGCTTTCGGCGTTAACACACTGTCATCCTCGGGACCTGTTTTAAGACAAAAATGTAATATTCATTATTTCCAAAGACATAATGGCTTTGTTCTTTTGAAATTTATAATTTTATATGTGGAGTGAGGACCGCTATTTTTTGTGCTATGCTGTGCATGTTTACGCTGTAGGGGAGGTAGCGCATTATAACATGTGAAGAGTTCTTTTTTTTAAAGAAAAGAATAATAGAAACTATTAAAATAGACTTCGATATTTTAGTCTGTCTATTTTAAACATTTTAGAACATTTGTGCTATATTCATAATTAATTTTATTAAGTTTTGGTTTCAATTTTTTAATATAGATAGCTTCTTGGATTTTTTGTTTATGTTTGTTATTTTCATGAGAAAGTATAGATGTATTTTCGACAAATATTTTTCTCAATTGCGAATGTGTACAAGCATGTTGTAGTAAATGTTTATAAATGTTAGACATGCCATTCAAATGAAAACTCAAACACCGAGACAACGTGGTCGTAGTATGGCCAACATAAATATTATTGTTTTCTGTTGGATACACAATCTCCCAGAGGACATTTAAATTTATATATAATGTTGGTTTTCTGTAACACATTGGTTGGTGGGGAAAAATCGTTATGAATAATTAAATTGAAGATATTAGATTTAGTGTAGTATATAATTAAATTTTTTTTACTAGTATCTGTGGTTGATATGTTGGTATTTATTATCTTTTTAGGGTATTTTCGTCTTGTTTATAATTAGAATGCAGTTGGTTACGATAGAGAAGATTAATATGTTTGGGGTTGGTTGAAGAAGTATTATATTCAATTTGCTTTATTTATTTGCATTACTGATAGAGCATCTTATTTGTTTATCAACAATATAATTAGGAAAATTATTATTAATGAAAGTTTGTTTTATTTTTTTAGTTCCCTGTAGAAGATTTATACTGATGAGTATTTTATATGAGAAGATAGTGAATTTATTATGATCAGTGTTTATCAATATATCTAGAAAAGGAATATTCTTACTATTATTAAGTTCGTATGTAAATGTAAGGACAGAATTATTTTGGAATTGTTTTGGAGTTGATGTATATTACAAAATTGATGTATATTACAAAACTGAACCCTCGAGCCTCAATAAAATCACTAATACTTATAAAAAAAAGACAACAACAATAACACTATTTCTTTAATTGGCAAAGAGGCTGCTGATTTTGCTAATAAATCTGAAATTGTAGGCAGAAAACTCATAAAGAATGCATATTTACTTTTTGAAGACCACTAACCTAATTTCGACAACAATCTACAATCACAATTAATTAATCCTTCCAGAACTGAATTAGGCTTAATTTAAAAAAATGTGTTTTAGATAAATAATACAGACTATACAATAATCTTAGGAAAGATTCTTCAAATACTATAAAATGGTTCCAGATTATTAAAAAATAAAAATAAGGATACTTTTATCCAATTTGACATTATAGATTTCTACACTTCCATTTCAAAAGAACTATTATTAAAAAAAATTAATCTTGCTAAAAACTATGTAAGCATTAAAGATAATGAATTCGAAGTTATCTTAAGCTTTAGACAATCTTTACTAATATGTAACAATTCTACTTCGTTTAGAAGTCTTTATGATAACTTTGACGTTCCTATGGGCACCTATGACTCCACATTGAAATTGCTGATTTAGTAGGTATCAATATATTAGACACTCTTAGTAAGATTATTGATCCTAAACAATTTGGTGTTTACAGAGATGACGGACTTATTTTCATCAACAATAGTAATGATCCACTATCATCTAGAATACAAAAGAAGATTATAAAGGCTTTCCAATTCCTGGGGTTTTAAAATTGAAATCTTACCTAACCTTAAAATAGTTAATTTCTTAGATATCACTTTCAACCTTTCTATCAAAACATTTAAGACGTTTCACAAAGACAATCAAAGTCCTATTTATATTAATGTCAACTTTAATCACCAGTCAATAATTAGACACATTCCTAACACTTCAAACACTAGAATTAATAGAAATAATCTTCAATGTCAGAAACAAAAATTAATTAAATAATCTTACAAATTAACAAAATAATCTTCAATGTCGATAAAATAAATTATAACGAAGTCATCAATAAGTATAATTTCAAGCAAAAATTGTCTTACCAAGAATTTTTGAGAAACAATGAAAACAGAAAAAGAAAAACCATATGGTTTAACCCACCTTTCTGCAAACTGTCTAATGTACATATTGGCAGATATTTTCTCAATTTAATCGATAAATATTTTAATCACACCAACACTGTACAAAAAATTTCAATAGAAAAAAATCTAAAAATTAGTTTCTGCACTATTAACATAGATGATATTATTGGCTCACATAACAAGCAAATATTAAAATCTTTTCATGACGGCAAAATACCAGAAAACAAGCCCTCTTGTTATTGTAGAACCGGAACCAGCTGCCCAGTTGGAGGTATCTGTAATTCGGAAAAAGTGGTATACCAAACTACCATCTTTCCAAAAGAAAATATTAATGATAAAAAAGTATACACCGGGATAGCCGCTGGGTGTTGGAAACAGATACTCTACAATTACCGGCATTCCTTCTCCAATGCTTCTTTAAAGCACCAAACTGCCATATCTAAGCAATATTGGATATTTAAAGATAGAGGCTTCACCCCTCAAATTAAATGGGATATCATCTATCAGTCATAAATTCCCAACAACTCCTGGAACAGATGCAAATCTGTGCATACAGGAGAAATCATAATAATTAAATATAAAAATGCTGGGCAAATGTTGAATGAAACATTTATTTTCAAGTGTTGACATAAAACAAATGTAGAATTCCCTAAAAACATTGACTTTGCGGAATATACACTTGAAATGTTGATTCTTATTTTAGTTGGGTACAACCATATATGTGTACGTGTATTCATATGTAGGTATTTGTATATGTAGTCATATTGCTTGTCACACATTTTCATATATTGCTCTTTATATTTAATTATTTATCCAATTTTCTTGATATGCTTACATCATATATATTTTTTATTTAATATTTGATATTTGTTATATTTTATATTTTTATATTTTACATGTTTATTACTATTATTATTATTATTATTATTATCCTCGTCAAAAAATTTTATATATTCTAAATTTGCTTATTATAATTATCTAAATATATTAGTCTTTATTAATTATTGATCTACTTTTTAATGTCTATTTTAATATATTTTTTTAAATTTCGTTTATTATTATTTTATTTATGTTGGATATTTTTATTAGTAATAGTAGTAGTAATAATAGTAGTAGTAGTTTAAAATAATGATTATTGTATTATGTGATGATTGATGTCTAAACTGACACCAATTTCACTGACTTTATTGGACCCATTGTTGTAACTCTTTTAACTTCCAATCCCTTTTCCTTCCTATCTCTCTACCTTCTTTACCAGGTATATTCTCCCTTCTTTATTTAAGCCTTTTTAAGGAAAACTTTCTAGGTGAATCTATTTATTTTTGCTATTGGCTCATCGTTTATTTCTTCCTTCTTTCCTTTCTTTTCTTTCTTTTTTCTTCTCATAATTTTAAAATTTATTTTCTTATTTTTTCTTATTTTCTTCTTATTTTTTCTATTGTTTTATTATAGATCTTTTTTTTTTCCTTTTTCTCTCTCTTTTTCCTTTACTCCTTTTTAGCCCGGTATATCTGTCTGTCTCTATATGAATTGATTCCATTTATAAAAAATATTTGGTTTGATAAGATGAATATAACAGTATTCATGAAATAAATTATAACCAATATGGATTTTTAAGGCATTTTCTTAATTTATCATTATAAATTGCTCTGTAACTTACATTGAGATCTCATTGGATTAATGACTTCTTTTAGAATAATCCCGCCCAATTACAAATTGGTATCATATATATATATATATATATATATATATATATATATATATATATATATATATATATATATGTGTGTGTGTGTGTGTGTGTGTGTGTGTGTGTGTGTGTGTGTTTTATTAAAGACGACAGACAAGATATTGCGTTTAAGATTTTTATTTAATTTTCCTTGTGTTCGAACAAGTGTTTTCTTTTCTGGGCACAAGCTGTGTTGAAACTGTGCAAATTTTCTGTAATTACGAGCGCTTTCAGCTATACTTTTAGCCATTATCAAGGATGATTTTGTTTTTGCTTTTTAACTGGGTGTATGGGTTGTGTGTAATGTCTCTAGAGTTATAGGGAAGTTATATTTTTCGAATACAGCATATTATGGCCATGTTCGTTGTTAATATTGTTGAGTATTGGATTTTTCTTTTTTATTATTAAGGCTTCCATTATTTTTAATCTTTTTTTACATGTGGATGAGGTTATTATGTTTGCATTTTCTACTAGTATGTTTTGGATGGTGTTTGTGTGTTTAAAAGGGTTCTAATCGAAATGTGGTCGGATAGGTGTAACGTAACGCGTTTAACATTTTTTGAGTAGGCAATTAATTTGATTTTTTTTCTTCCGATCAACTGGGGTAGTGTATTTCTTTATGATATTTCTAAGTGAACATTCATCTTGTAGTTGACGTGCATTTGGCTTTTGCAGAAAATATTTATGTTATTTTTATTGTGTGTTCACTATCATTATTATTTAATTTGGAAAGAAATAGTCTAATTTGTTGATCGATAAAGTGGTTAGGGAAATCATTGTTAGCTAGTGTCTGTTTTGCATACTAACAGAAAATGCAAACCTCATCTACATTTAAAAAAAGACTAAAAATAATAGAAGCCTGAATAATAAAAAAGTAAAAGCCAACACTCACTAATATTAACTACGAACACGGGCACACTGTGCTGTGTTCGGAAAATAAAACATCCCTATAACTCTAGAAACACACGGACAGCAAAAATAAAATCAATCCTTGATAATGGCTAAAAGTATAAGCGAAAGCGCTCGGAATTACAGAACATTTGGACAGTTTCTACACACTGTTTCCAGAAAAGAAAACACTTGTTTGAACACAAGAAAAATGAAATAAATATTTTAATCACAGTACCTTGTCTATCGTCTATAATGAAACATGTATAAATGAGGGATTGTTGCATAAATACACAATATGTATGAATATATGCATGTGTATATGTTTTAAAATTAAGATATAGAAATAGAGTTTTTTTTTTAATTTTGACAAATGGAAACGTTTCATGAAATAGATTTGATTGAAAATAGATAAAGCATTTCTCCATTCAATGATTCCTCAGATCCGAACGAAAGAATGAAATGTGTGTATGTGTATATATATGGTGGACTCTCTCTAGGAAGCGACAGCCCAGACGCCAGCACATATGATTTTATTATATTGGTGAAGGCTTTGTGCAGAACCAACCACACTTTTTGAAGGGTTGAATACAGAGACCTGGTGCACTACGTGCCACAAGGCCTCCGTAGGTTTTCAATTCAGAGTTCTCCTTTTCCTAGACCAGTTATCATCCAAGGCTATAGAACCCAGTCTGTGCTGCTATTTACCCAAAGCTGGAGAGAGAAGAAGAGGATTAATACCTTTCACAAAGGTATTAGCACGTAAGTGAATATAATGGATTCGACTGGAATTCGAACTCGGCTCTTCGATTCCTCTATATATACAGAGAGAGAGGGGGATAGATTGTGACTTTTGCGACATTTACCTTATTTTCACCTATTTAGAATACTTAAATTAAAAAAGGTTTATTAAAAAGCTTATCTTTTCTCAGCAACATGGCGAAATTTTCTTTTACACAGTAAGGGAGATAATAATTACTACTCGGCTCTTGGATATTTATAAGAAACTGACAAACACTTTTCTGAAATGTAGGCACATAAAATGAAATACTAATTATATTTAAAAGCATTATAAATATTTTAAAAAATATATTCTAATTATTTTCTATATATTTTCCTTTTTGACCTATTATTCTTGTCATATGAATATTCATGTACATCAAATCAGAATATTGATCAGTTATATATAAAACCGTCCAGATTTTGTTTTTTGTTCAGAAGAATTCCATATGTGGAGCTGATGATACAATAAAGAAATTTATATTAAATTGAAAAATGATTGTGGTATCGATTATCTCCTCTTGTACGTATTCCGCATTTAAATAAGTCTAGTCGGACTCACTCCATTCTAAGTGGAATAAAGCTTCAGATAAGTTATATCTGCGTTCGTTTTGTCACTACCGATAGTTTAAAAACAAAATCCCAATCCGCAATATTTTAACAATTTATGCAACATGAATATCTGTATTTTTTTTCTCTGGGTATTTTCTGATTACTATTCAGAGTATGGAGTTGAAAGGCTAAATATTTGTCAGGAGTTGAATTCTGCTGAACTGATTTAAGCAAAAATTGTTTTCGTCAATATTAGCATTTTGTCTGTGAGATTTCTCTTCTTTTTTTCCTTTGTAAATATCGTATATTGACCTTAAAGAGAAGTTCAAACATTGGCAATTATTCAATTGATTTATTGTTAAGATTATTTTTGAACTGTTTCTGTTTGATATGAATTCTGAATGTTTCACATTTTCAAGGATTAAATATTTTAACTGCTAAATAAGAAAAAGTTTGTTGTATGGATATTTTATAAAATGTTTTCATTTTTTAAAACACAGTCAAGATATTGTGTCATTTAAATATTGATGGAGACCTACCGGGAACTATTCGTAACATACTTGTTGACATCACTAATATAATAGCATCATTTATATGCAAAAAAGGCTAAAAATAATGGAAGATTTATTAATAAAAACAAAAAAAAACAACACTTAATGATATTAACTATGAACATGGACACAATAGCTTGACCGTGTTTTGAAAAAATGAAAACATTTCATAAAACATACATGCAACAAACTATTTCTTATTTAACAGTTAAAATATTTAATCCTTGAAAACGACTAAATGTATAGCCGAAAGCGCTCGGATAAAAAGAACATTCGGACAGTTTTCATATAATTTATCATCTGAAAAGAAAAAAATTATTAGATCACATGAGAAATTGTATAGAATAAATAAAAGCACCTTCTGTGTCGTATTCAATGAAATGTGCATGACAGAAGGATTGCTGCCTAAATACTCAAATATATATATATATATATATATATATATATATATATATATATATATATATATATATTATAAAAGATTCTAATAAAAACATACTGAAATCGCAACACAAAGATTTCATTTTTCAATACTTTGATTATACTTCTTCAGGCGATGGCAAGTAACTGCTGATCCGGCTCACTCCTGCAGCTCTCAGCGACCCACAGCTCACTCCTGCACCTTCCAGCTCACTCCTGCAGCTCTCAGCGACTCACAGCTCACTCCTGCACCTTCCAGCTAATTCCTGCACTTCAACAACCACACACCGTCGACACCGACCGGAGCAACCACACTCATCAACAATCATCAACCATCGACCCGACTGGAGCATCCACCCGTCAACCCTCAACCGGAGTGTCAGCACCTCAACATCGCAACGCCAGCCGTCTGCTGCCATTGACGCCCAGCTACCGACTCCAGCGACTGTCAATATCCGGATCCCGATACACGACTTTCCTTCGTCTCACCATCTACCGCACGCTAAATAAAGACACGATACCCATCGTCTTCAACTGACCATCCGTGTTTTGTCATCCTTCTTTGCTATTGCCGTTACCTATCCTTGCCTGTGTGTCCACTTTCTTAGTTATACGGTCGATTGGCACTCACACCTTTCGGCCCGCTGCAACATATATATATATACACCATATGTTCCGGACTATAACCCGCGATCTTTTTTTCTCGAAATATGTAGGGTGGAGGTTATATAACGGTGCGGGTTATATATGAAATTTCTCGAAAATTTAGGCCGATAAATTTAGTTAATACTGTTTATTATAAACAGAGCATTTACTTAAATATTTGTATGTATAAAAATAACGCATAATCAGAAAATATCTTTAAATAATTATCGGACTTACTTCATGTCATTATATATATATATATATATATATATATATATATATATATATATATATATATATAGTCCAAATATATTGATGCAGCTCCCAGCATTTGGTGATATGTGAAAAATTTATTTTTTTTTGTTCCATAATTAACTTATATGTATTTTTATTAAATAAAAGTTATCGCAACGATAATG
This sequence comes from Acanthosepion esculentum, assembly GCA_964036315.1. Taxonomy (NCBI): domain Eukaryota; kingdom Metazoa; phylum Mollusca; class Cephalopoda; order Sepiida; family Sepiidae; genus Acanthosepion; species Acanthosepion esculentum. Next base: position 76,827,031 of record OZ038497.1, on the reverse strand, counting down.
CACATTCAGAATTTGACAATGGCCGAAAAAATACAATGAAACAAACATGTCATTCGAATTAAATGAAATCATATTTTATTCATAAAAATACAATTAAAATTACAATCGATTTTTCTAGCAAAATGCATATATATATATATATATATATATATCCTTGTAAAAATAAGGTTAGATATGTTTCTGGTTTATAATAGAATCCTGTTCATATAGTTATTATTAGGTTAACTGAAATATAATTCTCTTCATTAAACTACTTCCTTGGCTCATTTTTGTCACTGTAGAAATACAAAAAAAATCCTTAATTATTTCTCAGAGCAAAAATAATAATTGACCATGTAAATTGCTTTTAAACTTTATCACTCTGCATGTGACTTCATTTGCCGGCGAAAAAAGTATACACTTGCCACTGAAGGTGACTTTGACCCCTGAACAATAGTGGTTCAATTTCATAGTTGTGTTGTTATATTCTCCTAATGCAGCAGATTACAACTTTGAGTGAAATCGAGAGGCCTTGAAAAAAGCGATGGAAAGGCAAGTAATATTATGCAGAGTGCTAAGGGTTATTAATAAATCGATAGGTAGATTGGCGAATGTGAGGGGAGTGATAGATTCAAGGCAAACTCCAAGAAATGTTCTTGCTTCATGAAAAATAGAACAGGTATCTACAGCGCAATTTCATCGCTGGATAGGACAAGTTTTTTTGGACGACATAGCACAATCACCGCCATTGGCCATGCATTTTCGAGTGGGTCGTCCTTTCGTAGTTGGAATACTGTGCAGCATACGTGACTGTCAACAACGCTTAGTCAACTGATTTGTCGATGTAAACGTTCAGTTAACTGGGTCAGAAGGCGCAAAATATTTTCCCTCGTGGCCAAATTCAAGCTGATCTCCTATATATCAGGTGGGGATACAATCAATACGTTGTTCTACTGCTGAATATAATGGACGGGGCATGCTAGAAACGAAGTGATCTTAAGAATAGAAACTACAAAACTGTTGCTGACAATAAGAAATAGACAGCAGTACGCGTTTTGTATAAAGATGAAAGAAGGCTTAAAGAATTAAACCTTTATATAACATACTGCAGGCAAGATAAGCTGGGGAAACAGCGAGTAGCGTACTTGACCAGTAATGACTGGCGGAACAAGGTGCAAAAAAGACAAGTAGGTCTAGTAAAGGTCTGAGAATTATGTAAATCTAAAAACAAATATAAACAGGGTGTTGTGAAGGGAACAGGGATTTCTAGTAGCGATCGCCGAGAACTGATTTGCATGAAGATAGGAAACACTAATTTTCGTTTAAATAAATCATATTATCTTCCATTGTAACTGACAAGTCCTCAACATTTTTTTTAATCAGAGCGTCGTCTACTTCTTGAAAGTCGTCTTCGTGTCTAAGGTTGTTTTCCCCAGAGTTTTCTCCGGGGTTTTCCCCAGAGTTTTCTCCGGGGTTTTCCCCAGAGTTTTCCGCGGGTTTTTCCTCAGAGTTTTCCGCGGGGTTTTCTTTCCCAACATAGACGTATTCTTGATTTGATTCTTGGAAATTTGTACGCGTAACATTTTTTAATCCAACATTTTACTGCAAAGCACAAAGAAAAAAATAACAGTATTATAATTCTGCGTGTTCCTACGTACAATGGTTAGTTATCATGTACGTTACGGCCTGCTAATACCTGATAAATAATGAACAATTCCGTTTTGATGGCGAGAAAAGACAGAAAAAGAGACATATCGGAGACGCTGTTTGGTTTCAAAAATAGAAAAAGAAAATAGAGGAATCGATAACGTTTTCGTGTATTTCAAGTCTACTTCAGTGAAATGGAAAACCTTGTCAATTTTTAATCTTTTCATTTGTATGCTCTTACTTCTTGAAATTTTCATTTTAATATTTTTAAGTTAATAAGCTCAAATATTTAACAATAGAATAGGGGTAATTCCACGGGTATTTTATACTAGTAGAACTCACAATCCCTGACTTAAGAATTATGATATATATCAGAAAATTGAAATAGCAAAACTCTTAAATTTTCACGGTTTTTGCTAGTATTTAATTAATATGCTTTTGTGATATAATACTTAACGGAGATTGGTCATTCTTCAACCCGTGTAGGAATATTATTAATATTATTATAAATAAATAAAAATAAAATAATAATAACAATAATAATGACAATTATAAATACAACAAAATAAAACAATAACATAAAAACGTTGTATAAAGCAAGTTAAACAAAGATTTTAAATAATACAATTACCCCCAGCATGCAACAAAAACTGTTCCTGCTGGAAATACGGACATCCCGCCAAAAGAGGTTAAATTCAATGTTTTCGCCACGAACCTTGGTAGGGGCAACACATGTCCAACTTCCCTCTCTGTGATATGGCTTGTAATACTACGGAGTAAATTCTCCCTGTTATCACATGTGCCATAAAACAATTGTAACCTAAAAAATACACACATCAATACACACAAAAATATAAATAAATTGTACGAATTTAACATACAATTTACCATGCTTTTCCTGTATTTTTGTACGTTTTATTTCCTGTCAAGTATGCATTTATCTCCGTGAACACGAGGTTAATTTCTGCTGCTATGATCCTCATATTACCGAAAAAAACTGTTACGTCTGATCGTCAGAAAAAATTACACTTAAATGTAAAATGTTGTCGCTTTTGTTTTTGTAGAATCCTTCAGTAAAAAAAATCTATAAATAAACTTTACCATTCTTGTGTCATTTACATATGTCGACATACGTGTTGTCTAATCAAGATAGACTCCGTTTATAAATACTACTGACAGTAGGTCGTCTTTTGCGGACAATTTTAAAGCGGTATTCAAAGGCTTATTTGAAGATTATGTTGGGTCAATCTCTGATTAATTAGGTCTCGATATCTTATGAAAATCAGGATGCAAGGTCTTGGTTTTTATTTGTGTACGAACACAAATTTCTAGCCCGATTGAAAAATGCCCAACTATCCCAGCCTATGAGTTTGTTATCTTTTTAATGTTTTTTATTACTTACTCTGGATGCAGCATTTCAGTTGATGTTCATTTCTTGGTTTATTAAACCTGGACTGGAAAATGTTGGAAGAACAGCACTTTTTTCTAAAAATATACTTGAGTTTACGTCCTGTAAAATATAAAAATAAACGTTTGTATTCACTGTGATGATTACACCGAGAAAACTTTCTATTACCACGAATAAGGATCTTCATTTGATCTTTCCGATATTCATTTACTCAAAGTCGCTAGGTAGGTTACGTGTTGTTTACTCTGACCCACTTGCCCTTCAGACTATCTTGTGCGTATCAAACTTCCCAAGCCCTCTTTCCTAATTATGTGCCCTAGACATCACTACTCTGTATTTCTGATGGTAAGTATAAGCCCCTTTTTTGTTTCCATTTTCATTAAAACATCGTCGTTGCTCAGAACTTCGGTTCATAGTATTCTCAGTATCCTTCTGTAGTTCCGCATCTCTCTTGCTTCGAATCTGTTCTTCATCTTTGAGTAGATTGTTCAGCATCCACTGCTATATACGAAGCCTGATATTACGCAACAGCTCAGTACTCTTTTCTATGTTTCTAACAACATTTTTGTTTCTTGGTGCTTTGTTTGGCTTTTAGAAGGCGTTTTCGCTATCCCAATGCACCTTCGAATTTCAATGTGGCATTTTCCGTCCCCTGATAAAACACTTCCCACATCTTTAAGAAACGTGTCAAAACTCATTGGATACTGTTGTATAAATATATGTAATTGTGGAGCGTGAGTTATTCTTTAATTATTAAATTAATTATTTAATTTTGGTATCTCCAATTTCCAGGCTTTCCGTCCTCTTGCAATTGATGTTTAATCTTATCTTCTCGCTTTTCTTTACTATCTTCTTTAGAAGTTGTAGTTTCTTTTACGTTTCCTTTCTGGTTCCCCGACCTTATTTCATTCCAAGCAAAATTTTATCACTTCTTTTATATACCTTTGGAGACACGTATCAAAAGTCATTGGATAGTGTTGTAGAAATATATGTAACTGTGGAACGAGGGTTATTCCCCTTAAAACATGAATCTTTAGTCTATAACAAAGACATTTCTATCTAGCAACGAGTGGTATTCTCCTTGGATTGTTATTCTTCCAGATAAAACATCTATCGAACCTCGTATCATGTATGTCCATTTTAAAGGTGAATAGAGCGAATAAGGGTTTTGCTTGCATGATGTCTAATATCATGTAGGGCCTAACGCGACAAAATGCAACAAGTCCTCGATACCCTTAGTGTTCGAACGAACTCCGGCAAGAGATTGAGCCAGATACCATCTCGAAAACTTTCCATAGCTAGTTGAGATTTGTAGATGCAGGATCTTGCGTGCGAATAGCCTTCTCCAACAAGTCCCATAAATGCTCGGATGGTCCCATATAGTATCAATGTGTGGCTACACCATTCGTCAGGGGCCTCCAGAATGCTCCTTAAATAAATTCTTTGGGTCCAATAGCACAGTGCATCCTGCTTGAAGAATTCATCATTTTGGAGATACACGCAGCCTATAAATGGTTACAAAGCAATTGAACAGTGTAACACTTCCACGAGACAATTCAACAGTGTAAAGACAGTTTAGACAGACCAGACGACCCAACGGAAGTTTCCTGTTTCTTAATTCTTTGCTTTGAAAGGCATTTTCACGATCCCAATACACCTTTGGATATCACTGTTGCACTTCGCGTCCTGTGTTAAGACACTTCCTAAATTATTCAGTTGTTGTACTTGTTTCATTTTGCTATCTCCAACTTGTAATTTTCGTGTTGGGCTGTTCTTTTAGCTAACAACCAGGCTTTCCGTCCTCTTTAAATTGAGGTTTAGTCCTTTCTTCTCGCTTTTCTTCGCAAACCTTCTGGAGGAGTTCTTGTAGTTTCATTTAGCTTCCCTTGCCGCTGTCTGACCTTATTTTATTCCGACCAATATTTTATCGTTTCTTTTATATACCTTTACAGAAACGTGTCAAAACTGATTGGATAGTGTTGTATAAATATATGTAATTGTGGAGCGAGAGTTATTCCCCTTGAAACGTCATTCTTCACTCTATAACAAAGACATTTCTATCTAGCAACGAGTGGTATTCTCCTTGGATTGTTATTCTTCCAGATAAAACAAACGCCATTTTTATCAAACCTAGTAACATATATGTCCATTTTAAGGCGAATAAAGCCTCGTAATATAAGGATTTTTGTTTGCATGACACCTAATATCATGTAGGTCGTCTCCCGAGAAACGTTGGAGTAACATCGATACTCTAAGTGTTAGAACGAACTCTGGGAAAATATTGAGCTATACCCTCTCGAAAACTGTCCACAGATTGTTGATATTTGTAGATGCAGGATATTGTGCGTGAATAGCCCTCTCCACCAAGTCGCAAAAATGCTCAGATGGTCTCATATAGGGCGAATGTCTGGCTACACTATTCATCAGACAACGCGATACACTGCCAATCCTCCAGAGTTCAAATAGCGACGTCTTGAGTCCAGGTGAAACGCTGTGGCCGGTATCGAGGTGGTAACAAAGACACCCTAGTGTGTCCTCTGCCCTCATATTCCTTATAAGCTCGTTGTACTCTCCGACCATCTTCAATTGCCTATAGATATGTCGAACTTACAATTACGATGTCATCAAAATCAATCAGTGGAAACAGCGTGATTAATAACTGAGCAGTACCAATTAAGAATCAAGGGCATAATGTTCGAAGCCCTGTGATAATAGCAACAAAGATGGGGATATTAGTCCGAATATCAGGGCCGTTGCAAGTGTATCGTTCCCCTGCCCCACAATCTATGATACGAGGTTCACCAGTCTACTACTTATCGTACTTATATATAATACAAGTTTTATTATACAATGAAGGAGCATATGCAGTACAGATGAACAAATCTACTAGAAAAATTGAAAATAAATCCAATGTATCTCAATAGACATGAGAGACATGTCACAATAGAGCATTTCATCTTAAATAAATCAACAATGTTTTGCTGGAAATTTTAACATCATCTTGAGAATATATATATATATATATATATATATATATATATATATATATATATATTCGAAGCTCAGTTGTGTTCAGTTTAATTTGTAATGTATATAAATGTAGGTAGAAAAAAAAGCAAATATTGATAAAATAGCGATGGTCACAAAGCACTGCCCAGGTCTTGTCACTTGTCGGGAGATTCGGGAGTAGTACGTGCCGGCCATTCCGAATGTAAATAATGCAAATAATGCTAACTCCTCATCCCAGAAAGTAGTACAGATGTCAACATTGTTATATCTGCATTTACTATTTGATTTTCAGTAAATACTCCAAGAAGTCCTACGATCTAAATTCTAGCCGGTAATAATTTTATTAATCAAACCTCATTAAAATCTTTTATTTTATCATTTGCCTTTGTTTGCCTTCAAAGGACAGTTTAGATGGATAAGCTAATGAAAGTAATTTTTATTTCAACATAACGCTTAAAACAGCCTGACGCATGGAATCTGGATGTGAGGTGCCACATGTGAGATGACATAGCCTAAAGTTGTAAAAACAATGAAGAGATTTGAAGGGCTTGGAACCACCTTTACCAGCTGTTGTTCCCAGGTTCATCATAACCCGAGGTGGTAGCACCTGTTAGGGTCTCAACTTTGGGCAAATAGTGAACTCCAAACAAAAACCAGACACTATGAAAGTATACAAATAGATTTTTATAGTAAAAATACCAGCAATACATATTTATTGTAAAATTACCAACAATATATATTTATAAAGTAAAATTAATAACAATAGCTATTCATGGTAAGATTACCTGCAATACATTTTATCTGTGATTGAAGCCATACGATTGCGTTCAAAACATTTAGATTTCAACATTAAATAAATCATAAAGGTTGATATGCCGCTAAACAAAATCAACCAACCAACTTACCCAGTTTGCGATATTTTTGGCATCTGTAGAGCTTCTTCAAATAAGCTTGAAAGGCAGGTATATTTAGGCACTCAAAATGAAATTTGCCACATACAAATTCTGTAAAAAAATAAACATTTATTTTATACTCTTTGGTATCTAATACAAGATGTACCTTAATAATAGAGAAATTGCAAGTTTTTCATGGCATGCAATGAACATAGGAGTCTTAATAAAAGATTGTTTCGAAAAATTATTTAAAGGATCAAAATCATTCATCATTGGCCTCCTTCTGCCCCGAGGGACAATTACGCCGTAGTTCCATTCATCTGTCGCTGGCGTCTGTGGACCCTCCCATCGATCCTCTCTCAGTCTCTTGCCTAGCTGCGTCCTTTTCTCGACATCCTCCCCCCATCTGTCCCGATCTCCAGCAACGGCTTTCCAACTAGCTGAATCGATACCACCTGCCTTCATGTCACACTTGTAGAACACCCTTGTGGCGAAGGAGAATCCTTCCTACACGTCTAGAGCCAGTAGCCAATTCGCCATAAAGCATGTCCTTTGGAATGCAGCTGACATGGCCGAGCCAGCACAGGCACCTCTGAGTGAGCATGGCAAACATGATTGGTATGCTCGTCTGTGTAAGGATGGATTTGTTGGGCACGTGGTCATGCCATACAATCCCCAGGATCCATCGGAGACAGTGGATGTGAAAAGCATTCAGCCTGCGTTCTTGGTAACAGTACAGTGCACGGGACTCTGTATAGTGTCAACTTGGTGTGGACAGTCATTTTGTTGTTGTCTCGGACCCTTGTTGCCAGGCGCGACATCGTTGCTGAGGCCTTGCTGATCTTGGTGTTCAGTTCGGCATCCAGCGACAGGTTGGTAGCGACAGTGGGACTAAGGTACGTGAAAGTTTCCACCAGTTTTCCATATGTGGTCGTCGATGGAAATACTTGGGACCTGCTGACATCTTGAACCAAGATTGAGACTGATGATAAGACCAGACTTTGTACACGACCGTGCAAACGAATCGATGAGCCGTTGCACAGCTTCCTGACTGTGTGCAACCAGAGCATCAGCATCAGCAAACAGCATCTCCCTGATCAGCACTATACGCACTTTGGTTTTAGCGCGAAGAATTAAAAACCGGCTCCCATCGCTTCTATTGCGGAGGAAGATGCCAGCGTTAGAAAATAAATTTATTGATTGTTTTTTTACGTCTTGTCCACCTTTTGCAGGTTATTTCAAGCGAGAAAATATTTTCAGATTAATATTTGGAGATAATAATAATTCAGTGATATAGGTCCTATTAATTAACCTATAACGGGGGGGGGTGGACTCATGCCTTCCCCAAGTGAATATAACAAACCCGATTGGAATTGGATCTCTGCTCTCCGATTTTCAATTCAGAGCCGTTATCCATTACATCACTCGCACATCCAAGCTGACGGCACCTGGCGTTCCCAAACAGTCACTTATCTAGGTACAGACTAGGCTCGACATTGTTTTAACTTCGGTGATCATTCGGTAACCGGTGTTTCAATGTAACATGGGAATAAGCCATAGCAATTGGCCTTTTTCTCGAAGAGGTTAAGATTGTAGTATCCACAAGGTATAAATTCTTGGAACAAAAACTGAGTGGAAATACGTCTTAACAATTCGGGATACGGGGTTAATGAAGGTGATTCGACCGTTGGGGTCGTTATAGTCACTTACGTGAAAATCCCTTGGGGAAGGTATAAATCCTCCTCTTCTCCCTAGCAATGAGTTAATTAGTAAGAGTTGTATCACTAAATCATTATTATCTCCCCTTAAAAATATTTCCTGACTTTAAATAACCTACAATGGGCTGATAACCAGGAGAAAGCGAATCAATCGATAAAAAACACTGTTGGCATCTAACCTAATTGTCTCCATTATCTTCACTTTCTACAAGTTCCGCTTTCATTCATATCATATGGGAAACATTTTAACAGCAACCCTCCACATTGAGTGGCTCGGGATCTTAGGTGAACTTTAGTAATAAGTTACTAAGTAATTAAGCGCGACAGACACTTAAACGGTACAAGGTAGCAATGATAATTGAAGTTACGTAACATGTAAGAAAATTGAGCTGCGAGATGAGCTGCATCGTCATAGAGTTAGATTAGACCTTCTAGTTATTTACTGAGTTGAGCTTAGTACAACGATCCATCATAATAGTCAGTTCATTCTACAGCTTCACATACTATCTGCCTCCTATTGCTATACTTTATCTTTACAAGAGGTAAATTAAATCTCCCAAAAAGTGTATCGCTGGCATACCCGGTCTGGAGCTGCGCAATCCTCTACAAATTTCAAAATCGCATACATTACCCTGTGGTTGATGATTTATTTTCGGCGAAGTTACCTATCTCACAGACGCAGCTCCTGTCACTATTCTGTCTCAAGACACATGGAAAATGTTCCGATGATCTCCCTTCTTTAGTTCCACCAGGCCGCATCCACAGAGCTGAGTCACTTCCATTCCCTTCGTATTCATTTGGTAAGAAAGGTGTTCCACTCCGAAAGCTTCTTCGCACGAACCGCTAATTTGTGGAACAAATGCGACACCTGCGTGAAAGTTTTACCGAACTGTACAATCTTAACCACGTCAGTTTAGCTTAATCTTTTTCTATCCCCCGTATCTTCGTTGTTTTCACTTACTGCTTTCCTCCCTACGTTCATATCACACACCTTATTCAGTAACCTTCTACCTTGAGTGACTCTTGGGATTTATAGTAATATAGTAAAAACGCCATAACCCTGGAACAGGAAGTTCGAAATCACTACAATAGACTATAGTCAAACAGATTAACTTGTTGACTTTTATTCAACGCCAGATACATGAACTAACTGCCATAATAGTTTAACATACAGATTTCCATAATTGTTGATATCGAACCCCAAGGGTAGACAGAATCACCAAAGGAGTTGATAAATAATTAGGAGATGGAAAGCAAACATTTGGACAAGAAGTAAATACACATAGAATACAACTTGCTGTTACACAGCGTATCTAATTCATATATAATAGCTTGTATTGTCTCTTCATTTTAGGATCGATTCAATGTTTATAGACGAAGAACAACAACAGAACAAATCCCATCAAGTGCTGTATGAATAAAACGGGCGATTCGCCCTTTTTCAGACTGTGTGGAAAAGCTACTGAAAGTGTGCAACACATTGTCAGTGGCTCAGTAGAGACGACACCATGACAAAGTAGCACGCAGAATCCACTGGGAACAGTGCAAGAAATAGATATTCTTGAATGAGCAGAGACATGGTGCGATCATTCACCGCCGTCAGTAGCAGAGAAGGAGCAAGTGAAGCACATGTGGGATACGACTGTCTTGACTGACAAGCACTTGGAGAGCAATCGCCCTGACATCACACTTACGTAAAAGAGTAGGTAGATAAATTGATCCTGATAGACGCACTGTTACCTTGGGATAATAACGAAGGCGGAAATTACTTCGGCATTTAAACTGGGCAGGCCTAATCAAAGTAATGTACTAAGCAGCAGCTTCAAGTCACCCTCTTCAAGTTGCAGTTAATTCCCTCGGATTGATTTGAAAAGGATCCGATAGACTCATTGAAAGGATCCCTGGAAGCCCATGCCTTAAGGAAATACAAAGCAATCTACTCACAAATACAGCTCACACCTTACCATGTGCTTTATTTATGTAAAATCCGTGTCATCGAAGGTTCATTTTTTTTTTTTTGACAAAAATACTCCGAAAGATATCATAATGTCATTTTTGACCTCAGGTTTCTGGTTGTGACTCAGAAGGAAATGAGTACAACACAGAAACCAAAGGAAATAACAACAATAATAATGAATTCTGTTCCCCTATATATGTGTGTGCGCGTGTGTAAGAAAGACAGTGTGTGTGTGTATGTGTGTGTGTGTGTGTGTGTGAATTTAAGTCGGTGTATGTGTGTGCTTGTGCGTGTGTTTTTGTGCGTGTGTGTGCTGGGAAATACGTATATCCAAAGTTGCTAAGAAACTCTCCGCCCAACCAAAAGAAATCTAACGTTTAACCACTTGAGCAAATTTTAGCGAGTAGACGGTGCCAATAACTCTTCAGAATCTCCTTCCATATATGGATCTAATTTTGGTTTATTTTAAGATTGTAAAGCAGAAAAAAGGTAACATGGAATGAATATACTCCAATGTGAGCCTTACTTGGAGCTACAGTCGTCGACGCTTTCTTCGGTGTAGTTGGCGTCGTTGTTCGGGCTGTAGTTGCCTCCTTACATGGGGTTGTTCTTGAAATAATTGATCTGAAAAACTTCGTTGTCGAAAATTGATCTGTTGTTGAGTCAGATGACAGCGTTGGACTGAAATCGGTCTCTTGGTTTGAAACTGAATCTATCTCTGTTGATAATGTTGTTGGTAAAATCATTTTCATATCTGAGGTTGTTGTCGAAAGATGACTATCACTTGAGTTGAAATACTCACTTTTCGAAAATTGGTCTCTTGCTAAGTCTGATGTCGATGAAAATTCGTTCTCTGTGGATGTCTTAATTTCAACTGATTGTATATTAATTTCATTCTCTCTGCTTGTTTCCGGACTTTCTGTGATTGTTGTTAAACTTGAAACCTAAAAAAATGTAAAAGAATAATTCTTTGAAACAATTTATTTCAAATTATTGTCGAGGTGCTTCATAATTCAAAAGAATCAACAAGTGTGTTTTATTTATATTTATTTTAATATCTACTATTCTCCTACAGTATACTCGCGCAGTCGAACTGTCTGACCGTTAGCGTTCCAAACATGAGTCCCGTGCTGAAATCTCATCAGGTTAGATATTTCAAGGGGTTGAATTCATAGTAATAGAAACCTAAGACGATCTCTGCATCCAGCACGACGCGTGAAAAACTTGCTGTAGGTTGGCCCAAATCTAGGTTAGGCGCCGATGTTTGTATTGTCACGTGTCATCATAACTCAAAACTGTTGATCACGTCACAATGCCTTCTCTCGCACCCAAAATTGTAACAAACTTTCGCTTAGTATTGTTGCCCTATAAGCCACAGTTCGTTCTGTGGGCGATGAAGAATCATAAGTGCGTCTGAGTAAGCAACTGCAACAGGAGATAAATAGGCACCTGACCATTCCCGGAATGGAGCAACCAACTATTTACTGGTTACTTTACAAATTCGGTAAGGTTAAATTGGCATCTGGTCTCAAACATGACCTGATGTCTGTTAACTGAAGCAATGAACGGCTTCTTAATTTTAACGCCTCCAAAAAGAAACTTCTTTATCAATCACCCAAGATTCTTGATAAAATCTAATTCTGCTTTGAAAAAAATGAACTACAGTCTGTATCTGTCTATATTTCTGAGATGAGGTATTAGGTAAACTATTTACATTATTCAGACTATTGTCCTCATCTTTGTCGCCATATTTATTACAGCGTTTCGACCGTTGTACGCTCCGACCTTCTTCAGGTGGTTGGAATGTCGGACTGAACCCTTTATTTCGCTCACTGGAGTAGAATGTTCTAGGTCCACGTGCCATGTTTTTAAAGGATATCAGATATCTCCTGTTAATACCCCTCTCCATGTTCTCCACTGCCTTAACCGGGTATTGAACTCAAACTCTTTGCGTCCTGTCACTGGATCTAACCAACGCCCTTATCCACTTTGCCATGTGTCCTTGAGGACATCTGTACAAGAATTTCTGGGTATTATAAACCTAATGTCTTCAGCCACCATTTTTTTACCTGTGCTCATATTGCAATTTTTGCTGTAATCATTTAATGTTTTTACCAGAGCTCATATTGCAATTTTTGTTGTGATTATCGCTTTTCTCTAGCACTTCTTATTACTGATTCCCATATCGTATTCATTTCTATGCTTGGTCGGCTCCTGAGATTATTGTAGTCTAGCATATATGCTGATTTCTTAAGTTTACGAATTTCCCAATGTTGTTCTTTGTTTATGATCTCAACCTGACCCCACAGAGCGCGGTGATCTCCCTGTTCTTACCATATGTGGTCAGCCACGCCTGATTTTTCCACTTCCCCTCGTGTTACAGCTTCCTGGTGTTCTTGAAGCTTTACCTTAGGGAGACGCTTCCTTGTAGATATAATTGACCCATTTATCGGAAAGTCTCCTCCATATGTCCGGAACTCCGCCCACTTCGTGGAAATAATACTCCCATCCTATCCAACCAGATGGTGCGCTTGAACGTGGTGAGTTTGTTCACCAAGGTACCCACAGAGGAGGCACTCTCAGTAGTCATAGCCAGATTGGCCTCCGAGGGTAACGAACCAGTATTCCAACAGATAATCTGATGGAGATGTTGACCTTTTGTACACAAACAACACACTTCGCGTTGGGATCACACATATATCGACAGGATGAGGGCTTAGCAATGGGCTCGTCATTATCACCAGCAATGCCGAATATATACATGGAATACTTTGGGAAAATGACATTGGAATTCATATCTCTAAAGTCAACTCTATGGTTAAGGTACGTAAGTGACACCTTCATACTCTGTTCACACCAGGAAGATGATCAGGTTCTACTGGACCATGTGAACTCAATAAGACCTTTGATACAGTTCACGATAGAGAAAGAAAATAACAACACACTCTCATTCCTGGATGTTGTAATATCTCGAACACTGCATAGGTTAGAGATATCCATATACTGTATACCGACATTCACTGGACAGTACCTCAATTTCAACTCCTACCATCCATACAGCGTAAAGAAAGGGATCGTCCGCTGCTTACAACACCGAGCAAAAGTCATAAGTGGCGACTCAGAGACATTAGATATAGAATTTGTTGTGGTAGGATCCACCTAATTTGCATAGTGGCGTACCGACCATATAAATATGGTTGGTACCGAGAAGAGAGGGGAGGAATCAGGAGATTCAACCAGAGACTCTGCCCGACTGCGACTCAGTCAACATATTCTCCAGGAACGGTCTTCCCAGGAATATACAAAAGACTATATGTAAATATTGTGTACACTTTCTTATTTCAATACATTTTGTTCTAAGTACATTTTGTGTTGCATTATTATTCCATGCATTAGTCAAGTTTCAACAATGGCGACGAGGTAGAAAGAACCATACGAAAAAAAGAATTAATAATTGAGAGCCTTCAACAATTGGGACAAGTCATTGAAGAACCCAGGCGGAAGGAAAAAATTATTAATTCAAAGTCCAACATTTAACGTAACAACGAAGGATTCTGAACTTCTGGATATTTAGAACTAGTTAAAGGACGACTAAGCATAAAGGAACGTTCACTCAGAAAAATTTGAAATGTGTCGTAAACGAATAACGGTGATTTTAAATTAAAAAGTTATCTACAACGAGACACCCGTTAAAAAAAAAACAAAAAAAAACAAAACTGGCCGACTACAAAAACATGCATGGAATTAAAAGGTGCACAAATACACCGTGTCGACTTTGAAAGGTAACGAACTTTTAAAAAAATTTTTTTTTTTTTGTTTGTTCAACAATATTTTATAGTGACGAATTTACCTCTGATAATAAAAATCAGAAGTTGGTCATTGGAAATACGCGAACAGAAGTCGAAAACAAAAAAAAAAAAAAAAGAAAAAAGTCCGACGGTCTCTGTTCACACAAACAAAAAAAAGAGAAAAAAATACCAAAGTTGATTATCACGGGCTTGAATGTAAAAGCAAGACATAAAATAAAAAAGTCGTAAGTTGTTTCGATTTTTCTGGTCAGCTTATATTATATCCGTGGATACACAAATTAAAAGTATATTCTTTGTTGCATGAACACTATCAACTAAAGATGGATGAATTATCCAAAGTCATATCTGAATTATTCAAATCCCAGCAGTTGAGTCAGCAACGTCAAAATGAACAGTTTGCCTTATTAATAAGGGAACAACAGATATCGCAGTAAAAATATCAAGGAAAGCAAGATGAAAGACAGCAAAAATATCAAGAAAAGCAACAGGAAAGACTGGGAAAACAGGAAGAAATGCAGATCAAAGTTTTAGAAATTCAAAAGTTAACACTGGAGAAATTAAACAACAATCAGGCAAATGAAGGAAATTCTTCATATTCTAATAACACCATATTTAATTCACTGGAAACTTTCAACTATGTGCCAGACGAAGAAAAAACGTTTGAAGCGTACTTTAAACGATATGAAGATATTTTCTACACAGACTGTGAAAACTGGTCGAATTCAAGAAAAGTCAGTCTATTACTAAGAAAGCTAGGTACAGCAGAACATAGCAAATTTGTAGATTTTATTCTACCGAGGAAAACGAAGGAATTGGAATTCTCGGAAACAGTGAAATTGCTAAAGGAGCTGTTTGGAGCAAATATGTCGCTTTGGCATAAGCGATGGTTATGCATGAATGTCTCTAAATCCGACGATCAGGATTACTTAACATATGTCTCTATAGTGAATAGACATTGTGACAACTTCAGATTGGCAGAGATTACGGTTGAAGAATTCAAGTGTTTAATTTTTGCTCAAGGACTGGTATCCAGTAAGAGTGCCGAAATAAGACGTAGAGTTTTGTCTAAACTCGAATCTGAACAAAACCTTACCCTGCAAAAGTTAGCAGAGTAGTGTCAGCGGGCCGTAAGTTTAAAGAAAGAGTCGCAAAAAATCGAAGAAGCTGGCATTGCTTATATTAAAAAAAAATAGTCAAATTACCCATCAGCAAAAAATTGGAGTAAAAATTCGGCGTATGTTAAAAATAGACAAGAAAAATTAAATAAAAAGAACGAGGATGAAAAAAAGGTCCCACCATATAATTGCAGACGTTGCAACGAAAGACACTGGGGGGTAAATTGCCCATATAGAAATAAGAAATGTTTCGTGTGCCACAAGAATGGACACAAAAGATCGTGTTGTAAAACGAAAAAATTCAATAGCCGAATTAGACAAACAAATTCGAATATCAAATCAGATAGAGATTTGAGGAAATATGTGACGAATGAAATATTTAAAAAGAATATCAAATTTCAACTCGATTCGGGTTCAGATTTAACAATAATGAACTATAAACATGGAAAATTTTAAAAAGGCCTACAATAATGAAGTCAACGAAACTCCCTCGAACGGTAACTGGAAAGGAAATGAACTTCGAAGCCGAGGTTGTACGGGATCGTTAAAAAAATAAGTTTTCATTCTGAAAAATGGAGAAAACTTGATGGGTACAGATTTTATTGAAACATTCGAATTGTGGGATAAACCGTTAAACTCATTCTGCAGAAATGTAGAAAGTAATACGCAAACAAGACAGGACATTAAAGATGAATTAAAGAAAAAGTTTCCGGAAACCTTCACACCTGGTCTTGGAAGATGTAACAAGTTTGAAGCTAAATTTGAATTAAAGGAAAATACTATGCCAATTGTTAAAAAGAAACGTAACGTGCCTTTCGCAAGTGTAGAAAATATTAACGAACAACTTGATAGGTTGGAAAAATGGGAATTATTTCGAAAGTAGAATCTAATTCATGGGCTGCGCCGATTGTGTGCATAAAAAAGAAATCAAACGAAATCAGAGTCTGCGTTGATTTTTCGACAGGGTTGAACTCGGTAATTAAGGACTACCATTACTCGTTACCGAGTCCGGAGGAGATTTTTAACAAGCTAAATGGTGGAGTTATATTTTCAAAAATCGACTTATCAGATGCCTATCTCCAAATTCCCGTCGAAGAGGAATGTTCGAAGTTGCTAGGGATAAACACGCATAAAGGTTTATTCAAGTACAACAGGCTTCCTTTTGGTATTAAAGTGGCACCAGCCATTTTTCAACAAGCTATGGACGTCATGTTGAATGATTTAGACTTTGCGTGCGCCTACTTAGACGACATCATAGTAAGGAGCGCAACCGTCGACGAACATCGAGAGCATCTCAATCAAGTATTTAAAAAGATTCAGGACTTTGGATTTAAAGTCAAAGAGTCAAAGTGCGAATTTGGGTTGGAGGAAATTAAGTATTTAGGTCACATAATCAACAAAAATGGCAGATTTCCAGATCCGGAAAGGTCCATTGCGATTAGAGACATGCCGACGCCCACTAATGTGGCGACGCTACAGAGTTTTCTGGGGCTCGCAAATTATTATCAAGCGTTCATTAAAGGAATGTACAATCTAAGAGCTCCGTTGAATGAACTACTAAAAAAAGACAAGGCATGGGAATGGACGGTAGAATGACAGAAAGCCTTTGATGAAATAAAGAAAATGCTTACATCCGACCTCTTTTTAACCCATTACAATCCAAAACTTGATATTGTAGTGGCAAGTGACGCCAGATCATACGGGATAGGAGCGTGTATTCAACACATAATGCCAGATGGTTCTAAAAAACCAATTGCACATGCTTCGAGAACTTTACTCCCAGGAGTATCATTTTTGCCATAACAAAATTTCATAGATACATCTACGGCAGACATTTTATGCTAGAAACGGATCATAAACCTCTGATCACTATTTTTGGTTCAAAGAAAGGGTTACCCGTTTATACGGCAAATCGACTGTTGAGATGGGGAACCATTCTTCTTAATTATGATTTTCACATAAAGCACCTATCATCCAAAAATATAATTCATCCGCATAGTTTATCAAGACTCGTACCGAGTCAAGAAGAAAGATTCGAAGAATCAATTATTGCAAATATCAGAGCAGATTATGAGGTGAAAAGCATGGTAAACAACATTTTAAGAGAGCTACCGGTTACACCAAAGGAAGTCAAAAAAGAAGCTGAAAGCGATGATTTCATTTTAGAAATAAAAAGCAAAATGGTAGCAAATGACCAAAAAGTGCAGGAGATTTATTCAATATGTGACGGATTTTTATTATATGGTGAGAGAGTAGTAGTACCAAAAAAGTTGCAGAAAAGAATACTACGGGACTTTCATATGGGTCACCCGGGGGTTAATATAACAAAAAGCTTAATGCGAAGCTTTGTATATTGGAAAGGAATGGATGTGGATATCGCAAACATGGTTCATCGATGTAAAGGGTGTGCGTTAGCAGCTAAGGCACCACCTATAGTACACAAACCATGGCCCAAGACGGATCATCCTTGAACAAGATACACATTCATTTCGCTGGTCCAGTAGAAGATTATTACTACTTAATAGTGGTAGATAGCTTTACAAAATGGCCGGAAGTACTACGCTGCAAAAAGCCTACGTCCAATACCACAACAACTTTCTTGCATGAACTATTTGCACGGTTCGGTGTGCCAGAGTGTATTGTGAGTGACAATGGTACACAATTCACTTCTGAAGAATTTAAGGAATTTTGTGAGTTATATCAAATTAACCACATAACGACGCCGCCGTATCATCCGAGGTCCAATGGATTCGCAGAAAGATTTGTCGATACTTTAAAGCGCGCTCTGAAAAAAGCCTCAGGAGTTCCAACGGAAAAGGCGCTTCAGCAATTCCTACAAGTATACAGAATCACGCCAAACCAGAGAACACATTCAAACATGGCACCAGCTGAACTAATGTTCGCTAGGAAAGTTAAGTCAGTGTTTGACAAGCTTTTGCCAGGAACAAATAGAGTAAAGAATACTATGTATACAGCTAGAAAAAGATACACCTCCGGAGAGAAGGTGTTTTTCAAGTGCTACAGAAACAACGTTGAGTTCTGGGAGCGAGGCATAGTGGACAAGAGAATGGGTGACCTGATTTACATAATTAAAATGCCGAAGAATACTCATAAAAGGCACCAGAACCAACTTAAAAAATGTTACGTTCTAGAGCATGAAGAGAGTATACCGGATGAGGAGGAAGATCCCATTGATGTAATGTATGATATTTTTCAAGTAGAACCTCCGCAGAATACTCCTGAACCGAGAAGATCCGGTAGGAAACGAAAGTTCACGGACCCATTGGACGTGAATCAGAAAAGGGAAAAGATATTAAAATTAAGCGGATGGACATATGCATATGAAGTATGCAAATGGGATCTACAAAGAAATAGCCATAATCATCATCCCATATAGGAAGCCAGTTTGAAATCCAAAAGGGATTCCAAGGCTTGGGAGGGGGGTGTTGTGGTAGGATCCACCTAATTTGCATAGTGGAGTACCGACCATATAAATATGGTTGGTACCGGGAAGAGAGGGGAGGAATCAGGAGATTCAACCAGAGACTCTGCCCGACTGCGACTCAGTCAACACATTCTCCAGGAACGGTCTTCCCAGGGATATACAAAAGACCTGATGTAAATATTGTGTACACTTTCTTGTTTCAATACATTTTGTTCTAAGTACATTTTGTGTTGCATTATTATTCCATGCATTAGTCGTTTCAACAGAATTGGTCAGTATGAGTTGTACCCTAAAATGTAAAAACTACCCTGGGTACAATGCAGCAGGCACAAAAACTGGGATAGGCGGGTACAAGAGGAAAACAACAACACTCAGAAAACAGTCCGTCTGCCTTATATGAAGGGATTATCAGAGAAAATACAAAGTATCTGCGGTTCATATAACATCAGGACAAACTTCAAAAGCTGGACGACTCTTCGTAGATATCTCTCCCGAGTAAGATCCCCCCATAGACGAGAACTTGACTAAAGACTGTGTGTACGCTATCCCATGCAGCTAAGGAAAAAATATAAATGGGTGACAAGCCGCCCCCTTAAGGTAAGGCTTCAAGGATACCAGAAAGCTGTAACACGAACGAAAGTGGAAAAATCAGGCGTGGCTGACCACATAAGGAGAGAAAAGGGAGATCACCATCCTTTGTGAGATCGGGTTGAGATCATAGACAAAGAACAACATTGGAAATACTCGTAAACTTAAGGAATCAGCATATATACTAGGCCACAATAATCTCTTGAGCCGACGAAGCATAGAAATGAATACGATATGGGAACCAGTAATAAGGAATGCCAGAGAAAAGCGATAATAACAACAAAAATTGCAATATGAGCTCTGGTAAAAACATATAATGATTACAGCAAAAATTGCAATATGAGCTCTGGTAAAAATGGTGGCTGAATACATTAGGTTTATAATACCCAGAAATCCTTACACAGATGTCCTCAAGGACACATGGCAAAGCGGATAAGGGCGTTGGTTAGATCCAGTGACAAGACGGAAAGAGTTTGAGTTCAATACCCGGTTAAGGCAGTGGAGAACTTGGAGAAGGGTATTAACAGGAGATATCTGATATCTATTAAAAACATGGCCCGTGGAACTAGAACATTCTACTCCAGTGAGCGAAATAAAGGTTTCAGTTCGGAGCGAACAACGGCCGAAACGTTGTAATAAATATGGTGACAAAGATGAGGACAATAGTCCGAATAATTTAAATGACCTACAGTCTGTTGTGAAAGAGAAGGAAAATATTCTTAATTTTAACGCCTCCAAAACAAAACATCTCTCTATCAATCACCTGAAAGACCCCTTTTTGTCTCGAATCACCAGGGATGATATTAAACTCAGTGAGAGTGATTCGTTACCCCTTCTCGGTGTTATATTCTCGGCTGACATGAAATGGCAATATCATATTGAATCCATTTTTAGGTATGCTGCTAAAAACATTGATGCACTGTGTCATGCTAGACAATTCTTGTCTCCTGAATCAATCTTACTCATTTATTCGTCTATACTTTGAATATTTCTACCACACATGGTTATGTACTCGTGCTGTATATCTAGAGATTCTTAATAAAATCCAAGGAATAATCTGCAATATTATTGGTCCTGCCCTGGGCATCTCGGCTTCAGCCACTTTCTCGCCGCCGTAATGTCGTTTCCCTGTCGCCTTTTCTATAAATGCTTTCAGCATAATTGTTCGAATGAATTCTTCGTCGTCGTACCTAGACTTTATGAATTTAAGCGCAGTACCAGATTTGGTGGCAAGATGTCATTATTTTATTTTTTTGATTTGGCTAGATGTAAGCGTAGGTTCTATGCTAACAGTTTCTTTTACGCTTGTGAAACTCACTTCCGGTTCATTATTTTCCAGCCAACTTCGTTCTTCAAACATGTAAATGCAATGTCAAAAGTTATCTACTGTCTTCTTGATTACTCTTCTATTGTTTTCGCTCGTTAATAATGTTTCGTTTTATTCTTATTTTTCTTTTGTGTCTTTATCAATCACCTGAAAGACTCCTTTTTGTCTTGAATTAGCATGGATGATATTAAACTCCGTGAGAATGACTCATTAGCCCTTCTTGGTCTTATATTCTTATGTGGAAATACCATATTGAATCTATTGCTAGGTGTGCTGCTAAGAAATTTGGTTCACTATGTCGTGCAAGATAATTTTTCTCTCCTGAATCTACCTTACACATTTATAAGTCTACCATTCGTTCATGTTTTGAATATTGCTGCCACATATGGCTCGGTTTGCCTGCTGTATATTTAGAGATTCTTGATAAAATCTAAATCTGCAATATTATTGATCCTGACCTAGCGTCTCAGATTCAGTCACTTTCTGACCGCTGTAATGTAGCTTACCTGCGCCCTTTCCAGAAATACTTTCATAGTAATTGTTTGGATGAACTCTTCGCTATGGTACCTAGACTTTATGAGCGCAGTACTAGATTGGCGGTAAGGTCTCTTTGTTTTACAGTTGAATTCGTTAGATGTAACAATAAATTCTGTGCTAACAGTTTATTTTCACGCACTTCTAACTTATGGGACTCTTTTCTGGATCATTACTTTCCAGTCAGCTTTGTTCTTCAAAAATCTAAATGTAATTTCAATCGTTATCTATCGTCTTCTTGATTACACTTCTATTGTTTTCGCTCTTTAATAATGCTTCTCTTCTTATTCTTTCACACTCAGTAACCCCTTGCACGGGAAGAAATAATTACAAAAAACATTTGGGGTCGCCAGAAAGTATCTATTCCATGTGATTTTCTTCATCTGCCATGAAACGAATGTATACATATTTAATTTAAAAATTATTTGCCTTTATTTTGATTTTTATACAACGAAAAAAGTCAGTTTCTCTAATAAAATGTTATTTTCTAAATTTAAACGCACACAGAAAGTGAATTTGAGTGAAACTAGGCCGACATAATTCAAATATAGGCCTTTTTTCACCTCTTAGAAAAAAAATAAAAAAAAAACAAATGAATGGATGTTCCCACGTAGAGGCCCCATGTCTTGAGCGACTTGGCCCTTAAAATCAACCCAGACTTCAAGTGGAACTTGTACATACCTTCAATTGCTAAAGATGCAAGAGCTTTCCAGTTAATACCTTACTTCTAGTGCTATCCTCTACCTTTACATGATCCAGATCATGAATAAAGTGGAGTACTGCTGTCATACTTGGTAGCGTCAAAAAAGCGTCTACGCATCTTTGGGGGTAACAAATTAATTTCCGCCCTACAACCACTCTCTCATCGACGAAATGTCACAAGCCTCTCACTACTCTATAGCTACTTTCCTGGAAAGTGATCAGAATAGTTAAATTCCTTAGTTCTACAAGTCCTAACCTTAACAGGTAATACCCTTCACGCTACGCGCCTTGTAGCGAATCACCGGCATTCCCTCCGTATTCCATTGGTGAGAGGTTCTACTCGAGCTTCTTCATGCGAACAACAGCTCTGCGGAACCGAATCCCAAGAGGATGTTTTTCCGATCGCTACAATCTTAAACTGTTCAAGTCTAGGGTTAACCGTTATCTTCCCCACGTATCCGAATAAACTATGCTTCTGTAACCATCTACCTCGAGTAGCTCTTGGGGCTTGTATAGTGTGAAGTTCACTTAAAAAATCCGTCATCAGATTTTATACACTGGCGTTAGATAATTACAAAGAACTTTACCAAATAACAAAAACCACATCAATTGAACACTTCCAACAACGAAAATGGGTCGCTCATATAGCAAGAAGGGAAAATAATATAATTCACGCTATTCCACACGAGTTCGACTAAAATGTTAGAAAGAAAGAAAGAAAGAAAGAAACGAAGAATGAAAAAGTAAGAAAATAGAGGAAAAGAAAGAGACAGTGAAGAAGGAAATTGCAGAGGCAAAGAAAGAAAGAAAGAAAGAAAGAAACGAAGAATGAAAAAGTAAGAAAATAGAGGAAAAGAAAGAGACAGTGAAGAAGGAAATTGCAGAGGCAAAGAAAGAAGAAAGAAAGAAAGAAAGAAAGAAACGAAGAATGAAAAAGTAAGAAAATAGAGGAAAAGAAAGAGACAGTGAAGAAGGAAATTGCAGAGGCAAAGAAAGAAAGAAAGAAAGAAAGAAAGAAACGAAGAATGAAAAAGTAAGAAAATAGAGGAAAAGAAAGAGACAGTGAAGAAGAAAATTGCAGAGGCAAAGAAAGAAAGAAAGAAAGAAAGAAAGAAACGAAGAATGAAAAAGTAAGAAAATAGAGGAAAAGAAAGAGACAGTGAAGAAGGAAATTGCAGAGGCAAAGAAAGAAAGAAAGAAAGAAAGAAACGAAGAATGAAAAAGTAAGAAAATAGAGGAAAAGAAAGAGACAGTGAAGAAGGAAATTGCAGAGGCAAAGAAAGAAGAAAGAAAGAAAGAAAGAAAGAAACGAAGAATGAAAAAGTAAGAAAATAGAGGAAAAGAAAGAGACAGTGAAGAAGGAAATTGCAGAGGCAAAGAAAGAAAGAAAGAAAGAAAGAAAGAAACGAAGAATGAAAAAGTAAGAAAATAGAGGAAAAGAAAGAGACAGTGAAGAAGGAAATTGCAGAGGCAAAGAAAGAAAGAAAGAAAGAAAGAAAGAAACGAAGAATGAAAAAGTAAGAAAATAGAGGAAAAGAAAGAGACAGTGAAGAAGGAAATTGCAGAGGCAAAGAAAGAAAGAAAGAAAGAAAGAAAGAAACGAAGAATGAAAAAGTAAGAAAATAGAGGAAAAGAAAGAGACAGTGAAGAAGGAAATTGCAGAGGCAAAGAAAGAAAGAAAGAAAGAAACGAAGAATGAAAAAGTAAGAAAATAGAGGAAAAGAAAGAGACAGTGAAGAAGGAAATTGCAGAGGCAAAGAAAGAAAGAAAGAAAGAAAGAAAGAAAGAAACGAAGAATGAAAAAGTAAGAAAATAGAGGAAAAGAAAGAGACAGTGAAGAAGGAAATTGCAGAGGCAAAGAAAGAAAGAAAGAAAGAAAGAAACGAAGAATGAAAAAGTAAGAAAATAGAGGAAAAGAAAGAGACAGTGAAGAAGGAAATTGCAGAGGCAAAGAAAGAAAGAAAAAAAGAAAGAAACGAAGAATGAAAAAGTAAGAAAATAGAGGAAAAGAAAGAGACAGTGAAGAAGGAAATTGCAGAGGCAAAGAAAGAAAGAAAGAAAGAAAGAAACGAAGAATGAAAAAGTAAGAAAATAGAGGAAAAGAAAGTGACAGTGAAGAAGGAAATTGCAGAGGCAAAGAAAGAAAGAAAGAAAGAAAGAAAGAAAGAAACGAAGAATGAAAAAGTAAGAAAATAGAGGAAAAGAAAGAGACAGTGAAGAAGGAAATTGCAGAGGCAAAGAAAGAAAGAAAGAAAGAAAGAAAGAAAGAGTTATAACAGTGGAGCTGAGAAGTTTGTTTCTCTGAGAAAAATATTAAGAGAAATATTTAATAAACGCTAAATGTTTGGTCAATGAATGTCGACTGTTTACTTTGATGAATACCATTAATTCCAGTCTGCAATAACAATCACCAAGCCATTGGGTCCTGCATCAGGGATGGAACTCATTACTGTAGATGCAGTTACCTTCTTTTGGTGGGGATGGTTGTTATTTTTAACGCCGTCAAAATAAAACAGCTCTCTATTAATCACCTTAACCGCTATCACACTGTATGTGACTTCATTTGCTGCACAAAAGGTTTATCGTGCTACTGAAGGTGACTCTCTGAATTTGATTTTGTTTTAATTCCATAGTTGCATTGTCATATCCTGCTATGGTAACAGAAAGCACCTTTAAGTGAAATTAACAATAAGGTTACTACAATTGAGAAGCCTTGAAAAGGAATGCAGTGAAAAGGGAAGTAATATTAATAATTCAGAGTGCTAATGGTTAAAGAAAATTTCTGCCCTCCATCCGCATGGCTGATGCTAACCACCAGGAGAGCAAAACATTGCCTCTTATTGGTCTCACGCTTTCCATTGACATGAAATGGAATGGTTATATTGAATCAATCTCTAAGCATGCTTCTATAAAATAGGTTCGCTACCATATCGAATATATCGAATATTGCTGCCATATCTGGTCTGGTACTTCTGTTTTATATCTAGAAATTCTTGGCAAAATTCAAAGTTGAATCGGCAACTTTCTTAGTCCTGACATCGCATCTCGGCTTTAGTCACTTTGCCGCCGTTGTAACGCATCTTCATTGTGCATTTTCTATAAATATTTTGACGATAATTGTTCTTATCAGCTTCACCTTTAGTATCTCGACATCACGAATTTAAGCGCAGTACTAGATTGGAAGTTAGGTCTTTCATTGTTGAACTTGCTACTTGTAACTATAAGTTCTATGCTAACAGTTGTTCTCCCGCACTTGTCGAATGTGGAACTCTCTTCCAGCTCCTTGCTTTCCTGTCAATTTTGATTTTCAAAAATTTAAATGCAATGTTAGTTGGCATATTTCGTTTCTTTAAATTCCTGTTCTTTTATTTTCCTCTCTGTTTCTTTCCCTCTCAACATCTGGTTTGATTTTATTGGTTTGCTTGGGATGAGTTTTTTACTAGATGGAAATTTGAGAATTCAGTATTGTTTACAATAGCAGGTCGATGTTATACTGAAGGCTGATTTATTAATTTACGTTACGCTATTTATAAGACAAAATCGGATCACAAGAAGTTAAAAGTTAAATTTATTAAACTCAGAAGTTTTACTAATTATTAAATATATTTCCCAATGATCAATATTGATTTCTAGGAGGAAGAACGCCAGATCTAACGATGGGTTTTCCGTCAATGTTTTCAAACTCTGTCGCAGAGTACATTTTGTTTCGTAAGTTTTCACTAGTATGCGGTCACTGCTTAAAAATAAAAACGAGGTTTCTGTTTCAAATACAGGTATCCATATTACACACACACACACACACACACACACACACACACACACATAAATATATATATATATATGTTTAAGATTCTAATGTTGCGCAGTGAAGCAGAAAATTGGTGGTTCTTGCGTAACCTTGAGGTCTGGAACTCAATAAAAGTCTCCTTATGTCATACTTGACTTAATTCGACTAGACTGAAGTAACTTATTACTGTTAGAATTTCAATTAAATATATCGAAATATGTTGATCGTAAAATGTTTCAGTTTAATGAGTAGATCCCTTTCTAAGGGAGAAAAATTAAGTTTACAACAGTATGGTACCTTGTGAGAACCTATTTCGTAACATAATAATAATCTATCTTGTTAACTACTGCTTCACGGTAAGGCGCTTAATGATATTTACTAATCTTACATAGGTCTGCCACAAATCGACAAAGTGAATCGCAAATGGAGTGCTTGGAATAGTCTGCTACCCACTACAATTCATTTGTTCCCACCTATGAAAATGAGGTGAACTAATTTTGCTGTGCTGATTTTTACATGTATATGTGTGTGGTGTAGGGATTATCGATGCAGAAACAGAGTGCCATGTTCAAATTACAGTTGAGGCTCTTACATTCGCTTCCTCACAAATACCCTTAAAATATAATGATTTTCTAAGCGTAGCTTAGATGTGGCACAAGGCCGAATCTAGGGGGTACCTAGTGAGGATTGAACTCACTACTCAGTCGTAATTATTCTAGCGAGACAAGCTTGCTTATCATTACACAACACCGAGGTGACCAAGTGATTTTATAAGCGTAGCTTAGATGTGGCACAAGGCCGAAAGTATGGGGGGGCACCCAGTGAGGATCGAACTCACTACTCAGTAGTAATTGTTCTAGCGAGACAAGCTTGCTAACTATTACACCGCCTCGAGGTGTTCAAACACCCTTAAAATAAATGAATCTATCTCTTTCCCCCTCCCTAATTATGATTAACAGCTGGGCAGAACACACTCACCAGTTTTATTTAGCAACCAGACTCTGTATTGAAAATCCGTGGGCTTAGTAAATTCAGCCTGTAAAACATACTTGCAACAGAAAGCACAACAGCAACGCCTGGTGTTTTAAAGCTGTGGCCTTGTGATACACAGGCGTGTCTACAAGACGTGCATACAATTTTGACAACATAAACCATTTATTGAATATGTTTCAAACGTTTGATATTATTTCATTTTCTATCGTATATATTGGCAAAATTCTTTTTTTAATGTTAACCCTGAAGAAATTGCATTTTTTCTTTCGTGTTTATGTTTTAAACCTGCTATTTAAATACATTGAAATCTAATAAATACATCTAAACGTACTTGGTAAACATTGACCTACGCTGTATACTATAATTTTATTAAACTTTTTGACTCTCATGCAAACCAAACATACAGTGCTGTTCGATAAAAGTGACTCACTAGATTTGTTTTACTTAAAAAAAGTTTCGGCTATTGTTTTTGGGGTCAAACTAATTTTTAATATTACTAATATAAAGGCCCCTTCCCGACCACCTAGTAAAAAAGTTTCCTCACCCCAAGTTATTCTACTGATACTTATAATTTTGGATATAAATGAGATTTAGGGAAAAACACTGTGCAAAAAAAAAAGTGACTCACTTATTTTCTGCAACTAGTAATAAATAGAAACATAACCGAACAGCTTTAAATAAAGAATAATAGAGGTATAATCTATTTATAATAGGTAATATAGTTTGAAATATTTAATAATCTATGGGTCCTCCTTTATTTTGAATAACCTTTTCAACTCTTTTTGGCATTGACTTGATTAGGTTCTGGCAAATCTCATCTCCAAGCATTGAATTCCATTTGGATATGAAATTCACAATCAAATCCTCGTTATTGCTTTCTCGAGAGCCTGTACTTTATAATGCTCCAAAATTTTTCTATGGGGTTGAAGTCAGGAGATTGGGGCGGCCATGTCATAACACTCACCTGCTTCTTATCAAAGTATTCCTTCATCAATTTTGATTTGTGACAGGGGGCATTATCCTGCATAAAAATGAGCTTGGTGGGGTCGATTTGCACCCTTTCAGCAGAAGGGGGCAGACAAGACTCTAAAATTCTCTTGTACTGCTCGCTCCTGAGGGTCTTTTCAATAGGTTTTAAGAAACCAGTTCCATGAAAAGAAAAGCATCCCCAGAACATTATACTGAACGGATGCTTACTTACTGCTAAATTCAAAGAGCTTTCAAAGCTTCTTCTTCGGATTTTAAATCGCTTATCTTTTGAATTTAGCTCAACTTTCGTTTCATCGGAGCAAAGAACATTTAGTAAAAAAAAAATCCGGTGAGTCACTTTTAACGAACAGCACTGTATGTTTCTCCCTTTTTTGGTCCGCGTACAAACTAAATCCGTGTCTACTATTTTGATTCTCGTATAGCTGGCCACTCGTATTCGAGGATACCCGTCTAATATTGCAGACGCTTGCCCTGGCGTATTCGTGTTTATTCAAAAAAAAATGTGGAGCAGACCTTAGTTACAGTTTTTAGGAAACTAGCGTGATCAACAAGTTGAACTAGACCAGCACGCTCAAGCCCTCGTCTACGATGACTTGTGACCTCGTGCTAGAACAGCTATCGTCCACTCAGTTTCACTCACAAGGCTTGGGTCAACCCGTGGTATGGTTTTCAGGCACTTTCCAAATGTACCGCACGCTTTCATCGATACCTCCAGTCCGATAACATCAGGAAATCTCCTTTCTGACAAATTGACCTATGGTGAGATTTGAAACCTCATGATCAGAAAGCTAACGTTCTAACCACTCGGCCACGTGCCTATATTTTAATTCTCTTACAAACTAATCATATGTATAACTTTTTGGTTTTCGTACAAACTAAACCTGTTTCTACTTTTTTTATTCTCCTGTATACCATACCTGTCATATGACAGAATTCCTCATTAAATAGCCACGAAAATGTTGATAGGTCATAAGACAAACCAAACCATTGATCTTTTATGAGACGCCCATACTATCTAACATAAGTACTAAAAAGGAAAAAGAAATGAAAATATTACATTTTTTTACATTTTTTAGCCTACGCTATTCGACTATATCAATTATTCTATATAGATTTGAGGCAGCAGAGATGAGGGCGATACTGAGTATATCATGGAGGGAGTATGTGACCAACGAGAAAGTTTTAAGGAAAATGGAAATACTTGTATTTAGAATCAGAACGAAACAATTGAGATGCCCGAAACACATAGCGAGGAAAGAGGGCTTAGAGATTTTATACTCACAGAACATATTGAAGACAAGAGGGAAACTGCGAGTAATCTACCTAAAAAGATAGTGTACATGGGTGGCAGAGAAATGGCTGGGAGGCATAGAGAGAGGCCAAATATTACTAATAGCTACAAAGAATAGAAAGTTGTGGAGAGACATGAACAAAACAATGAGAAGAATCGGTAGGCAAAGTTTCAACACACCTTTTTTTAAATTAATTGAAACGTCGAAATCTACTTACTTGCGCTGAATCCAGAAGGAACAGGAACGAATATAATGCCAACATGCGAAGCATGTTTGTAAAAAGAGAAAGTGTTCTTGATCAGTTCTAGTTCTTTGGGGAACGACACCCGATTTGAAAAATAATAGATTCTCAGATCACTAAGCGCTTTTATAAGACTTACGAAGCAATATCCAGTAAACATATTACGACTAGAAATAAATAAAATCATAAAATCATTTTTAAAGTTATTTTATTAACCTAAATTTAAAAATGTCTTTTTCTATACGAGGAAAAGGAAGAGAAAGTTTGGTAAGAGGAGAAGAAGAAAAAGAAGATATCTATGAGAAAGATAGAAAAAGCAATGAAAGAGAGAAAGATCAATGAGACAGAGAGAGAGAGAGAGAAGGGAGCAATTTAAAGAGAAAAAGAGCAATGAAAGAGAGAAAAAGAACAATTCACAGACAGAAAGAGCAATGAGAGAGAAAGAGAAAGGAGCAATTTAAAGAGAGAAAGCGCAATGAAAGAAAGAAAAAAGTAAGGAAAGAAGAAAGAGTAAGTTGTAAGAATGACATAATTTGCTTGACACTTTTCTGCATATACGGGAGTGGGTATGCAAACTCGGGTGGAAAGAAGCTTGCGTAGGTAAGATATTGTGATTATGGGTATGTTTGCGGACTCTTGGGTTGCTTCAGTGTCTTATGTCTCTATGGGTGTGGCTAGTAGGAATGCTAGTAGGTAGATAGGCAGTGTGTCTATGTATATGAACGAAGTTTGGCCGTGTTTGTGTGTGTGTGTGTGTGTGTGTGTGTGTGTGTGTGTGTGTGTGTGTTGTGCAGCGTATAGATCAAAGGTTCTACTGCGTTAGTATATGGCAGTGTTTGAGTGCGTGTGTGTTTGCAGATAGGGATAGTTGTGCTAACTCGGGAAATGTATAAATCTTTTTGGTAAGGCTAACATTAGACGTTTCCCTATAAGGAAACATTTCGCATTCATTGACCGAGCAGCCAGTACTGCTTTCAGTTGAAATTTGTAAAATCTTTCTCTTAAAAGACTTTTTGTTTTAGTATAATTGATTTATCAAATCCAGTAGATGTTATCGCTCTTTCCAGTATTGATGGTTGCTTCCTTCTTAACGTGCGATTCTTTTTAGAGTTGAAGAATGCTAGCTACTGTGGGGGTGAAAAAACGAAAAGGCCAATACTAAACAGGAAACAAGAGATAAACCTCTACCCCTGTTCAAAAGACTGGGGAGGTGTGTGAACCGGGCAATAGGTAAACCTATCTACTCCTATTACTAATTTTTCAACTAGCCCATTTACTAAACTCACGGTCGTTTATAAGACTTTCCAACCTCCACCCCAACTGTTTATTACATTATTCATTTTTTTTCCCAATTTGTCACTATTAGTCCATCACACATAAAAAATTCATCTTTGAAACTGAAACCAACTACACTGTTTCTTTCCTAGATATCATGGTACACAAAAACAATAACGAACTTGGACATTTATAGAAAAGCTACCAACAAAATCGACCTGGTCAGTTTCTACTCAAATCACTCCTCTAAGATTAAATCTGGAATAATTACAGGTTTCTATTTAATATCATTAAGAATTTGCAACCCCCAATATTTACCTAAAGAAGAAGCATACACAGAAAACACATTGAAAAACCTACACTACCTATATCATTTCTTCCACAACGCAAGAAGAAAGGCATAGAAAATATACAACCACAACAAAAATAACATCATCATCCGTAATAATAAATTATACGAGAACAGATATATACTACTACCGACCAACTCCATAACGTCCACTATCCCGAACAACATATCCCATCTAAACAACACCCAAATAATCACAAACACATTCAAAACCATTATGCATATAATCAGGTCTACAGATATCCCTAACAATAATAATAATTATGAAGCAGGGATATATAAAATGAATTGCCAAATCTGTTCCTTATAATACATTGGAGAAACATGCAGAAATGTTTTTTAAAAAAAGCATCTATGAGCACAAAAGAGAGACCTCATCAATAACAATTTGACAAATGCACCGGTCATACACAGAAATAATTCCAAGCACAATTTTGATTTGAAAAATGCTACACTCATAAAAAAAAGAAAATAATTTACTCAGAAGAAAAATCTTCGAGAGTGCCGCCATTAAATATTATACAAATATTAATCTACGCCGTATTTTTTTCAGTCTCTTAATACTTTGCATAATTTCTGGAATATCTTCCTTCATATATTTAAATTTCCGTGTCACACTCCTTTCGTTTGTTACTACAATAACCAGATAGATAGATTTATGTATTTGAATCGCCATCCCCAATGTGCAGTTAAAACTCTGGGTTGTATTTTTGCTGGCAACCGTGCATTCTGTCTTCTTACAGTTAATTGTCTTTTTCTTTCCAGCTTTCCTTTACTAATAGAATTTCATAAATTTGTAGTAAATGCACAAAAAGAAACTTGTTTTCGTTTATTTTTTATGGTTTTTAATCAATTCACCCTAAGCAAGGTGATAATGCTACTAAGATGCAAGAGGCTACAGGGTGTGAAAGAGAATGAGAAGAATTTCGAAGGAACCTGAAACCCAGTCCGAAACAGGAAACAAGAGATAAGCCCCTGTTCAAAAGACTGGAGAGGTGTGTGAGCCGACCGATAAGTGAACATATCTACTCCTATTGAGGAAAACTAAATACATAAAGAGTAAATAAAATTTCCGAGTTTAGGCAGTGACGTTAGAAGCATAGAGCTCAAGTAGATTTTAGAAGGAACCTGAAACCCAATCCGAAACAGGAAACAAGCGATAAACCTCTACCCCTGTTCAAAAGATTGGAAAGGAACGTTAATTGGACGATAGGCGAACCTAGAATGTATGAAATTCCGGTAACATTCGAGGTACTGTTAATATTTCTTGCTAAAAAAAGAGAAGTCTTATATGCTTGTCAAATATGGTGCTCAATACTTTCGGCCTTGTGTCACATCTAAGCTACGCTTAGTAAATCGCTATATGCCTGTGAGTTTTATCTGCGTTTTGGTCTTATCTGCCATCAGATACAATAAACAGTTTCATAATTTTAAAAAATCTTATATTAAAATTTTAGGTGCAAAATAGTCTAAATTTCGTTAAAAACAAAGAAAAGAGCCCTGAAGCGTTATATAATATCAGTCCACCTTCCAGTGAATGCTGAACAATCTCTCCACAAAGGAAATAGAGACTTGAGACTTACGTTTCTACGGAAGGATGCTGAGAATACAATGGACTTAACAAGTGCAGGACGAGGAAGTATTAAGGATAACACTTTGTAACAGAATTTTTGTCCTTGGATAGCAACTGTCATTTAATATTTGCTGACGCCTCGAAAGTCTAAAATTGGTTATTTCTGTCAAACTTTGCTTTTTTGATCAGGATAATGAGATTTCTGAAATTTACCTATTCCCATTTCGAAAACTTCCAAATGTGAACATTCTTGTTCACGCAACTTGAGAACAAGACGACATAAGATCCAAAAGTAGCATTTCTAGACATAACAAAATGCTTACAACCTCTTGATGACATCTGTGACGACTGCATCTATAAACGGTGACTTGTCTTGAGTTTGAGCAGTTGGAAGCAAATTAAACTGCTGAGTATATGTTACCTGTATTTATAATGCGATCTATGTTGCCAGAACGTTCCAGAAATTCTTGAATTTTTTCAGAAACTTCTCGAAAGTTCCCCTCAGCAACTCAGGACTGAGTTTGTCTGGAATATAGGCTAGTTACAAAACATCGATGTTCAGGTCACAAAAGCAAAGTTTGAAGGGAATAGAATCATTTCCTTAGTTTTTAGACAGAAGCCATTAGGAAATAATAGTTTCTGACCAAAGACAAGAGAAAATCAAAATTTTGTTACACTGTAATGGAAGCAAAAGGGAGGCTTATAGTTAGAATCAAAAATAGGCAATTAACATTTCTCATATGTGAGGCGCAGCTGAGTAAGCGACCAATAAATCTCCGTGACACACCAAATATTATGGCAGCACTCACCAAGTTAAACAACGATGTAGGGGACTCTGAAGTCGTCTGGCGACCGTAGTTGAAGCCAATGGCGATTTTATTGAGTAAATTTACTCTTTAGTATTTCAAGATATGTTTGTGTTATTTTGGCAAATATATCTGTGTAGTGACATTAAAGAAAGTAGCAGTAGCAGCTCTAAATAAAACTTATAAAACTTATCAGCCGCTGCTTACGAATATAAAAACTCGTGAACCCTAAAGTAACTATCTCTTTCCTGGTTTGCCTCTTTCGAACTTCTGACATGAATTTTGCACACTGAAGCTACAAGGGCTTGGAATACTTCACCTAAAATCACACCAACAAAGTTCCCACTATAGCATATTAATGAACATTTTGTTGTGCATACAATTTACATCTAACAAAAGAGCCTCTTGTTCTAAACTTTACTTTTGTTAATTGTTTTAATAAATGTTATCTGCATTGCAAATCAATTGGTCTGTTATTTTGTGCATGCACTTTTTACACCATCACTATTTCATGTACTATAAAATCTTGCTGTAAGAAACCTTACGCATTTAATTATTGAATCGAAAATCACTAAATCTGTTAAAATAAGATGTCAGTGTTATTTTGATTTTTGAGAAATGTAGACGACAATTTAACTTAGTATATTGTTAATTAATCATTTTCTAATAAAGAATAAAGGTTATAAATTATAAATTGATGCGCCAACAATGCCTGACGTAACATATTGTAAACGGCCTCCTTCCGCGACAGAACATAATTCACATCCTTGAGACATTGGGTTAGACTCAAACATTTACCTGACTCTACCTACATTCTGTAATTAATTCGAATCACGTGGCGACTGTTGACCATGTTCACCCTAGTCTATGAATATAGAATACAGCACAGTACATAATCTGTTCAATGAAACAACGTTAAAGATTAACACTCACGGGTCAGACACTCTACAGAATCTGACTATATCGTCAATACCACCAGCAGCTGTTCCGTAATTCTTCAGTCTTCGATATCAAAGGCTGGCAGTGAATATTCGGGAAAAACATGGCTGCCTTCATACACGTCGCACTGAATATTTTGAGCCTTCTGATTGGTTAAAACTTCTATTGGTGAACTATAAAATGAGTCAGCTCATTTTGGCTGGCTCCCTAGTACACCAGGGTACCCCAAAACTCCAACAGCCTTTGATGCCTAAACAGCCGAACTCTCTGCCTTCGAGCAGAGCGGAACCCGGACGAGGCTCCGCCGAGGGTCAGAGTTTCATTCGGGGTGGTAGACTGTCCCTGAACCCGTTTTTACGAGTTCTAATAGGGAATATTTTTGAACGAGCCTACGGGCTCGGAAAACCCACGTTAAACCCGGCCTTGTGATGGGTGGCGAAATATTACTGCCAGCCTTTGATATCGAAGACTGAAGAATTACAAGCATGGAAACCTCCCGTAATTGTAGAATTAAGAACTGCCCAGTTGAGGGCAAATGCAGATCTGCTAGGGAAATATACCAGTCATTGCCCCTAAAGAAAATGTGACAAATTATAATGTTTATATTGGAAATTCCGTGGAAGAGTTGAAACAGGAATTTATACCCATTGGCGCTCATTTAGCAATCCTAAATTAAAATACCGAACAGCCCTTTCAAAGAAATTTTAGGAAATGAAAGAAAAGGGTCTAAACCCTTAGATAGATTGGAAAATTATAGATTTCGCACATATTCTTAAATTTTTAGAGATAGGTGCAGGCTATATTTAGGGGAAAAAATTAGAATAATAAAGTACAATAATCAATGCAAACTATTAACTCAAAGGACAGAGCTAGTGTTAAGATGTAGACATAGAAGTAGTTTCAGACTTATATAAGAGTATAAATCTTATTACTTACTAACTCACAAAAAACAACAGTACCACAACTGATGCAAACCCTTTGATTAAATTTTTACTTTAATATCTTCCTCTTAAAGAATCGGGTACAGTTTTGTATTCCTAATGATTTAAACGATACTTAATGGTGGAAATGGGTGGTATATATATATATATATATATATATATATATATATACCATCGTATAATTCGTATGAATGATTCGCGTAATATAAATTGAACCCGCACCACAAAATTGATATATATATATATATATATATATATATATATGTGTGTATATATAGTGTAACCCGGATATAAGAGACCCGGATATAAGAGAAACCCGATATAAGAGTGATTTTCTCTGGTCCCAAATTAGAGCCTGTGTTAATGTATATATAATAGACCAAACACGGATATAAGAGAAACCCGGATATAAGATATTTCTCCCTCGGTCCCGACAACTCTCTTATATCCGGGTTACACTGTATATATATATATATATATATATATATATATATATATATATATATATATATATGTTTATGTATATATATACATATATTAATGCATGTTTCATTAAATAATAAAGACAAGTTCTGTCTGTTTATTTTAAGTAAGTTCCTTTCATATTGTCTGGTAAGCTTAATAACATTATCATTGAAAGACGAAAGGAAATCACATGTTTTAATCCTATCTAAGCTTTCGGCTTACATTAGGAATAAAAGATTTATCAATATGATAAATTCCTTTCGTCTTTCAACGATAATGTTATTAAGTTTATCAGATATTACGAAAGGAACTTAATTAAAATAAATTGACACAACGTGTCTATATTATTTAATGAAATATGTATCAATGAAAGATTGCTGCCTAAATACACACAATATATTTATATATATATATATGTGGATGGTACATATATGTTTGTGTATGTAAGTATGTGGGTGCGTTTGTATGTGTGTATATATATGTGTTGCACAGCATGATTTATTCCATTGGGTATTTCGGTATTACAGATTTTGGAAATTTATTATTTATATAATTTATTCTAACTTTAAATTGTTTTGTCATTAAATCAACTATCACTTAATAATGTAAAACCCCTATTGTCTAAATACAATTTACTGTCAATCTTATTAAAAACATATATGCGGTTGGTATATTTTGGTATCTTCTAGCAGGAAACTACATTCATTTACATACAACTAAAAGCTTTGGTCATAAATAAACTCCCATTCCAGCCCATCTCTCCTTAGAGAGATACCTCACGCCCCCCCCCCTTGTCCCCAACCCAGGCACCTTATCAAAACGAGGCGTCTCTTTGGATACGCCTGTACCTTCTCCTCGACTGTTATCTGAACTAAATTCAAACCCCCTGATTCCCAGGCAGTCAGTCCAGAGCTGAAGAAGTCAAGCTTAAGGTTGTGCCGGTTAGAAATAGACTATACCCACATGAGGTAATTTTGGATGTTTTGCTGTATAACACGCACACACACACACACACACACACACACACACACACACACACACACACACACACACATATATATATATATATATATATATATATAATTTATGGACACGTAGGTTTTGAAAAAAAACTATTAGCAGACCTTCCCAAGCATTATTCAAACACTGAAAAAGCTCATGCTCACTCTTTGGGTATTCTCTTCGATCCCACTTATCCAATTTATCCCATATTAATTTCAATGGGAGAGAAATTAGGAAAATGTGACGACCAAGTCATAATTTGCTAAATGAAACGGTATTGTTCCTTTTTATGATTCCTATGACCTGAAACAAATCCTTTTTGTAATCTCGTCTAGCTAGGTGTCAATGGTATAAACAAAATATAATATTTTCCTACAACATATACATAATTTAGCAAAATGTATTGTAGACAGATGTATCCAAATATGAACATTTTGATAGTAAGAGGTGCTTAAAAATACTGAAAAAAAAAAGGAAATAATTAATGTACGTACTGAAATTTTATCTTTTACTTAAAAAAAAACAAAAATATCTCACTTTAACGTGGTCTTAAAGAAATATAAGCTGACCTCAAACATTTGGCGTTTAGTACGCACACACACACACACACACACATATATATATATATATATATATATATATATATATATATATAATAAGTATGCATACTTTCAATCCCATATAATTTCCAGAAGCTATCAATATTTACACTATTCTCTGTTGTTCTTATCACAGTGTTTCGGCTGTCGTGCCCTTCGGCTTTTATCGGGTATACATTGATCTGGGTAACCTACCCGGACTAGGGATTGAACTCACAATTACTACGACACCAAATTCACGATCCAACACTTCGGCTATCGCCCCGTAATGAAACAAGCACTAATATACCCAGTAAGCATAAAATTGATCCATTATTTATTTTTATTTTGGCAGAGTCTCTACTTGCAACATCTCAGCATGTTGTCTCCAATTGCCCCGATTTAATCAGTTCATTCCAAGTAAGGCGATAAAGCCACTAAGACACAGGGGGGCTACTAGAGAATGAAAAGACTGATCCGGATATCCAATCCTAAACAGGAAACAAGGGATAAAACTCTACTCCTGCTCAAAAAACCTGGGAGGGTGTGAACAGGGTGATAGGCGACCATATCTACTCCAAAAAGATTTAAGTTGAAACATGCTCTCTTATTTCAACGCTGAATATCCACAAAATACTGTTTTTTTCTTGATAGGTATAATGAGTTTTTGGTCAAAGAAAGGGTCTTATCTTTATATACAGAAGGCAATGGAAGTTTATCATTTTGATTGGAGAAAAATGCCTTATACGAGCTGTCAAACACCCAAATAACATTCTCGATGAAATACAAGCCGTCAAATTTTTTGATTTTTAGAAATTTGTTTATTAGAGATTTTTAAATAAACTGCGCTTTAGTTGTTATATCGGCTATGTACCATCCTTACCGAAATTCATATCTATAACTTGAATGCATAAAATTAAATAACATTTTGAAAGTTGAGTTTTTCTGTCAGCCGTACAAATTTAAATATCCATTTAAGAGAAATTAGTATTTTTATATTTTCTTCTTTCTATATTGTTGCCTTCATATAAAAAAATTAGTTCCAAACACAAATTATATTCACATATGAAAAAAATAAGCATCTTGCAAGCATTGACATGCACTTCATTGAAGAATTCCAAATTTGTCTATCGCTTTTTCTTCCTCAGTTTAATAACCATTATTATTTTTTTTAAAACCTTCCGCATAATTATTACTTTGTGATTGGACAGTATGTCTTTTACTGTTGCTTGTTAATACCTGTCGTGAATGACAAAAAATGATGTACATAAAAATGTAGGTACCTCCACAAAAACGCTAAAAATTTGCCATACTGTGATGAAAACATGCTCCAAAGGTAATGTTTTATCATCAAAATCATTATGCTATTATTAAGAGGAAGGATCAAAGTATCTTTTGAATATTTAATTAAATTTTCAACTGATTTTTAGAATATTTGAAATTTTGATTAAAAAATTCTTTTCTTGCTATCTTTTAGAATAGCAAATTTTGGCCTCTTTTTTGCAGTGACAGACACATTAATTTGGAAATTCTTGCAAAAATCAAATAATTGTTGGGTTTTAATTAAATTTTCAGGACTTATTCACATTAAATTATTTTTGAAATTATGTTTATTAGAAAATCTAGGTAAAAATATTTTTACATGTGTTTCAACTCCTTACTTATTTTTATGAAAAATTCAGAAATTCAACGAGATCATTTTAGTGACTATATTAATTAAAAGCAGAATTCTTTAAAGAATTTAAATCACCGAATTTTTTTACTTTTTTATGCAAAATCGGACCCCCCCTGCAGAAAATCTGTTCTGAATCGAAAAATAATAAACACAATAAAAGGAAGACATTATTTAATTAAAGAAGCTTTTCATTGTTTTTATGAATAATAAAGGATGTTCCAACATGTTCGACCAATTTTAAATGTGAATTAAGTTAAAGCGTCTAATGATTTTTTCCTTTTTCTTTCAGATCGAGCGAACATTTGGGCGATATTATTTTGCACACATAATTGCTATGACTTAAATATCATGAGCTAATAGAGAAATAAATTTTCACCGATAACACTGATTTATTTACTTCCGACTTTGATCCGTCTTAATGACACAACCTTATATATAATCCGTCTTAATGAAACACCCTTTATATATTACAGATATTGTTTGAAGAAAAATATTTTCGACGAAAAATGAATTTTTAAATGATTTGTTTTCATTTTTTTTTGTTGCAATTTTAAACTGAATAATATATGAAGCTTTTAAATCTTTTAAAATTCATTTTCAGTGGGATAATTCTTAGGAAATATTGTTATTAAGTAAAACTATATTTACTAATTATATAGTAACGTTTCAGTATCTGACAATTACGAATATTTTTTTAAAGAATTTCGATTTGTTTTTATGTGTGATTACGTGCAGGATTCCTAAAGTATGGATTTACAAGGCACTAAATCTATCATTAAATGATCACGTGTTTTGAAGCGTTTAAAAGGTCACGTGTTTTAAGCGTTTCTTACGGCGGACAAAACTCAAACTTTATCGTCTGCTCCACCATACTTAACTATGAAAACTTTCGGCTGTCAATCGGATGTAAATAATTCGATTAGCACGTCACAAAAACATGGCCCCGAAGTTAAGAAATGTTTTATACAACATTTTATGCTATAAGTATGTAATATTTATTTCAAATCAGATCAATTTAACATTAAATTTGCTAATTTTCCTCAAATAAAGTTTCAGAAATATATTTCTTATTTTTGCCAGATTTTTAAAACCGAGAGTTAACTTTTGTTTAGAAATGTATTAAAAATGACCGTTTTAATCGATTTTAACACAATGTTACAATTTTAAGCTTAACAGCTTCTTTCTTCTAATTTTCAGCATGTACAAGGCTCGAAAGCCACTCGAAGCAGAAGGTTAGAGAGTAAGAGGCACAGCTTATGTGGATATGTAAGGAAGATAAGGGTTAACACTAGACTTGAACAGGTTACAATTGCCGTGATCAGAGAAGCATCACCTTGGGAGTTGGTTCCACAGAGCAGAAGATGCTCGAGCAGAACTTACATCTCACCAACGGAATACGAAGGGAATGAGGCGTAGCAAAGCGGGTATTAGCTGTGGAGGCTAGAACTGGCGGAAATAAGGTATGTAGTTCGTAAAATCACTTTCCATGGAAATAGTGAGAGAGCGGCGAGAGACTCGCAACGATTCGTCTTTGAGAAATCGGTAAATTGGGGGAGGGAAAATAATTTGTCACCCACAAGGACGCGGGGGCTCTTTTGTGTCGAGACTGGGAGGTGAAGACTACGTATCTCCTGGCAGCAGTAGTCCATTTTAGACCTGATCTTGTAAAGGTAGAGGATAGCAGGAGTCAGGTACTTACTGGAGTGGTTCATGGAACCAACCATTTTTTCAGCATCTAAAGCGAGGGAACGTAGGTATGAGTTCCACTTGAGTTTAAGTCCCGATAGGCGCTCAAGGCAGAGGGCATGGCAAGTGAACATCCATACGCTTAAAGAATGTCATGCATAGAACGTTAATAACTTAGTTTTCTCATGCTTAAAAACTTTTATCTTTTGTTTTATTGAATATTTAAAACCATTCCTACTTTTTGAATCCCAAGCATCGGGGTACTGTACAACAATAGCGAAGCAAAGTAAAGAACAAAAAAGAATTGTTTAAATATTTATTTAATAATTTTCATTTTAAAAAAACATGTACAAAAATATTAAACATTCACTTTCCAATGTTTTCGTCAAAGTTTTATTTCTGAGGACCTCTTCAAGGAAAATATCTGAAATTCTAAAAAAAGAAAAAAGAAAAATTAAAAGATTTTAAAATGGTAAAATCTTCATTAAACTTGTTACAATCTCTCTCCCCCCGACCACATCTCTCCCTGTCCTCTCTCTCTCCACCCTCTCTCTCTCTAGACCGCTCTTCCACCCTCTCTCTCTCACTTTAACCCATTTCTTTCCACCTCCTCCCTCCACTGTCCAACTCTTCACACCCCTCTATCCCAACCACTTTCTCTCCCCCCCCCTCTCTCTGTATTGTGCGCTATGCACTTTCAGCTCGTGGGCGTTAATTTTTCTTTTCATGGTTAGCAAAAATACTTTTTTTTTTGCAACTTTTTTCTTTGTCGTACTTGTTTTCCTACTTAATTTAACGTTTCATATAGCTTACTTAGTTTCCCTCTGATTCTCTTGTTTTCAATATATGGCATGCTCGGCATTCATGGGGAGAACTTGATCTCTCTCGTCTGAATACGTTTTTTCATCTTTGAGTAAGCTGCCTAGCATTTACTAATACATAGGATGTTGGAGACAACATAGCAATTCGGCAAACTATCGCGACGTTTCGTCCGTGGGAAAGTGCTTGTAGGGTGGAAATAATTAATCGCTTAAAAGGTCACGTAGATGCTGTTGAACTCTATCAAGACAAACAAGTGAGGACTGGGAAGCTCCCGCCCAGATATGGCAGCAATACTCCGTTTTTGGTCTGATATTGTTCTTGTAAATATAGAGTATAATAGGGATAGTAAGATATTTACTGGCGCGGTACAATGAACGAATCCAAGTTGTATACATATACATATATATATAC
The DNA here is from genome assembly GCA_964036315.1 of Acanthosepion esculentum. Classification (NCBI taxonomy): domain Eukaryota; kingdom Metazoa; phylum Mollusca; class Cephalopoda; order Sepiida; family Sepiidae; genus Acanthosepion; species Acanthosepion esculentum. The sequence goes on along the minus strand of OZ038497.1, from coordinate 76,785,075 downwards.
ATATATATATATATATATATATATATATATATATATATATATATATATATATATATATATATATATATATATATATATATATATATATATATATATCGAGGGAGATATCTATACAAACCAATACTTTTTGAATGAAAGGTTATAGTACCAACGCAAAATACACGGCAGGATGGCATTTTATGAAATGTTTATTCCATAATATAGAAATAAAACAATCAAAGTTTAACTTTAGAAAAGGTGCATCGTTCATTAAATGTGGATATCTAGTCCGAATGTCTATGTTTCTGAGTCCCGAAGTTTTCAATTTACTGAACGGCCGGAGAGAAATGATTTTCGCTCGGGTCGGTGACCCTTCATAGTAGAAAAAGTTCATTCCTTTTTTTTCAGGTGCCACTCAACCTCTGTTTATGTTAGACTGCTGGAACTGCTATTACATATATCCTCTACAGTCAATCGCCTATATTTTCATTTAAACTCACTGGATCATCTCGTCTGGTCCTACTGCTTTATTCTTCTTGTCTAGCGCTGATTAACTGCAATATTATAACCTAAACCACACCGTAGAAGGTGATGCAGGCTAAGAAAGCAATATTTTGCTAATATGACGATGCGTAAAAATATCCAACTCGTAAAACAGACTAAACATTCTTTCAAAAAGAGAGAATGTATGGTTGCCAGTTAGAGAAAGAACCGGAAATGCGAGCTATGATTGGAGATGTCAAAATCAAGCAAGTAAAGTAGTTCAAATATTTGCGAATTGCTTTAACAGCAGACAAAATTGTGACACGAAAGTAAGAAGGCACATCTAAATAGCAAAAGATGTCTTCCAAAAACTAAGCAAAGTATTATGAAATAGGAAAATGGTGAACTACTGTGTAATATCAATCTTGCTATATTTGCAGGGGAAGAGACTATTTGAAACAACAAAGACACGATAGTATAGAAGGACTTTGAGAATACCATGGATGGAGAATGAAAGTAACAAAGAAGTTTTAAGGTAATAGGAATAAAAAAGGTGTTTCGAATCAGAAAGAGGCAATTGAAATTTCTAGGACACATAATGGGGAAAGAAGGCTTAGTAAAACTAACAATTGCAAAATATATTGAAAGTGCAGAGGAAGAAAAATGGATGGTTGAACCGGCAATAGGTGGGGATATTAAAAAGATAAATGTTGCTAAAAAGGATAGCAAGTTGTTGATAACTATGGTCGCCTACGTCACGAAAGGACATGGTACTTAGAAGAAGAAGAAAATTAGTTAAAAATTGAAGGGATACTAAGGGAAGTAACTCTAGTTGTTTTTTCACGGCTAGAAGTCAGTTCTCTATTTAAAAAATAGCTCTATATGTATTAGGTTGGTGCAAAAATTATGTCGTTTTTTGACGTTCAACTTCAGTCAAAAAACGACATTATTTTTGCACCAACCTAATACATACAGAATACAATATTCCATCTCTCAGAGCTGTTTTGACTTGAAGATACATTGCAAATCAGTGTGATTTCTTATGTTCAAGGCTACAACTATGTTGAGCAGACGTTATTCACAGTTCAAGCATCTAAAGGTCACATGATTATTAATTCAGAATTGTCCATTTTCTGTATTGGTTGCCCACCTCGGCCAGAGGGTTTTATCTGCTGTGCTATTTCTTTAACCAATAGGTAAGGAGAAAATAGAATAATTTATAGTATCGCCAAGGGTATTTGAGTGAAAGTCAATATAACGAACTTCACCGAAATTCGATCTCGAATCGCCGATTTCTCATTATGAGCCTTTAACAATTACACCACCTGCACAGTCGGGAGCCGGGGTAACGATAATATTTTGATGTTTTTAGCCATTTTTTAAAATTCATTATCAAAAAAATCGGTTTCTACAATTAACACCATCCAGAATAAATAGGCTACATTTGAACCAATTTAAAAGATTTAGAAAACGAAATCCCGATCAAATGGGATAACTTTACTGACATACTTACATTACAAACGACATTATGTGCAGGTGAAAGAGCATCTCATATTTCGGCAGCATTTTCCCGCTGAAAAATATAAGATTGAGGCAAATAAAACTCTTTCCAATATAAATTTGTTTATATGTAGATATCCCAATCGTTCTAATTTCTGGGGAAATGAAGGTGATTCAACTCTGTGATAGGAGTAAGGCTTGTCTTAGCTGTAAAGGTCTGAACTGGTATAACTAAAGGGTAGATCTCATTTGAACATTTGGCATGGCAATAGCGATAGAGTTGTGATAATCTTGGGAAAGGGGCTGCAGACTGCGTAAATGATTTTGTACTCTATCAAGGCTGGAGACTGGTGGGTTAAGTAGCTTCAGCCAAGATGTGGCAGCGATGCTTTATTTTTGGTCTGATCTGACTCTTCTAAAGATTTCCAAATGGATCAGGATTTTGGATACTTATTTTAAAGGAAGGCAAATCTTTCTTTGCAAGATTGGTGTTCCATAAATCTTTTCATCGCAGAGCCCTTGCTTTTGACCTTGTACCCTACAAAGTTAACCTTAGCAATGACTAACTGTATTGCCTGTCGGAATGTCTTGGATGAGGAGTTATCGTAGTTATATTCGGACCATTGTCCTCATCTTTGTTGTTGCTATCACAACGTTTCGGCCTTTGTGCGCCCCAACCTACATCACGTATGCCAATACAGGAAACCCAGGGAACTAAACCCTTTAGTTAATCTACAGGGGTAAGTTGTTCTCGTTCCACTCTCCATATCTAGGGATATCTCGTGTATTTTTTAATTTTTTATTTTAATGTTGTTCAGTTATTGCTCACCTCGTTATCACTGAGTCTAGGTACACACTCCCCGGCCCAGGGATTGAATTCAAAATGACTAATTCACCAAATTCACGGACGAAAGCTTTAATCCACTAGGGTACTGCCCCATTCTAAGTCCATCTGTCTGTTAACTGTTGACTTAAAATTTCTTTTAATATCGCGTCTCTTCAGGACGCAGGTGATCTTGACTTTCGATGGAATTCCTTGATTTATGGTCTGGGAATTGCCATGAATTATTGTGAATAATAATGGATTAATTTCCTGTTCTTTTTCCACGGCCTCGAAATCAGAGTTTCATTTCTCTAAGACTGGCTACCATTCAAGGCTAGAGAGACCAATCTATTTTGGTATTTAACCCATTGCTAGGGTATAAGAAGAGGCGAATTATTGTATTTCCCAAGGGCATCAGTGCGAAAATGCACGCAATTGGCTCGGCTTGAATTTGAACTCTCTTCGCCTTTTCCACTTTCTGTGTCAATATTCGCAATATGGGGCGCGCATCCTGGACTTGAGATACATTAATAATAATTAGACTAATTGATTCAGTACATCTACGGAGCCTGTCTACAGGCAAAAATAAACGCTCAAAATCTGGAAAGAAATTTGGGCAAGAAATCGTCTGTACTTACTGCGGCACTGATCACCGATCTGACAATGAGACTCACAATAGGTTTTGTAATTTTTCCTACATGGATATTGAGCTAGAAAGACAAATAGAACAAAAACACAGATGCATTAGTTATATATATATATATATATATATATATATATATATATATATATATATATACAAGTTTAGAATTGGTATATACGGAGTGAAATCCAATAACCAACAATTAATATTCTTTAAAGAGTGCTCAATATAGAGTAGAGCAGATATAATTATTTATTTGAATATTACAACATAAATATGTTATAAAATCACGACAAAAGTAGCCATTTTGTTTCAACACTTCTTGTGTCTTGTCAAGTGATGATATAGAATATAGAATAAATGGTTTTAAAAGTTTCAAATTAATCAACGATCCTTAGCTAGGAGTAAACGCTGTTACATAAGCTAGAGTAGCCAATCAAGATACAAGTATAGGGTGATTCGAAAAATTTGACAACTAAGCAAGGTTATCATAGATATTAAAAGATTTATAAAATTTGAAATTAAAAGTAAAAAATTAAAATGACCTATTTAGAAATCTAAATCAAATCTCTATTAAGTTTGAAATTGTAGAATTACCAAGGAGAAAAAATATAAAAATAAAAATAAAAGATATATATGCTATTTAATTTGTATTTTCATTGAAATTATGTTGAAAGGGATGTTCAGAATCCCAGACAGAAATGTATACACTTTAGTTTCATTTCAACATGTTAGTCGCCTCTCACGTGAAATCATTTGAACACACGCATGTTAAGCGCTCAGACGTATTTAGATATATACACACACATACAAAAAATCAAACCACACAGAGGCAAATGCACTTTACTTACACATACACATCGATACACACAGGCACATACATCTACATTCAATATGATCTAGACGGTCAGATGTCGGAGCTATTCGTGGCTTAATATGTTATTAAACGAATTTAAACTTGAAATATAGCTAAACCGGTCAAATATACATAGATAAAATTTAAACAAATAAATATATATATATATATATATATATATATATATATATATATATATATATATATATATATATATATATATATATACATTTTTAAAAACATATAGTTTTCTACACATTACAGACAAAAGTAAATAACCACCTCCACATATAATTGTACACTCACACATCCGCATATAAATTAATACATGCACCCGCATACACACATATAAGCATAATAGGTACGCATATACAGACCTACGCACATAAACATACACATAGATAAGCACATATAAATATATTGACCCATACGTCGACGCAGAAAAGTAAATAAAGCAAGTGAAGAAATATATATAAAGATGCAACTATATACAAGCACACACATACATACATACACATCTAGATGTACATACATAAGCACGTATACATATATGCATATAAACTAAATATATACATAGACATTTACAAATACAAGTGTATACATGAAAAATTAAACAAACGTTCATTAAAACGACATGAATATAAAAATGCATATACACATCCGCTAGTACATATATATACACACATACATACGCAACTACACATAGATATACACACATATATATCTACACACATACATATACATACATACATACACACATACAAACATACATATTCACAAATATATATACGTATATATATATATATATATATATATATATATATATATATATATATATAAATATATATATATATATACGCATACACACATACATATACAAACACATATACATATATACATAAACATGTAGACACATGCATAAAAAAGGAATCAATCGGTTTGGACTATGGCCATTTACTACTTGTAACGCAAAATGCTTCGTTTGAAAAGTCTTTTCCAAATCCACTCTCGACTCATGAGGTTTTAACCTGATTCTACCCCGAGAACGGAAGCTCTACTAAGTGATATGTACATAACACAGTCCATGGTGTCTGCTATTCTCTCCAAAATAGAACCCCACTAGGCACGCGGACTTTACGTTATCCTTGCAATTACTCTGAAGAAATGGACTCCTGAATTGGCTCTTCTATCAAACCTCTCCAATAAATGTCTTACTGCTTCTTGCTTTCCAGCTTATTAGAAATTTACTCCTGGTTCATGCCATTAAGAATTCTGGTGGACTTGTGACTTCGTGCTAGCACTGCCATCGACGGGTCAACACTTGGGTCAACTCGTGGTATGGTTTTCAGGCCCTCTCCAAATGTGCCGCACGCTGGGATCACCCCCTCCATATTGATAACATCAGGAAGTCAACTTCCTGACAAATCGACCATGGTGATATATATATATATATATATATATATATATATATATATATATATATATATATATATATATATATGTATATATATATATGTGTCTGTGTGTGTGTAATTGTGCGCACGCGCGCTCGCGCGCGCGCGCGTGTGTGTGTGTGTGTGTGTGTGTGTGTGTGTAAAATAAAGAAAGAGGTATTGATAAAGAGACATTCAAATAATACCGTATGGAAAAGATGACACTTGTCATTATCTGAACTTACCGATTTATTCGGACAATTTTCATCTTAGTAACAGAATATTGATCCAAACGACTCGTCGAATAATTTATTCTTCCCTCGACGAAAAAAAAATTATCATCATCATCATCATCATCATCATATTAACATCACCGTGTTGTGCTATTTCTGCTGGGGGCAGATTGCGAACCCACGTGACTTAACTCACTTTTCCAGCATTTCAGTCTAACTGAATACTATTTTAGACCTACTCATCCGCACGCGTGGCCAGACTGTTGTTATTGGTAAGGGCGGATTTTTTTGTTTTTTATCGAGGCATCATCTGTATAGATTTCCCACCAGAGCTGAAGAAATTATATCTGTCTATTAGGTGAGAACTTTGCGAATTTGTGCTACCAAAACCCTCGACAGCTTTCGAACTGGTTTGTTCTACCAAATTTCACACGCGTAGGTCAACCCGCTGAATAGCTTTCAGGCTGACATTGAGACAATCTCCTCAAACGGATATTATCAAGGAGTCATCTCCTTCACAAATCAGAGTCGGACCTGGATCTCATCGTCACAAGGCATACGCTTTAACCATTTGAACCCGGATGACATAGTCACAACGCTAACCCTGAAACCATTTGAACCCGGGTCGCATAATTGCAACGCTAACGCTCTAACCATTTGAACCCCAGTCTCATGGTCAAAACACTAACGCTCTAAGCATTAGACCAGTTTGTTTTCTTTGTTTTTAAACTAACATTAAACGAAATAAAATAAAATAAAACAGGAAATAACTTAATAGCATTCTCTTTTACATACAACTGTATTCAAATGGGATTGAACATATTTGCAGGTTGTGCCGCAGCATTTCAAAGCTGAAATATATAAAGTTATAGTCTGATAGTTTCATATAATATGGCATTATCTTAATGCATGTATCTAGTCTTACCTTAGGATACAAGAGAGCTCATTGATTACATAACATATTTGTTGAAACTTGACTAATGCATGGAATAATAATGCAACACAAAATGTACTTAGAACAAAATGTATTGAAACAAGAAAGTGTACACAATATTTACATATAGTCTTTTGTATATTCCTGGGAAGTCCGCTCCTGGAGAATGTGTTGACTATGTCGCAGTCGGGCAGAGTCTCTAGTGAATCTCTTGATTCGCCTCCCTGTCTTCCCGGTACCAACCATATTTATATAGTCAGTACTCCAATATGCAAATTAGGTGGATCCTACCACAACACCCCCCTCCCAGCCTTGGAATCCCTTTTGGATTTCAAATGGCTTCCTATATGGGATGATGATTATGGCTATTTCTTTGTAGATCCCATTTGCATAACTCATATGTATATGTCAATCCGCTTAATTTTAATATCTTTTCCGGTTTTGGATTCACGTCCAATGGGTCCGTGAACTTTCGTTTCCTACCGGATCTTCTCGGTTCAGGAGTATTCTGCGGAGGTTCTACTTGAAAAATATCATACATTACATCAATGGGATCTTCCTCCTCATCCGGTATATTTTCTTCATGCTCTAGAACGTAACATTTTTTAAGTTGGTTCTGGTGCCTTTCATGAGTATTCTTCGGCCCTTTAATTATGTAAGTCAGGTCACCGATTCTCTTGTCCACTATGCCTCGCCCCCAGAACTCAACGTTGTTTCTGTAGCACTTGAAAAAGACCTTCTCTCCGGAGGTGTATCTTTTTCTAGCTGTATACATAGTATTCTTTACTCTATTTCTTCCTGGCAAAAGCTTGTCAAACACTGACTTAATTTTCCTAGCGAACATTAGTTCAGCTGGTGCCATGTTTGATTGTGTTCTCTGGTTTGGCGTGATTCTGTATACTTGTAGGAATTGCTGAAGCGCCTTTTCCGTTGGAACTCCTGTGGCTTCCTTCAGAGCGCGCTTTAACGTATCGACAAATCTTTCTGCGAGTCCATTGGACCTCGGATGATACGGCGGCGTCGTTATGTGGTTAATTTGATATAACTCACAAAATTCCTTAAATTCTTCTGAAGTGAATTGTGTACCATTGTCACTCACAATACACTCTGGCACACCGAACCGTGCAAATAGTTCATGCAAAAAAGTTGTTGTGGTATTGGACGTAGGCTTTTTGCAGCGTAGTACTTCCGGCCATTTTGTAAAACTATCTACCACTATTAAGTAGTAATAATCTTCTACTGGACCAGCGAAATCAATGTGCAATCTTGTCCACGGATGATCCGTCTTTGGCCATGGTTTGTGTACTATAGGTGGTGCCTTAGCTGCTAACGCACACCCTTTACATCGATGAACCATGTTTTCGATATCCACATCCATTCCTTTCCAATATACAAAGCTTCGCATTAAGCTTTTTGTTCTATTAATCCCCGGGTGACCGATATGAAAGTCCCGTAGGATTCTTTTCTGCAACTTTTTGGTACTACTACTCTCTCACCATATAATAAAATTCCGTCACAAATTGAATAAATCTCCTGCACTTTTTGGTCATTTGCTACCATTTTACTTTTTATTTCTAAAATGAAATCATCGCTTTCAACTTCTTTTTTGATTTCCTTTGATGTAACCGGTAGCTCTCTTACAATGTTGTTTACCATGCTTTTCACCTCATAATCTGCTCTGATATTTGCAATAATTGATTCTTCGAATCTTTCTTCTTGACTCGGTACAAGTCTTGATAAAGTATCCGCATGAATTATATTTTTGGATGATAGGTGCTTTATGTGAAAATCATAATTGAGAAGACTGGTTCCCCATCTTAACAGTCGATCTGCCGTATAAACGGGTAACCCTTTCTTTGAACCAAAAATAGTGATCAGAGGTTTATGATACGTTTCTAACATAAAATGTCTGCCGTAGATGTATCTATGAAATTTTGTTATGGCAAAAATGATACTCAGCACTTCTTTTTCCATCTGTGAATAACTTCGTTCTCCTGGGAGTAATGCTCTCGAAGCATGTGCAATTGGTTTTCTAGAACCATCTGGCATTATGTGTTGAATACACGCTCTTACCCCGTATGAACTAGCGTCACTTGCCACTACAATATCAAGTTTTGGATTGTAATTGGTTAAAAAGAGGTCGGACGTAAGCATTTTCTTTATTTCATCAAAGGCTTTCTGACATTCTACCGTCTATTCCCATGCCTTGTCTTTTTTAGTAGTTCATTCAACGGAGCTCTTAGATTGTACATTCCTTTAATGAACGCTTGATAATAGTTTGCGATCCCCAGAAAACTCTGTAGCGTCGCCACATTAGTGGGCGTCGGCATGTCTTTAATCGCAATGGACCTTTCCGGATCTGGAAATCTGCCATTTTTGTTGATTATGTGACCTAAATACTTAATTTCCTCCAAACCAAATTCGCACTTTGATTCTTTGACTTTAAATCCAAAGTCCTGAATCTTTTTAAATACTTGATTGAGGTGCTCTCGATGTTCGTCGACGTTTGCACTCCTTACTATGATGTCATCTAAGTAGGCACACGCAAAGTCTAAATCATTCAACATGACGTCCATAGCTTGTTGAAAAATGGCTGGTGCCACTTTAATACCAAAAGGAAGCCTATTGTACTTGAATAAACCTCTATGCGTGTTTATCCCTAGTAACTTCGAACATTTCTCTTCGACGGGAATTTGGAGATAGGCATCTGATAAGTCGATTTTTGAAAAAATCACTCCGCCACTTAGCTTGTTAAAAATCTCCTCTGGACTCGGTAACGGGTAATGGTAGTCCTTAATTACCGAGTTCAACCCTGTCGAAAAATCAACGCAGACTGTGATTTTGTTTGATTTCTTTTTTATGCACACAATCGGCGCAGCCCCTGAATTAGATTCTACTTTCGAAATAATTCCCATTTTTTCCAACCTATCAAGTTCTTCGTTAACTTTCTCTACACTTGCGAAAGGCACGTTACGTTTCTTTATAAAAATTGGCATAGTATTTTCCTTTAATTCAAATTTAGCTTCAAACTTGTTACATCTTCCAAGACCAGGTGTGAAGGTTTCCGGAAACTTTTTCTTTAATTCATCTTTAATGTCCTGTCTTGTTTGCGTATTACTTTCTACTTTTCTGCAGAATGAGTTTAACGGTTTATCCCACAATTCGAATGTTTCAATAAAATCTGTACCCATCAAGTTTTCTCCATTTTTCAGAATGAAAACTTATTTTTTTAACGATTTAACGATTTAAAATTTTCCATGTTTTATAGTTCATTATTGTTAAATCTGACCCCGAATCGAGTTGAAATTTGATATTCTTTTTAAATATTTCAGTCGTCACATATTTCCTCAAATCTCTATCTGATTTGATATTCGAATTTGTTTGTCTAATTCGGCTATTGAATTTTTTCGTTTTACAACACGATCCTTTGTGACCATTCTTGTGGCACACGAAACATTTCTTATTTCTATATGGGCAATTTACCTCCCAGTGTCTTTCGTTACAACGTCTGCAATTATATGGTGGGACCTTTTTTCCATCCTCGTTCTTTTTATTTAATTTTTCTTGTCTATTTTTAAAATACGCCGAATTTTTACTCCAATTTTTTTCTGATGGGTAATTTGACTGTTTTTTATTTTTTTAATATAAGCAATGCCAGCTTCTTCGATTTTTTGAGACTCTTTCTTTAAACTTACGGCCCGTTGATACTCTTCTGCTAACTTTTGCAGGGTAAGGTTTTGTTCAGATTCGAGTTTAGCAAAACTCTACGTCTTATTTCGGCACTCTTACTGGATACCAGTCCTTGAGCAAAAATTAAACACTTGAATTCTTCGAACCGTAATCTCTGCCAGTCTGAAATTGTCACAATGTCTATTCACTATAGATGCATATGTTTAGTAATCCTGATCGTCGGATTTAGAGACATTCATGCATAACCATCGCTTATGCCAGAGCGACATATTTGCTCCAAACAGCTCTTTTAGCAATTTCACTGTTTCCGAGAATTCCAATTCAGTTGTTTTTCTCGGTAGAGTAAAATCTACAAGTTTGCTATGTTCTGCTGTACCTAGCTTTCTTAGTAATAGACTGACTTTTCTTGAATTCGACCAGTTTTCACAGTCTGTGTAGAAAATATCTTCATATCGTTTAAAGTACGCTTCAAACGTTTTTTCTTCGTCTGGCACATAGTTGAAAGTTTCCAGCGAATTGAATATGGTGTTATTAGAATATGAAGAATTTCCTTCATTTGCCTGATAGTTGTTTAATTTCTCCAGTATTAACTTTTGAATTTCTAAAAGTCTTTCCTCTTGCTGTTCTTGATATTTTTGCAGTGCTATCTGTTGTTCTTGATATTTTTGCTGTCTTTCATCTTGCTTTTCTTGATATTTTTGCTGTGCTATCTGTTGTTCTTGATATTTTTGCTGTGCTATCTGTTGTTCCCTTATTAATAAGGCAAACTGTTCATGCTGACGTTGTTGACTCAACTGCTGGGATTTGAATAATTCAGATATGACTTTGGATAATTCATCCATCTTTAGCTGATAGTGTTCATGCAACAAAGAATATACTTTTAATTTTTGTATCCACGGATATCATATAAGCTGACCAAAAAAATTCGAAACAACGTACGACTTTTTAATTTTATGTCTTGCCTTTACATTCACGCCAGTGATAATCAACTTTGGTATTTTGTTTCTTTTTTTTTTTTGTGTGAACAGAGACCGTCGGACATCTTTTTTTTTTTCGTTTTCGACTTCTGTTCGCGTATTTCAATGACAACTTCTGATTTTATTATCAGAGATAATTCGTCACTATATTGTTGAACAAACAAAAAAATAATTTTTTAAAGTTCGTTACCTTTCAAAGTCGACACGGTGTATTTGTGCTCCTTTTCCTTCCATGCATGTTTTGTAGTCGGCCAGTTTTTTTTTCTTTTTAGCGGGTATCTCGTTGTAGATAATTTTTTCAATTAAAAATCACCGTTATTCGTTTACGACACCTTTCAATTTTTCTGAGTGAACGTTCCTTTATGCTTAGTCGTCCTTTAACGAGTTGTACATATCCAGAAGTTCAGAATCCTTCGTCGTTACGTTAACTGTTGGACGTTTAATTAATAATTTTTTTTTTCAGCCTGGGTTCTTCAATGACTTCTCCCAATTGTTGAAAACTCTCACTTATTAATTCTTTTTTTTTCCGTATGGTTCTTTCTACTTCGTCGCCATTGTTGAAACTTGACTAATGCATGGAATAATAATGCAACACAAAATGTAATTAGAACAAAATGTATTGAAACAAGAATGTGTACACAATACTTACATATAGTCTTTTGTATATTCCTGGGAAGACCGCTCCTGGAGAATGTGTTGACTATGTCGCAGTCGGGCAGAGTCTCTAGTGAATCTCTTGATTCGCCTCCCTGTCTTCCCGGTACCAACCATATTTATATAGTCAGTACTCCACTATGCAAATTAGGTGGATCCTACCACAACAATTTTCTAAAACGTGACATAGCTAATGCCGGTTATTTTCTTAATACATGTACCTTAGGATACAAGAGAGTTCATTGATTACATAAGATATTCTAAAACGTGACATAGCTAATGCAGGTTATTTTCTTAATACATGTACCTTAGGATACAAGAGAGTTCATTGATTACATAAGATATTCTAAAACGTGACATAGCTAATGCAGGTTATTTTCTTAATAGATGTACCTTAGGATACAAGAGAGTTCATTGATTACATAACATATTCTAAAACGTGACATAGCTAATGCAGGTTATTTTCTTAATACATGTACCTTAGGATACAAGAGAGTTCATTGATTACATAAGATATTCTAAAACGTGACATAGCTAATGCAGGTTATTTTCTTAATACATGTACCTTAGGATACAAGAGAGTTCATTGATTACATAACATATTCTAAAACGTGACATAGCTAATGCAGGTTATTTTCTTAATACATGTACCTTAGGATACAAGAGAGTTCATTGATTACATAACATATTCTAAAACGTGACATAGCTAATGCAGGTTATTTTCTTAATACATGTACCTTAGGATACAAGAGAGTTCATTGATTACATAACATATTCTCAAACGTGACATAGCTAATGCAGGTTATTTTCTTAATACATGTACCTTAGGATACAAGAGAGTTCATTGATTACATAAGATATTCTAAAACGTGACATAGCTAATGCAGGTTATTTTCTTAATACATGTACCTTAGGATACAAGAGAGTTCATTGATTACATAAGATATTCTAAAACGTGACATAGCTAATGCCGGTTATTTTCTTAATACATGTACCTTAGGATACAAGAGAGTTCATCGATTACATAACATATTCTAAAACGTGACATAGCTAATGCAGTTTATTTTCTTAATAGATGTACCTTAGGATACAAGAGAGTTCATTGATTACCTAACATATTCTAAAACGTGATATAGCTAATGCCGGTTATTTTCTTAATACATGTACCTTAGGATACAAGAGAGTTCATTGATTACATAACATATTCTAAAACGTGACATAGCTAATGCCGGTTATTTTCTTAATACATGTACCTTAGGATACAAGAGAGTTCATTTAATTGGTTAATCAAGACATACCCACAAGTCAAATTTTAATTTTGACCTTATGTCCCTCCACTGCCTTAACTTTCGGAAAAGGGGTAACAATTCGTTTCCTTAAAAATTATTTAATTGCCAGTTATTACCATCGCCTGAAGAAGTACAATCAAAGTATTGAAACATGAAAGCTTCTGTGTTGCGATTTCAATGTTTTTATCATAATCTTTTATAATAATAATAATAATAATAATAATAATAATAATAATAATATATTGCACTACTTTTTATTGCACTTTTTAAAAAGTAAATGCTACGAACCGTGGAATTTTATACATCTGTTCTTTCTCTCATATATATATGTGACACCCAACGTCCTGATCCTTGGTCAGGGTACCATTTGTGACACCCAACCCTCCTCTGTCCTGGTCAGGGCACCGTTTGTGACACCCGTACTGGTCGCGGCGCACTTGTGACGTCGGTCCTTTGTGACGGGCTAACCCTGGGACATCGGTTGAAGTCTGGTTGGGTTCTAGCACCAACTTGTCGTACTCGGCTCGCTTCCAACGCCTGGTCACCGAAGCAACTGCTTTGATCTCGATTCAACCTACCCACGTTGTGATTTGATCTTAGGTTGACGAGATCAATCAGACGTCGGGCCGTAGTGCCAGCCGAATCCGGGTCAAGGTGATACTGCACAATAATTGTAGACAAAAAAACAAAAGCACAAACAACAACTTCAAGGCGAGCGACTGGTTAGGAATAGTGATTAATTTTATGTCGGTTTGTTGAGTTACAGGAGTGCGTCTCTCTCTTTCTCTCCCAGCCCGAAGAAAAAAAATGTGGATTGTAACACTTTTGCGTTCCTTAACTAGGTCTGGATATCGAGATGGCGAATATAAGTCAGACTTCTATAATTTGTTCTTGGTTAGAAGTCTAGTCGGAAACTTGTTTTGGTGGGAAATCTAAAGTTGGTCTTCAACAAATGTGTTCTTGGTTAGAAGTCTAAGTCGGAAGGCATGGAATCGTGCGGTCACTTGTGCGAGGCGCGTCTCTCTCTTACTGTACTGGCTGTACTCTTCTCTGCGAACTCTCCTCGACGAACTCTCTCGACGAACTCTCTGAAACACCCGTAGATGTTTGCTTATATGGACGCCGATCAAAACCTGGCGTGGGGTCGGACGTGGTGTGGCCACCACGTTGATTTCAAATCCCCAATAAGGATTTTCTTTGTTTTCGGCCAAAAATAATTATCATTTTCCGTATTTGGAAATCTTATTCCACTCCCACCCTCTTCTGCTCTCATATGGGTATCTCACCATACTTTAGAGGGCGTCAACGGTTTTCCCACTTCCTCATACCTATCCTCTCAATGGGCGGTGGCGGCCTCCTCTCTGCGTCACATGATCATCTCCGCCTGGCTATTCGGCCAATAGGCGTCAACTGATAATCTCAATTTTTATCCAACTTCACGGGATATGTTTTTTTTCAACCAGGTTTATCCGTCAACATTAAGTGGAAGATTCTTTTTTGGCGAAATTGGGTTAATTAAAATACCCTAACATAGCCTTCGTTATCACAAACGAACCCAAAACAAAATGCAGATGTCCTGTCCAGGCGGTCTCATTCTAGGGCTCTGTGTGCGTTTGGCAGACGACCCATCAACTACTGATAACAGCCAATGTTTTATCTGCCCAAAGCTCTGGTATCCCTCAACTAATTTTCACGACAATGACCATCAAAATTTTCGTGGGTGGCATTCTTTCCTTCTCTTATCATCTAAGTTGTTAAGCCCTGTCCGTCTGTTTCTTTCTCTTTTTCCTTCCTTTGTCCTCGAAGAGAATTTGGCATATCTCAGCATCAAACTTCAGCGAGAAAGTAAAGTGGTTATCTTGAATTCGCACTTGAAAATAACAAAACAAAAAAAATCTTCTTTTTTTTTTCACCGATACTCTGTTTGGGAAAACAACAAAACAAAAAGAATATCGCTCAGTATGTCTTTCGTTATATCTATCGGTTTAAGTAATCGCTCAGTATGTCTTTCGTTATATCTATCGGTGTAAGTAATCGCTCAGTATGTCTTTCGTTATATCTATCGGTGTAAGTAATCGCTCAGTATGTCTTTCGTTATATCTATCGGTTTAAGTATCCCCGTAATTAACTTCTGTGGTTAATTAATTGATTAATTAACCCTTTCGTTCCTAAATAGTGTTACATATATATATATATATATATATATATATATATATATATATATATATATAGACCATATGTTCCGGACTATACACACACACACACACACACACACACACACACATATATATATATATATATATATATATATATGTATATGTATATATATCTATAAAATAAAAATATAATCGTATCTTTCTTGGGAAAATATAATATATAATATATGTATCTATATATATGTATCTTTCTTGGAAAAATAAAATATATTTATATATATATATGTGTGTGTGTGTGTGTGTGTATATATATATATATATATATATATATATATATATATATATATATATATATATTAATTATAATAAAGAGAAAGAACAGTAAGATATATAATCCGGTGTTCCTATTAATATTTTTATTTTTACAAAACAGTTCTCAATGCAAATCTACATATCATAAATATTATAATTTTACTAATTTAAAAATATGTTTCCATCGCTACACAGGAAATACCATGTTTGAGAAATGTGACACGTCCAGGGTCGAATCCAGTAATTACGGCTCCAATATGTGGCACCAGGATTTGAGTTCTGGTCGTCGATGTTAACGGCTTCACCAGTTGTACCGGTTCAATGCCAACTCTAGTGTTCACAGTTCACTTACAACGTCTGGTTACTGGAGTAACTGCCTTGATCTCAAGTCTAACCTACCCACGTTGTGACTTTGATCTTAGGTAGACGAGATCAATCAGGCGTCGGGACGTAGTGTCAGCTGAGTCGAAATTGAATGTTACATTGCACAAGGGCAAAGAAAAGAATAAATGAAAGAAAGAAAAACCCAAGAGGTTAAAGTATGTTAAGAAATCACCAATTCAACTTTATCCTTCTGTTGTATACAGGAGCGTGTTTTTCTCCCAGCCCGTTTCCTACGAAATGTGACACTTCTATATTTCAAGCAAGTTGATATCGTAAGTCAACTAATTTAGTTTTTAAGTGCTGGCTTAACTTCGTTCGTCAGTATAACTTGCTATCGGTAGCATCGGCGAATTCGGAGGTCATGGAATCTCTCAGTCAGCTTCTGCAAGGCAAAACCCTGGTTCAAAACCAGCTCAACTCAACTCAACTCAACTGCAACTTCTACGTCGTTAGTTTATATGGGTACCAACCAAAACCCGGTGTGTGGGCCCGACGCGGCCTGGGGTTCTCGATACTCTCTATTTCTAACAAGAAATCTCTTTGTTGTCAGGACAAGAAAATTGATTATTTCCCATTTTTGGAAAATTAACCAATTCTCATTTCGGGGTAGGGGTTTCCGTCGTTCGTGAGGGAAGATCGGAGGGGATCTATCCTCCTGGACTCTTTCTCTCTCACATTGATATCTCATACCAATCCCTTCAGTGGGCGTTAACATCTTCTCCGCCTTTCTCATCCATTCACCTCCACCTATCACCATGCTATCATACGACCAATGATCTCTCGGCAGTGCGGGTGTGGTTAAGCTGGCCTCCTTAAAATTATAATCTAGAATTTTTGCTTACAAAATTCTCCTTACCAATTAATTTTATCACATGTTCTCTTTCTCCTGGGCCACCCAAAAGTCACTTATCCCGCACTCTTACCGTCTCATTAATCACTGTAAAAGTTTGCCATCTGGTTCCTCACTCGAAGTCAGCTTTATCATGGAATCCCTGACCTGTTAAGAAACCAAATTCTTTTTATCTTATCAAATCTCAATTCTCCACTATTTTCTGGGGACTGCTAAAAATTTACAATAGCCACATTGCCATTCGGCGTCTTAGCGTCTGTTAGCAAAGTAAATGATAACAATCCTCTCACCTATATCGAGATAATGCCAAAATTTTATAATTGCCACATTGCTTCTCTTCGCCTGTATTCAAGAAAAGAAATTAAACGATATCTTGGAAAGATAATTAACATCGAATCTTCCTGCCTGTATCGGCACGTGTTTTGGCCGATAATTCCATATTTGCCTTTCTTTTTATCTCCCTCGGTGATAACTCGACTTGACTAGACCGCACACATGGCTTCTTCGCGTGTTGTTTTTTTTTGGGGGGGGGGGGTTGCAAACAAATTAAAATCTTTCTTTTAACGTCGATCAGTCTATCTTTCTTTATAGTTCTTTTTCGCTTTAAGAAGGCCTATTTTCTGTTTTAATTTCTATGGTTAATTAGTTAGCCAATTACCATAGCTAAATAGTGTCACACCAAGAAAGGACACTGATTAAACAGCCAATCAGAGATGATGACTAGTACAGGGATGCTGAATTTAATTAAATATGTTAATTCTGTTGCACAAGCCCACTGGTGAATCAATGCTCTTTGTAATTAAGGAGAAAAAACTTTTCCTTAGATCTATTATAAGCAGAATAGATAGAATCAAGTAAAAACCTGTACTCTGTAATGTGAATCTTTGGATGAACTTGGTCTTAAGTCTACAAAAATTGATATCAACTGTTCTGTAGTATGTGGTACTTCTGTGTTTTGACAAAGTCAGTTTAAAAGGAAGAGAAACGAATGTTATCGCTATAGAAATGTTTTATTTAAGCAGACAACATCATATAAATTAAGATAATTTTAAGCATAGATATAAGGAAGGTGAATAATAAATATTGTTTATTCCGTAAATAAGAAATTTTATTGTTAAAAGAAAAAGAAAAGAAACTAAGAAAAATTCAGTTCACTTAAATTTTCATTTGGAATAAATTCTGGCAGGCAAAAGTGGTAACTCAAATTCACTAAATCTTTATAACCCATTTATTGTGATTAAAGTGAAACAAAAACAGCAAATATTATAAAATAAAAGAAGAAATTTCCAAAATTTAGATATTTTTATTAAAGGAAAAAACTATTATTAGTATTAATTAAAAATAAACTGTCCTTTTTATTCGATTTTATTTTCTCTGTATGTATAAAGTATTTGAAGTTAAATTAAATTTTAAAAAATCTGTTAAAAAATATACTTTTAATGATATTCTATACCAAAAATAAAACTTCTTCTTGTTTTAAGAAAAATCTCTGAATTCAGTGAAAACAGGTTAAAGAAAAGGTGAAAGAAAAGGTAGTGAATAATTTCCCTTGGTTTTATATTCTTTGTCAAGAATTTCTGTTCATAGCAAGCTCGACTTTTTCCAAAGTATTCACAGTGCTTGTATATTGATGATTCTACGTGTTCACATACAAATTCTATTTTATATTTATTTTTCAAGGAACAATCCTGATAATCCAGATGAAACAACTCGTTTGATAGGCTGAACTGATTACTGAAAAGTTTGTCAAGGTTCTGACCATACGAATACAGATCAGCTTTTCCGTTTTCATCAGGATGAAACATTGAAAGAATATAGCATAAAAATGGATGTATATCTCTATGAGTTTGTGTGAGAAATGGATGAATGTTATAAAAATGCAAATGTAATATCTTCATTTGTTTTTTGCCGGTGTGTTAAAATGTTAAACCTGCTTTTTTTTCTTGGATTGGCGATTTTTGCATGATTAACAACCATAACCTAGTAATCCATTCATTAACGTAGAACGTATTAAGAAGAACACTTCAAATAACTTTACTAGCTGTAAGTTTTTACAGTTTTTGAGGAACAGCTCTTTTGAAACTTGTGTGAGAGCAGGAACACTTGGATTCTTATATTTATTATAAAACTGACTGCAGCATATCTGAAACCTAATTTCTTCATTGAAAAAGATTGTAAATATTTTAAACTGTTTGCAATATATTAAACACATGAGGACTGATAGTAATTTCCCCACAAATTTTAATGGATGTTAAAAATCATTGTATAATGTTTGTCTTCTTGACTTTCCTTATATAAGCAATCTAGCTGTTCATTTTTATACAAATTTCTAATATCTTTTCTTTGAGAAGAACCCTCAATGAGTCACATTTTATGATTTATTTTAGTATAATTTTTTTCTTTAAAAAGAGAAACAATGTGCAAAATATGTATCCGAATTTGCAAGTACGATATATATATATATATATATATATATATATATATATATATATATATATATATATATATATATATTGAGACAAGTTTTGTCTGCTTATTTTCAGCAAGATCCGTTCATATTGTCAGATGCGCTTTCTGGTGCCGGTATTAAAAGAGAGAAAATTACGGTGTTGATACATATTGTTTTATTCTGAGTGCTTTCGGCGTTAACACACTGTCATCCTCGGGACCTGTTTTAAGACAAAAATGTAATATTCATTATTTCCAAAGACATAATGGCTTTGTTCTTTTGAAATTTATAATTTTATATGTGGAGTGAGGACCGCTATTTTTTGTGCTATGCTGTGCATGTTTACGCTGTAGGGGAGGTAGCGCATTATAACATGTGAAGAGTTCTTTTTTTTAAAGAAAAGAATAATAGAAACTATTAAAATAGACTTCGATATTTTAGTCTGTCTATTTTAAACATTTTAGAACATTTGTGCTATATTCATAATTAATTTTATTAAGTTTTGGTTTCAATTTTTTAATATAGATAGCTTCTTGGATTTTTTGTTTATGTTTGTTATTTTCATGAGAAAGTATAGATGTATTTTCGACAAATATTTTTCTCAATTGCGAATGTGTACAAGCATGTTGTAGTAAATGTTTATAAATGTTAGACATGCCATTCAAATGAAAACTCAAACACCGAGACAACGTGGTCGTAGTATGGCCAACATAAATATTATTGTTTTCTGTTGGATACACAATCTCCCAGAGGACATTTAAATTTATATATAATGTTGGTTTTCTGTAACACATTGGTTGGTGGGGAAAAATCGTTATGAATAATTAAATTGAAGATATTAGATTTAGTGTAGTATATAATTAAATTTTTTTTACTAGTATCTGTGGTTGATATGTTGGTATTTATTATCTTTTTAGGGTATTTTCGTCTTGTTTATAATTAGAATGCAGTTGGTTACGATAGAGAAGATTAATATGTTTGGGGTTGGTTGAAGAAGTATTATATTCAATTTGCTTTATTTATTTGCATTACTGATAGAGCATCTTATTTGTTTATCAACAATATAATTAGGAAAATTATTATTAATGAAAGTTTGTTTTATTTTTTTAGTTCCCTGTAGAAGATTTATACTGATGAGTATTTTATATGAGAAGATAGTGAATTTATTATGATCAGTGTTTATCAATATATCTAGAAAAGGAATATTCTTACTATTATTAAGTTCGTATGTAAATGTAAGGACAGAATTATTTTGGAATTGTTTTGGAGTTGATGTATATTACAAAATTGATGTATATTACAAAACTGAACCCTCGAGCCTCAATAAAATCACTAATACTTATAAAAAAAAGACAACAACAATAACACTATTTCTTTAATTGGCAAAGAGGCTGCTGATTTTGCCAATAAATCTGAAATTGTAGGCAGAAAACTCATAAAGAATGCATATTTACTTTTTGAAGACCACTAACCTAATTTCGACAACAATCTACAATCACAATTAATTAATCCTTCCAGAACTGAATTAGGCTTAATTTAAAAAAATGTGTTTTAGATAAATAATACAGACTATACAATAATCTTAGGAAAGATTCTTCAAATACTATAAAATGGTTCCAGATTATTAAAAAATAAAAATAAGGATACTTTTATCCAATTTGACATTATAGATTTCTACACTTCCATTTCAAAAGAACTATTATTAAAAAAAATTAATCTTGCTAAAAACTATGTAAGCATTAAAGATAATGAATTCGAAGTTATCTTAAGCTTTAGACAATCTTTACTAATATGTAACAATTCTACTTCGTTTAGAAGTCTTTATGATAACTTTGACGTTCCTATGGGCACCTATGACTCCACATTGAAATTGCTGATTTAGTAGGTATCAATATATTAGACACTCTTAGTAAGATTATTGATCCTAAACAATTTGGTGTTTACAGAGATGACGGACTTATTTTCATCAACAATAGTAATGATCCACTATCATCTAGAATACAAAAGAAGATTATAAAGGCTTTCCAATTCCTGGGGTTTTAAAATTGAAATCTTACCTAACCTTAAAATAGTTAATTTCTTAGATATCACTTTCAACCTTTCTAGCAAAACATTTAAGACGTTTCACAAAGACAATCAAAGTCCTATTTATATTAATGTCAACTTTAATCACCAGTCAATAATTAGACACATTCCTAACACTTCAAACACTAGAATTAATAGAAATAATCTTCAATGTCAGAAACAAAAATTAAGAAAATAATCTTACAAATTAACAAAATAATCTTCAATGTCGATAAAATAAATTATAACGAAGTCATCAATAAGTATAATTTCAAGCAAAAATTGTCTTACCAAGAATTTTTGAGAAACAATGAAAACAGAAAAAGAAAAACCATATGGTTTAACCCACCTTTCTGCAAACTGTCTAATGTACATATTGGCAGATATTTTCTCAATTTAATCGATAAATATTTTAATCACACCAACACTGTACAAAAAATTTCAATAGAAAAAAATCTAAAAATTAGTTTCTGCACTATTAACATAGATGATATTATTGGCTCACATAACAAGCAAATATTAAAATCTTTTCATGACGGCAAAATACCAGAAAACAAGCCCTCTTGTTATTGTAGAACCGGAACCAGCTGCCCAGTTGGAGGTATCTGTAATTCGGAAAAAGTGGTATACCAAACTACCATCTTTCCAAAAGAAAATATTAATGATAAAAAAGTATACACCGGGATAGCCGCTGGGTGTTGGAAACAGATACTCTACAATTACCGGCATTCCTTCTCCAATGCTTCTTTAAAGCACCAAACTGCCATATCTAAGCAATATTGGATATTTAAAGATAGAGGCTTCACCCCTCAAATTAAATGGGATATCATCTATCAGTCATAAATTCCCAACAACTCCTGGAACAGATGCAAATCTGTGCATACAGGAGAAATCATAATAATTAAATATAAAAATGCTGGGCAAATGTTGAATGAAACATTTATTTTCAAGTGTTGACATAAAACAAATGTAGAATTCCCTAAAAACATTGACTTTGCGGAATATACACTTGAAATGTTGATTCTTATTTTAGTTGGGTACAACCATATATGTGTACGTGTATTCATATGTAGGTATTTGTATATGTAGTCATATTGCTTGTCACACATTTCCATATATTGCTCTTTATATTTAATTATTTATCCAATTTTCTTGATATGCTTACATCATATATATTTTTTATTTTTTATTTAATATTTGATATTTGTTATATTTTATATTTTTATATTTTACATGTTTATTACTATTATTATTATTATTATCCTCGTCAAAAATTTTTATATATTCTAAATTTGCTTATTATAATTATCTAAATATATTAGTCTTTATTAATTATTGATCTTAATCTTTTTAATGTCTATTTTAATATATTTTTTAAATTTCGTTTATTATTATTTTATTTATGTTGGATATTTTTATTAGTAATAGTAGTAGTAATAATAGTAGTAGTAGTTTAAAATAATGATTATTGTATTATGTGATGATTGATGTCTAAACTGACACCAATTTCACTGACTTTATTGGACCCATTGTTGTAACTCTTTTAATTTCCAATCCCTTTTCCTTCCTATCTCTCTACCTTCTTTACCAGGTATATTCTCCCTTCTTTATTTAAGCCTTTTTAAGGAAAATTTTCTAGGTGAATCTATTTATTTTTGCTATTGGCTCATCGTTTATTTCTTCCCTCTTTCCTTTCTTTTCTTTCTTTTTTCTTCTCATAATTTTAAAATTTATTTTCTTATTTTTTCTTATTTTCTTCTTATTTTTTCTATTGTTTTATTATAGATCTTTTTTTTTTCCTTTTTCTCTCTCTTTTTCCTTTTCTCCTTTTTAGCCCGGTATATCTGTCTGTCTCTATATGAATTGATTCCATTTATAAAAAATATTTGGTTTGATAAGATGAATATAACAGTATTCATGAAATAAATTATAACCAATATGGATTTTTAAGGCATTTTCTTAATTTATCATTATAAATTGCTCTGTAACTTACATTGAGATCTCATTGGATTAATGACTTCTTTTAGAATAATCCCGCCCAATTACAAATTGGTATCATATATATATATATATATATATATATATATATATATATATATATATGTGTGTGTGTGTGTGTGTGTGTGTGTGTGTGTGTGTGTGTGTGTGTGTGTGTGTGTGTGTGTGTGTGTGTGTGTGTGTGTGTTTTATTAAAGACGACAGACAAGATATTGCGTTTAAGATTTTTATTTAATTTTCCTTGTGTTCGAACAAGTGTTTTCTTTTCTGGGCACAGGCTGTGTTGAAACTGTGCAAATTTTCTGTAATTACGAGCGCTTTCAGCTATACTTTTAGCCATTATCAAGGATGATTTTGTTTTTGCTTTTTAACTGGGTGTATGGGTTGTGTGTAATGTCTCTAGAGTTATAGGGAAGTTATATTTTTCGAATACAGCATATTATGGCCATGTTCGTTGTTAATATTGTTGAGTATTGGATTTTTCTTTTTTATTATTAAGGCTTCCATTATTTTTAATCTTTTTTTACATGTGGATGAGGTTATTATGTTTGCATTTTCTACTAGTATGTTTTGGATGGTGTTTGTGTGTTTAAAAGGGTTCTAATCGAAATGTGGTCGGATAGGTGTAACGTAACGCGTTTAACATTTTTTGAGTAGGCAATTAATTTGATTTTTTTTCTTCCGATCAACTGGGGTAGTGTATTTCTTTATGATATTTCTAAGTGAACATTCATCTTGTAGTTGACGTGCATTTGGCTTTTGCAGAAAATATTTATGTTATTTTTATTGTGTGTTCACTATCATTATTATTTAATTTGGAAAGAAATAGTCTAATTTGTTGATCGATAAAGTGGTTAGGGAAATCATTGTTAGCTAGTGTCTGTTTTGCATACTAACAGAAAATGCAAACCTCATCTACATTTAAAAAAAGACTAAAAATAATAGAAGCCTGAATAATAAAAAAGTAAAAGCCAACACTCACTAATATTAACTACGAACACGGGCACACTGTGCTGTGTTCGGAAAATAAAACATCCCTATAACTCTAGAAACACACGGACAGCAAAAATAAAATCAATCCTTGATAATGGCTAAAAGTATAAGCGAAAGCGCTCGGAATTACAGAACATTTGGACAGTTTCTACACACTGTTTCCAGAAAAGAAAACACTTGTTTGAACACAAGAAAAATGAAATAAATATTTTAATCACAGTACCTTGTCTATCGTCTATAATGAAACATGTATAAATGAGGGATTGTTGCATAAATACACAATATGTATGAATATATGCATGTGTATATGTTTTAAAATTAAGATATAGAAATAGAGTTTTTTTTTAATTTTGACAAATGGAAACGTTTCATGAAATAGATTTGATTGAAAATAGATAAAGCATTTCGCCATTCAATGATTCCTCAGATCCGAACGAAAGAATGAAATGTGTGTATGTGTATATATATGGTGGACTCTCTCTAGGAAGCGACAGCCCAGACGCCAGCACATATGATTTTATTATATTGGTGAAGGCTTTGTGCAGAACCAACCACACTTTTTGAAGGGCTGAATACAGAGACCTGGTGCACTACGTGCCACAAGGCCTCCGTAGGTTTTCAATTCAGAGTTCTCCTTTTCCTAGACCAGTTATCATCCAAGGCTATAGAACCCAGTCTGTGCTGCTATTTACCCAAAGCTGGAGAGAGAAGAAGAGGATTAATACCTTTCACAAAGGTATTAGCACGTAAGTGAATATAATGGATTCGACTGGAATTCGAACTCGGCTCTTCGATTCCTCTATATATACAGAGAGAGAGGGGGATAGATTGTGACTTTTGCGACATTTACCTTATTTTCACCTATTTAGAATACTTAAATTAAAAAAGGTTTATTAAAAAGCTTATCTTTTCTCAGCAACATGGCGAAATTTTCTTTTACACAGTAAGGGAGATAATTATTACTACTCGGCTCTTGGATATTTATAAGAAACTGACAAACACTTTTCTGAAATGTAGGCACATAAAATGAAATACTAATTATATTTAAAAGCATTATAAATATTTTAAAAAATATATTCTAATTATTTTCTATATATTTTCCTTTTTGACCTATTATTCTTGTCATATGAATATTCATGTACATCAAATCAGAATATTGATCAGTTATATATAAAACCGTCCAGATTTTGTTTTTTGTTCAGAAGAATTCCATATGTGGAGCTGATGATACAATAAAGAAATTTATATTAAATTGAAAAATGATTGTGGTATCGATTATCTCCTCTTGTACGTATTCCGCATTTAAATAAGTCTAGTCGGACTCACTCCATTCTAAGTGGAATAAAGCTTCAGATAAGTTATATCTGCGTTCGTTTTGTCACTACCGATAGTTTAAAAACAAAATCCCAATCCGCAATATTTTAACAATTTATGCAACATGAATATCTGTATTTTTTTTCTCTGGGTATTTTCTGATTACTATTCAGAGTATGGAGTTGAAAGGCTAAATATTTGTCAGGAGTTGAATTCTGCTGAACTGATTTAAGCAAAAATTGTTTTCGTCAATATTAGCATTTTGTCTGTGAGATTTCTCTTCTTTTTTTCCTTTGTAAATATCGTATATTGACCTTAAAGAGAAGTTCAAACATTGGCAATTATTCAATTGATATATTGTTAAGATTATTTTTGAACTGTTTCTGTTTGATATGAATTCTGAATGTTTCACATTTTCAAGGATTAAATATTTTAACTGCTAAATAAGAAAAAGTTTGTTGTATGTATATTTTATAAAATGTTTTCATTTTTTAAAACACAGTCAAGATATTGTGTCATTTAAATATTGATGGAGACCTACCGGGAACTATTCGTAACATACTTGTTGACATCACTAATATAATAGCATCATTTATATGCAAAAAAGCTAAAAATAATGGAAGATTTATTAATAAAAACAAAAAAAAACAACACTTAATGATATTAACTATGAACATGGACACAATAGCTTGACCGTGTTTTGAAAAAATGAAAACATTTCATAAAACATACATGCAACAAACTATTTCTTATTTAACAGTTAAAATATTTAATCCTTGAAAACGACTAAATGTATAGCCGAAAGCGCTCGGATAAAAAGAACATTCGGACAGTTTTCATATAATTTATCATCTGAAAAGAAAAAAATTATTAGATCACATGAGAAATTGTATAGAATAAATAAAAGCACCTTCTGTGTCGTATTCAATGAAATGTGCATGACAGAAGGATTGCTGCCTAAATACTCAAATATATATATATATATATATATATATATATATATATATATATATATATATATATATATATATATATTATAAAAGATTCTAATAAAAACATACTGAAATCGCAACACAAAGATTTCATTTTTCAATACTTTGATTATACTTCTTCAGGCGATGGCAAGTAACTGCTGATCCGGCTCACTCCTGCAGCTCTCAGCGACCCACAGCTCACTCCAGCACCTTCCAGCTCCCTCCTGCAGCTCTCAGCGACTCACAGCTCACTCCTGCACCTTCCAGCTAATTCCTGCACTTCAACAACCACACACCGTCGACACCGACCGGAGCAACCACACTCATCAACAATCATCAACCATCGACCCAACTGGAGCATCCACCCGTCAACCCTCAACCGGAGTGTCAGCACCTCAACATCGCAACGCCAGCCGTCTGCTGCCATTGACGCCCAGCTACCGACTCCAGCGACTGTCAATATCCGGATCCCGATACACGACTTTCCTTCGTCTCACCATCTACCGCACGCTAAATAAAGACACGATACCCATCGTCTTCAACTGACCATCCGTGTTTTGTCATCCTTCTTTGCTATTGCCGTTACCTATCCTTGCCTGTGTGTCCACTTTCTTAGTTATACGGTCGATTGGCACTCACACCTTTCGGCCCGCTGCAACATATATATATATACACCATATGTTCCGGACTATAACCCGCGATCTTTTTTTCTCGAAATATGTAGGGTGGAGGTTATATAACGGTGCGGGTTATATATGAAATTTCTCGAAAATTTAGGCCGATAAATTTAATTAATACTGTTTATTATAAACAGAGCATTTACTTAAATATTTGTATGTATAAAAATAACGCATAATCAGAAAATATCTTTAAATAATTATCGGACTTACTTCATGTCATTATATATATATATATATATATATATATATATATATATATAGTCCAAATATATTGATGCAGCTCCCAGCATTTGGTGATATGTGAAAAATTTATTTTTTTTTGTTCCATAATTAACTTATATGTATTTTTATTAAATAAAAGTTATCGCAACGATAATGCACATTCAGAATTTGACAATGGCCGAAAAAAT
The DNA here is from genome assembly GCA_964036315.1 of Acanthosepion esculentum. Lineage (NCBI taxonomy): Eukaryota > Metazoa > Mollusca > Cephalopoda > Sepiida > Sepiidae > Acanthosepion > Acanthosepion esculentum. The sequence continues at coordinate 76,756,997 of OZ038497.1, read as the reverse complement.
ACAATGAAACAAACATGTCATTCGAATTAAATGAAATCATATTTTATTCATAAAAATACAATTAAAATTACAATCGATTTTTCTAGCAAAATGCATATATATATATATATATATATATATATATATATATATATATATATATATATATATATATATATATATATATCCTTGTAAAAATAAGGTTAGATATGTTTCTGGTTTATAATAGAATCCTGTTCATATAGTTATTATTAGGTTAACTGAAATATAATTCTCTTCATTAAACTACTTCCTTGGCTCATTTTTGTCACTGTAGAAATACAAAAAAAATCCTTAATTATTTCTCAGAGCAAAAATAATAATTGACCATGTAAATTGCTTTTAAACTTTATCACTCTGCATGTGACTTCATTTCCCGGCGAAAAAAGTATACACTTGCCACTGAAGGTGACTTTGACCCCTGAACAATAGTGGTTCAATTTCATAGTTGTGTTGTTATATTCTCCTAATGCAGCAGATTACAACTTTGAGTGAAATCGAGAGGCCTTGAAAAAAGCGATGGAAAGGCAAGTAATATTATGCAGAGTGCTAAGGGTTATTAATAAATCGATAGGTAGATTGGCGAATGTGAGGGGAGTGATAGATTCAAGGCAAACTCCAAGAAATGTTCTTGCTTCATGAAAAATAGAACAGGTATCTACAGCGCAATTTCATCGCTGGATAGGACAAGTTTTTTTGGACGACATAGCACAATCACCGCCATTGGCCATGCATTTTCGAGTGGGTCGTCCTTTCGTAGTTGGAATACTGTGCAGCATACGTGACTGTCAACAACGCTTAGTCAACTGATTTTTCGATGTAAACGTTCAGTTAACTGGGTCAGAAGGCGCAAAATATTTTCCCTCGTGGCCAAATTCAAGCTGATCTCCTATATATCAGGTGGGGATACAATCAATACGTTGTTCTACTGCTGAATATAATGGACGGGGCATGCTAGAAACGAAGTGATCTTAAGAATAGAAACTACAAAACTGTTGCTGACAATAAGAAATAGACAGCAGTACGCGTTTTGTATAAAGATGAAAGAAGGCTTAAAGAATTAAACCTTTATATAACATACTGCAGGCAAGATAAGCTGGGGAAACAGCGAGTAGCGTACTTGACCAGTAATGACTGGCGGAACAAGGTGCAAAAAAGACAAGTAGGTCTAGTAAAGGTCTGAGAATTATGTAAATCTAAAAACAAATATAAACAGGGTGTTGTGAAGGGAACAGGGATTTCTAGTAGCGATCGCCGAGAACTGATTTGCATGAAGATAGGAAACACTAATTTTCGTTTAAATAAATCATATTATCTTCCATTGTAACTGACAAGTCCTCAACATTTTTTTTAATCAGAGCGTCGTCTACTTCTTGAAAGTCGTCTTCGTGTCTAAGGTTGTTTTCCCCAGAGTTTTCTCCGGGGTTTTCCCCAGAGTTTTCTCCGGGGTTTTCCCCAGAGTTTTCCGCGGGTTTTTCCTCAGAGTTTTCCGCGGGGTTTTCTTTCCCAACATAGACGTATTCTTGATTTGATTCTTGGAAATTTGTACGCGTAACATTTTTTAATCCAACATTTTACTGCAAAGCACAAAGAAAAAAATAACAGTATTATAATTCTGCGTGTTCCTACGTACAATGGTTAGTTATCATGTACGTTACGGCCTGCTAATACCTGATAAATAATGAACAATTCCGTTTTGATGGCGAGAAAAGACAGAAAAAGAGACATATCGGAGACGCTGTTTGGTTTCAAAAATAGAAAAAGAAAATAGAGGAATCGATAACGTTTTCGTGTATTTCAAGTCTACTTCAGTGAAATGGAAAACCTTGTCAATTTTTAATCTTTTCATTTGTATGCTCTTACTTCTTGAAATTTTCATTTTAATATTTTTAAGTTAATAAGCTCAAATATTTAACAATAGAATAGGGGTAATTCCACGGGTATTTTATACTAGTAGAACTCACAATCCCTGACTTAAGAATTATGATATATATCAGAAAATTGAAATAGCAAAACTCTTAAATTTTCACGGTTTTTGCTAGTATTTAATTAATATGCTTTTGTGATATAATACTTAACGGAGATTGGTCATTCTTCAACCCGTGTAGGAATATTATTAATATTATTATAAATAAATAAAAATAAAATAATAATAACAATAATAATGACAATTATAAATACAACAAAATAAAACAATAACATAAAAACGTTGTATAAAGCAAGTTAAACAAAGATTTTAAATAATACAATTACCCCCAGCATGCAACAAAAACTGTTCCTGCTGGAAATACGGACATCCCGCCAAAAGAGGTTAAATTCAATGTTTTCGCCACGAACCTTGGTAGGGGCAACACATGTCCAACTTCCCTCTCTGTGATATGGCTTGTAATACTACGGAGTAAATTCTCCCTGTTATCACATGTGCCATAAAACAATTGTAACCTAAAAAATACACACATCAATACACACAAAAATATAAATAAATTGTACGAATTTAACATACAATTTACCATGCTTTTCCTGTATTTTTGTACGTTTTATTTCCTGTCAAGTATGCATTTATCTCCGTGAACACGAGGTTAATTTCTGCTGCTATGATCCTCATATTACCGAAAAAAACTGTTACGTCTGATCGTCAGAAAAAATTACACTTAAATGTAAAATGTTGTCGCTTTTGTTTTTGTAGAATCCTTCAGTAAAAAAAATCTATAAATAAACTTTACCATTCTTGTGTCATTTACATATGTCGACATACGTGTTGTCTAATCAAGATAGACTCCGTTTATAAATACTACTGACAGTAGGTCGTCTTTTGCGGACAATTTTAAAGCGGTATTCAAAGGCTTATTTGAAGATTATGTTGGGTCAATCTCTGATTAATTAGGTCTCGATATCTTATGAAAATCAGGATGCAAGGTCTTGGTTTTTATTTGTGTACGAACACAAATTTCTAGCCCGATTGAAAAATGCCCAACTATCCCAGCCTATGAGTTTGTTATCTTTTTAATGTTTTTTATTACTTACTCTGGATGCAGCATTTCAGTTGATGTTCATTTCTTGGTTTATTAAACCTGGACTGGAAAATGTTGGAAGAACAGCACTTTTTTCTAAAAATATACTTGAGTTTACGTCCTGTAAAATATAAAAATAAACGTTTGTATTCACTGTGATGATTACACCGAGAAAACTTTCTATTACCACGAATAAGGATCTTCATTTGATCTTTCCGATATTCATTTACTCAAAGTCGCTAGGTAGGTTACGTGTTGTTTACTCTGACCCACTTGCCCTTCAGACTATCTTGTGCGTATCAAACTTCCCAAGCCCTCTTTCCTAATTATGTGCCCTAGACATCACTACTCTGTATTTCTGATGGTAAGTATAAGCCCCTTTTTTGTTTCCATTTTCATTAAAACATCGTCGTTGCTCAGAACTTCGGTTCATAGTATTCTCAGTATCCTTCTGTAGTTCCGCATCTCTCTTGCTTCGAATCTGTTCTTCATCTTTGAGTAGATTGTTCAGCATCCACTGCTATATACGAAGCCTGATATTACGCAACAGCTCAGTACTCTTTTCTATGTTTCTAACAACATTTTTGTTTCTTGGTGCTTTGTTTGGCTTTTAGAAGGCGTTTTCGCTATCCCAATGCACCTTCGAATTTCAATGTGGCATTTTCCGTCCCCTGATAAAACACTTCCCACATCTTTAAGAAACGTGTCAAAACTCATTGGATACTGTTGTATAAATATATGTAATTTTGGAGCGTGAGTTATTCTTTAATTATTAAATTAATTATTTAATTTTGGTATCTCCAATTTCCAGGCTTTCCGTCCTCTTGCAATTGATGTTTAATCCTATCTTCTCGCTTTTCTTTACTATCTTCTTTAGAAGTTGTAGTTTCTTTTACCTTTCCTTTCTGGTTCCCCGACCTTATTTCATTCCAAGCAAAATTTTATCACTTCTTTTATATACCTTTGGAGACACGTATCAAAAGTCATTGGATAGTGTTGTAGAAATATATGTAACTGTGGAACGAGGGTTATTCCCCTTAAAACATGAATCTTTAGTCTATAACAAAGACATTTCTATCTAGCAACGAGTGGTATTCTCCTTGGATTGTTATTCTTCCAGATAAAACATCTATCGAACCTCGTATCATGTATGTCCATTTTAAAGGTGAATAGAGCGAATAAGGGTTTTGCTTGCATGATGTCTAATATCATGTAGGGCCTAACGCGACAAAATGCAACAAGTCCTCGATACCCTTAGTGTTCGAACGAACTCCGGCAAGAGATTGAGCCAGATACCATCTCGAAAACTTTCCATAGCTAGTTGAGATTTGTAGATGCAGGATCTTGCGTGCGAATAGCCTTCTCCAACAAGTCCCATAAATGCTCGGATGGTCCCATATAGTATCAATGTGTGGCTACACCATTCGTCAGGGGCCTCCAGAATGCTCCTTAAATAAATTCTTTGGGTCCAATAGCACAGTGCATCCTGCTTGAAGAATTCATCATTTTGGAGATACACGCAGCCTATAAATGGTTACAAAGCAATTGAACAGTGTAACACTTCCACGAGACAATTCAACAGTGTAAAGACAGTTTAGACAGACCAGACGACCCAACGGAAGTTTCCTGTTTCTTAATTCTTTGCTTTGAAAGGCATTTTCACGATCCCAATACACCTTTGGATATCACTGTTGCACTTCGCGTCCTGTGTTAAGACACTTCCTAAATTATTCAGTTGTTGTACTTGTTTCATTTTGCTATCTCCAACTTGTAATTTTCGTGTTGGGCTGTTCTTTTAGCTAACAACCAGGCTTTCCGTCCTCTTTAAATTGAGGTTTAGTCCTTTCTTCTCGCTTTTCTTCGCAAACCTTCTGGAGGAGTTCTTGTAGTTTCATTTAGCTTCCCTTGCCGCTGTCTGACCTTATTTTATTCCGACCAATATTTTATCGTTTCTTTTATATACCTTTACAGAAACGTGTCAAAACTGATTGGATAGTGTTGTATAAATATATGTAATTGTGGAGCGAGAGTTATTCCCCTTGAAACGTCATTCTTCACTCTATAACAAAGACATTTCTATCTAGCAACGAGTGGTATTCTCCTTGGATTGTTATTCTTCCAGATAAAACAAACGCCATTTTTATCAAACCTAGTAACATATATGTCCATTTTAAGGCGAATAAAGCCTCGTAATATAAGGATTTTTGTTTGCATGACACCTAATATCATGTAGGTCGTCTCCCGAGAAACGTTGGAGTAACATCGATACTCTAAGTGTTAGAACGAACTCTGGGAAAATATTGAGCTATACCCTCTCGAAAACTGTCCACAGATTGTTGATATTTGTAGATGCAGGATATTGTGCGTGAATAGCCCTCTCCACCAAGTCGCAAAAATGCTCAGATGGTCTCATATAGGGCGAATGTCTGGCTACACTATTCATCAGACAACGCGATACACTGCCAATCCTCCAGAGTTCAAATAGCGACGTCTTGAGTCCAGGTGAAACGCTGTGGCCGGTATCGAGGTGGTAACAAAGACACCCTAGTGTGTCCTCTGCCCTCATATTCCTTATAAGCTCGTTGTACTCTCCGACCATCTTCAATTGCCTATAGATATGTCGAACTTACAATTACGATGTCATCAAAATCAATCAGTGGAAACAGCGTGATTAATAACTGAGCAGTACCAATTAAGAATCAAGGGCATAATGTTCGAAGCCCTGTGATAATAGCAACAAAGATGGGGATATTAGTCCGAATATCAGGGCCGTTGCAAGTGTATCGTTCCCCTGCCCCACAATCTATGATACGAGGTTCACCAGTCTACTACTTATCGTACTTATATATAATACAAGTTTTATTATACAATGAAGGAGCATATGCAGTACAGATGAACAAATCTACTAGAAAAATTGAAAATAAATCCAATGTATCTCAATAGACATGAGAGACATGTCACAATAGAGCATTTCATCTTAAATAAATCAACAATGTTTTGCTGGAAATTTTAACATCATCTTGAGAATATATATATATATATATATATATATATATATATATATATATATATATATATATATATATATATATATATTCGAAGCTCAGTTGTGTTCAGTTTAATTTGTAATGTATATAAATGTAGGTAGAAAAAAAAGCAAATATTGATAAAATAGCGATGGTCACAAAGCACTGCCCAGGTCTTGTCACTTGTCGGGAGATTCGGGAGTAGTACGTGCCGGCCATTCCGAATGTAAATAATGCAAATAATGCTAACTCCTCATCCCAGAAAGTAGTACAGATGTCAACATTGTTATATCTGCATTTACTATTTGATTTTCAGTAAATACTCCAAGAAGTCCTACGATCTAAATTCTAGCCGGTAATAATTTTATTAATCAAACCTCATTAAAATCTTTTATTTTATCATTTGCCTTTGTTTGCCTTCAAAGGACAGTTTAGATGGATAAGCTAATGAAAGTAATTTTTATTTCAACATAACGCTTAAAACAGCCTGACGCATGGAATCTGGATGTGAGGTGCCACATGTGAGATGACATAGCCTAAAGTTGTAAAAACAATGAAGAGATTTGAAGGGCTTGGAACCACCTTTACCAGCTGTTGTTCCCAGGTTCATCATAACCCGAGGTGGTAGCACCTGTTAGGGTCTCAACTTTGGGCAAATAGTGAACTCCAAACAAAAACCAGACACTATGAAAGTATACAAATAGATTTTTATAGTAAAAATACCAGCAATACATATTTATTGTAAAATTACCAACAATATATATTTATAAAGTAAAATTAATAACAATAGCTATTCATGGTAAGATTACCTGCAATACATTTTATCTGTGATTGAAGCCATACGATTGCGTTCAAAACATTTAGATTTCAACATTAAATAAATCATAAAGGTTGATATGCCGCTAAACAAAATCAACCAACCAACTTACCCAGTTTGCGATATTTTTGGCATCTGTAGAGCTTCTTCAAATAAGCTTGAAAGGCAGGTATATTTAGGCACTCAAAATGAAATTTGCCACATACAAATTCTGTAAAAAAATAAACATTTATTTTATACTCTTTGGTATCTAATACAAGATGTACCTTAATAATAGAGAAATTGCAAGTTTTTCATGGCATGCAATGAACATAGGAGTCTTAATAAAAGATTGTTTCGAAAAATTATTTAAAGGATCAAAATCATTCATCATTGGCCTCCTTCTGCCCCGAGGGACAATTACGCCGTAGTTCCATTCATCTGTCGCTGGCGTCTGCGGACCCTCCCATCGATCCTCTCTCAGTCTCTTGCCTAGCTGCGTCCTTTTCTCGACATCCTCCCCCCATCTGTCCCGATCTCCAGCAACGGCTTTCCAACTAGCTGAATCGATACCACCTGCCTTCATGTCACACTTGTAGAACACCCTTGTGGCGAAGGAGAATCCTTCCTACACGTCTAGAGCCAGTAGCCAATTCGCCATAAAGCATGTCCTTTGGAATGCAGCTGACATGGCCGAGCCAGCACAGGCACCTCTGAGTGAGCATGGCAAACATGATTGGTATGCTCGTCTGTGTAAGGATGGATTTGTTGGGCACGTGGTCATGCCATACAATCCCCAGGATCCATCGGAGACAGTGGATGTGAAAAGCATTCAGCCTGCGTTCTTGGTAACAGTACAGTGCACGGGACTCTGTATAGTGTCAACTTGGTGTGGACAGTCATTTTGTTGTTGTCTCGGACCCTTGTTGCCAGGCGCGACATCGTTGCTGAGGCCTTGCTGATCTTGGTGTTCAGTTCGGCATCCAGCGACAGGTTGGTAGCGACAGTGGGACTAAGGTACGTGAAAGTTTCCACCAGTTTTCCATATGTGGTCGTCGATGGAAATACTTGGGACCTGCTGACATCTTGAACCAAGATTGAGACTGATGATAAGACCAGACTTTGTACACGACCGTGCAAACGAATCGATGAGCCGTTGCACAGCTTCCTGACTGTGTGCAACCAGAGCATCAGCATCAGCAAACAGCATCTCCCTGATCAGCACTATACGCACTTTGGTTTTAGCGCGAAGAATTAAAAACCGGCTCCCATCGCTTCTATTGCGGAGGAAGATGCCAGCGTTAGAAAATAAATTTATTGATTGTTTTTTTACGTCTTGTCCACCTTTTGCAGGTTATTTCAAGCGAGAAAATATTTTCAGATTAATATTTGGAGATAATAATAATTCAGTGATATAGGTCCTATTAATTAACCTATAACGGGGGGGGGTGGACTCATGCCTTCCCCAAGTGAATATAACAAACCCGATTGGAATTGGATCTCTGCTCTCCGATTTTCAATTCAGAGCCGTTATCCATTACATCACTCGCACATCCAAGCTGACAGCACCTGGCGTTCCCAAACAGTCACTTATCTAGGTACAGACTAGGCTCGACATTGTTTTAACTTCGGTGATCATTCGGTAACCGGTGTTTCAATGTAACATGGGAATAAGCCATAGCAATTGGCCTTTTTCTCGAAGAGGTTAAGATTGTAGTATCCACAAGGTATAAATTCTTGGAACAAAAACTGAGTGGAAATACGTCTTAACAATTCGGGATACGGGGTTAATGAAGGTGATTCGACCGTTGGGGTCGTTATAGTCACTTACGTGAAAATCCCTTGGGGAAGGTATAAATCCTCCTCTTCTCCCTAGCAATGAGTTAATTAGTAAGAGTTGTATCACTAAATCATTATTATCTCCCCTTAAAAATATTTCCTGACTTTAAATAACCTACAATGGGCTGATAACCAGGAGAAAGCGAATCAATCGATAAAAAACACTGTTGGCATCTAACCTAATTGTCTCCATTATCTTCACTTTCTACAAGTTCCGCTTTCATTCATATCATATGGGAAACATTTTAACAGCAACCCTCCACATTGAGTGGCTCGGGATCTTAGGTGAACTTTAGTAATAAGTTACTAAGTAATTAAGCGCGACAGACACTTAAACGGTACAAGGTAGCAATGATAATTGAAGTTACGTAACATGTAAGAAAATTGAGCTGCGAGATCAGCTGCATCGTCATAGAGTTAGATTAGACCTTCTAGTTATTTACTGAGTTGAGCTTAGTACAACGATCCATCATAATAGTCAGTTCATTCTACAGCTTCACATACTATCTGCCTCCTATTGCTATACTTTATCTTTACAAGAGGTAAATTAAATCTCCCAAAAAGTGTATCGCTGGCATACCCGGTCTGGAGCTGCGCAATCCTCTACAAATTTCAAAATCGCATACATTACCCTGTGGTTGATGATTTATTTTCGGCGAAGTTACCTATCCCACAGACGCAGCTCCTGTCACTATTCTGTCTCAAGACACATGGAAAATGTTCCGATGATCTCCCTTCTTTAGTTCCACCAGGCCGCATCCACAGAGCTGAGTCACTTCCATTCCCTTCGTATTCATTTGGTAAGAAAGGTGTTCCACTCCGAAAGCTTCTTCGCACGAACCGCTAATTTGTGGAACAAATGCGACACCTGCGTGAAAGTTTTACCGAACTGTACAATCTTAACCACGTCAGTTTAGCTTAATCTTTTTCTATCCCCCGTATCTTCGTTGTTTTCACTTACTGCTTTCCTCCCTACGTTCATATCACACACCTTATTCAGTAACCTTCTACCTTGAGTGACTCTTGGGATTTATAGTAATATAGTAAAAACGCCATAACCCTGGAACAGGAAGTTCGAAATCACTACAATAGACTATAGTCAAACAGATTAACTTGTTGACTTTTATTCAACGCCAGATACATGAACTAACTGCCATAATAGTTTAACATACAGATTTCCATAATTGTTGATATCGAACCCCAAGGGTAGACAGAATCACCAAAGGAGTTGATAAATAATTAGGAGATGGAAAGCAAACATTTGGACAAGAAGTAAATACACGTAGAATACAACTTGCTGTTACACAGCGTATCTAATTCATATATAATAGCTTGTATTGTCTCTTCATTTTAGGATCGATTCAATGTTTATAGACGAAGAACAACAACAGAACAAATCCCATCAAGTGCTGTATGAATAAAACGGGCGATTCGCCCTTTTTCAGACTGTGTGGAAAAGCTACTGAAAGTGTGCAACACATTGTCAGTGGCTCAGTAGAGACGACACCATGACAAAGTAGCACGCAGAATCCACTGGGAACAGTGCAAGAAATAGATATTCTTGAATGAGCAGAGACATGGTGCGATCATTCACCGCCGTCAGTAGCAGAGAAGGAGCAAGTGAAGCACATGTGGGATACGACTGTCTTGACTGACAAGCACTTGGAGAGCAATCGCCCTGACATCACACTTACGTAAAAGAGTAGGTAGATAAATTGATCCTGATAGACGCACTGTTACCTTGGGATAATAACGAAGGCGGAAATTACTTCGGCATTTAAACTGGGCAGGCCTAATCAAAGTAATGTACTAAGCAGCAGCTTCAAGTCACCCTCTTCAAGTTGCAGTTAATTCCCTCGGATTGATTTGAAAAGGATCCGATAGACTCATTGAAAGGATCCCTGGAAGCCCATGCCTTAAGGAAATACAAAGCAATCTACTCACAAATACAGCTCACACCTTACCATGTGCTTTATTTATGTAAAATCCGTGTCATCGAAGGTTCATTTTTTTTTTTTGACAAAAATACTCCGAAAGATATCATAATGTCATTTTTGACCTCAGGTTTCTGGTTGTGACTCAGAAGGAAATGAGTACAACACAGAAACCAAAGGAAATAACAACAATAATAATGAATTCTGTTCCCCTATATATGTGTGTGCGCGTGTGTAAGAAAGACAGTGTGTGTGTGTATGTGTGTGTATGTGTGTGTGTGTGTGTGTGTGAATTTAAGTAGGTGTATGTGTGTGCTTGTGCGTGTGTTTTTGTGCGTGTGTGTGCTGGGAAATACGTATATCCAAAGTTGCTAAGAAACTCTCCGCCCAACCAAAAGAAATCTCATGTTTAACCACTTGAGCAAATTTTAGCGAGTAGACGGTGCCAATAACTCTTCAGAATCTCCTTCCATATATGGATCTAATTTTGGTTTATTTTAAGATTGTAAAGCAGAAAAAAGGTAACATGGAATGAATATACTCCAATGTGAGCCTTACTTGGAGCTACAGTCGTCGACGCTTTCTTCGGTGTAGTTGGCGTCGTTGTTCGGGCTGTAGTTGCCTCCTTACATGGGGTTGTTCTTGAAATAATTGATCTGAAAAACTTCGTTGTCGAAAATTGATCTGTTGTTGAGTCAGATGACAGCGTTGGACTGAAATCGGTCTCTTGGTTTGAAACTGAATCTATCTCTGTTGATAATGTTGTTGGTAAAATCATTTTCATATCTGAGGTTGTTGTCGAAAGATGACTATCACTTGAGTTGAAATACTCACTTTTCGAAAATTGGTCTCTTGCTAAGTCTGATGTCGATGAAAATTCGTTCTCTGTGGATGTCTTAATTTCAACTGATTGTATATTAATTTCATTCTCTCTGCTTGTTTCAGGACTTTCTGTGATTGTTGTTAAACTTGAAACCTAAAAAAATGTAAAAGAATAATTCTTTGAAACAATTTATTTCAAATTATTGTCGAGGTGCTTCATAATTCAAAAGAATCAACAAGTGTGTTTTATTTATATTTATTTTAATATCTACTGTTCTCCTACAGTATACTCGCGCAGTCGAACTGTCTGACCGTTAGCGTTCCAAACATGAGTCCCGTGCTGAAATCTCATCAGGTTAGATATTTCAAGGGGTTGAATTCATAGTAATAGAAACCTAAGACGATCTCTGCATCCAGCACGACGCGTGAAAAACTTGCTGTAGGTTGGCCCAAATCTAGGTTAGGCGCCGATGTTTGTATTGTCACGTGTCATCATAACTCAAAACTGTTGATCACGTCACAATGCCTTCTCTCGCACCCAAAATTGTAACAAACTTTCGCTTAGTATTGTTGCCCTATAAGCCACAGTTCGTTCTGTGGGCGATGAAGAATCATAAGTGCGTCTGAGTAAGCAACTGCAACAGGAGATAAATAGGCACCTGACCATTCTCGGAATGGAGCAACCAACTATTTACTGGTTACTTTACAAATTCGGTAAGGTTAAATTGGCATCTGGTCTCAAACATGACCTGATGTCTGTTAACTGAAGCAATGAACGGCTTCTTAATTTTAACGCCTCCAAAAAGAAACTTCTTTATCAATCACCCAAGATTCTTGATAAAATCTAATTCTGCTTTGAAAAAAATGAACTACAGTCTGTATCTGTCTATATTTCTGAGATGAGGTATTAGGTAAACTATTTACATTATTCAGACTATTGTCCTCATCTTTGTCGCCATATTTATTACAGCGTTTCGACCGTTGTACGCTCCGACCTTCTTCAGGTGGTTGGAATGTCGGACTGAACCCTTTATTTCGCTCACTGGAGTAGAATGTTCTAGGTCCACGTGCCATGTTTTTAAAGGATATCAGATATCTCCTGTTAATACCCCTCTCCATGTTCTCCACTGCCTTAACCGGGTATTGAACTCAAACTCTTTGCGTCCTGTCACTGGATCTAACCAACGCCCTTATCCACTTTGCCATGTGTCCTTGAGGACATCTGTACAAGAATTTCTGGGTATTATAAACCTAATGTCTTCAGCCACCATTTTTTTACCTGTGCTCATATTGCAATTTTTGCTGTAATCATTTAATGTTTTTACCAGAGCTCATATTGCAATTTTTGTTGTGATTATCGCTTTTCTCTAGCACTTCTTATTACTGATTCCCATATCGTATTCATTTCTATGCTTGGTCGGCTCCTGAGATTATTGTGGCCTAGTATATATGCTGATTCCTTAAGTTTACGAGTATTTCCAATGTTGTTCTTTGTCTATGATCTCAACCCGATCCCACAAAGGATGGTGATCTCCCTTTTCTCTCCTTATGTGGTCAGCCAGGCCTGATTTTTCCACTTTCGTTCGTGTTACAGCTTTCTGGTATCCTTGAAGCCTTACCTTAAGGGGGCGGCTTGTCACCCATTTATATTTTTTCCTTAGCTGCATGGGATAGCGTACACACAGTCTTTAGTCAAGTTCTCGTCTATGGGGGGATCTTACTCGGGAGAGATATCTACGAAGAGTCGTCCAGCTTTTGAAGTTTGTCCTGATGTTATATGAACCGCAGATACTTTGTATTTTCTCTGATAATCCCTTCATATAAGGCAGACGGACTGTTTTCTGAGTGTTGTTGTTTTACTCTTGTACCCGCCTATCCCAGTTTTTGTGCCTGCTGCATTGTACCCAGGGTAGTTTTTATATTTAAGGTACAACTCATACTGACCAATTCTGTTGAAACGACTAATGCATGGAATAATAATGCAACACAAAATGTACTTAGAACAAAATGTATTGAAACAAGAAAGTGTACACAATATTTACATCAGGTCTTTTGTATATTCCTGGGAAGACCGTTCCTGGAGAATGTGTTGACTGAGTCGCAGTCGGGCAGAGTCTCTGGTTGAATCTCCTGATTCCTCCCCTCTCTTCCCGGTACCAACCATATTTATATGGTCGGTACTCCACTATGCAAATTAGGTGGATCCTACCACAACACCCCCCTCCCAAGCCTTGGAATCCCTTTGGGATTTCAAACTGGCTTCCTATATGGGATGATGATTATGGCTATTTCTTTGTAGATCCCATTTGCATACTTCATATGCATATGTCCATCCGCTTAATTTTAATATCTTTTCCCATTTCTGATTCACGTCCAATGGGTCCGTGAACTTTCGTTTCCTACCGGATCTTCTCGGTTCAGGAGTATTCTGCGGAGGTTCTACTTGAAAAATATCATACATTACATCAATGGGATCTTCCTCCTCATCCGGTATACTCTCTTCATGCTCTAGAACGTAACATTTTTTAAGTTGGTTCTGGTGCCTTTTATGAGTATTCTTCGGCATTTTAATTATGTAAATCAGGTCACCCATTCTCTTGTCCACTATGCCTCGCTCCCAGAACTCAACGTTGTTTCTGTAGCACTTGAAAAACACCTTCTCTCCGGAGGTGTATCTTTTTCTAGCTGTATACATAGTATTCTTTACTCTATTTGTTCCTGGCAAAAGCTTGTCAAACACTGACTTAACTTTCCTAGCGAACATTAGTTCAGCTGGTGCCATGTTTGAATGTGTTCTCTGGTTTGGCGTGATTCTGTATACTTGTAGGAATTGCTGAAGCGCCTTTTCCGTTGGAACTCCTGAGGCTTTTTTCAGAGCGCGCTTTAAAGTATCGACAAATCTTTCTGCGAATCCATTGGACCTCGGATGATACGGCGGCGTCGTTATGTGGTTAATTTGATATAACTCACAAAATTCCTTAAATTCTTCAGAAGTGAATTGTGTACCATTGTCACTCACAATACACTCTGGCACACCGAACCGTGCAAATAGTTCATGCAAGAAAGTTGTTGTGGTATTGGACGTAGGCTTTTTGCAGCGTAGTACTTCCGGCCATTTTGTAAAACTATCTACCACTATTAAGTAGTAATAATCTTCTACTGGACCAGCGAAATCAATGTGTATCTTGTTCAAGGATAATCCGTCTTGGGCCATGGTTTGTGTACTATAGGTGGTGCCTTAGCTGCTAACGCACACCCTTTACATCGATGAACCATGTTTGCGATATCCACATCCATTCCTTTCCAATATACAAAGCTTCGCATTAAGCTTTTTGTTATATTAACCCCCGGGTGACCCATATGAAAGTCCCGTAGTATTCTTTTCTGCAACTTTTTTGGTACTACTACTCTCTCACCATATAATAAAAATCCGTCACATATTGAATAAATCTCCTGCACTTTTTGGTCATTTGCTACCATTTTGCTTTTTATTTCTAAAATGAAATCATCGCTTTCAGCTTCTTTTTTGACTTCCTTTGGTGTAACCGGTAGCTCTCTTAAAATGTTGTTTACCATGCTTTTCACCTCATAATCTGCTCTGATATTTGCAATAATTGATTCTTCGAATCTTTCTTCTTGACTCGGTACGAGTCTTGATAAACTATGCGGATGAATTATATTTTTTGATGATAGGTGCTTTATATGAAAATCATAATTAAGAAGAATGGTTCCCCATCTCAACAGTCGATTTGCCGTATAAACGGGTAACCCTTTCTTTGAACCAAAAATAGTGATCAGAGGTTTATGATCCGTTTCTAGCATAAAATGTCTGCCGTAGATGTATCTATGAAATTTTGTTATGGCAAAAATGATACTCCTGGGAGTAAAGTTCTCGAAGCATGTGCAATTGGTTTTTTAGAACCATCTGGCATTATGTGTTGAATACACGCTCCTATCCCGTATGATCTGGCGTCACTTGCCACTACAATATCAAGTTTTGGATTGTAATGGGTTAAAAAGAGGTCGGATGTAAGCATTTTCTTTATTTCATCAAAGGCTTTCTGTCATTCTACCGTCCATTCCCATGCCTTGTCTTTTTTTAGTAGTTCATTCAACGGAGCTCTTAGATTGTACATTCCTTTAATGAACGCTTGATAATAATTTGCGAGCCCCAGAAAACTCTGTAGCGTCGCCACATTAGTGGGCGTCGGCATGTCTCTAATCGCAATGGACCTTTCCGGATCTGGAAATCTGCCATTTTTGTTGATTATGTGACCTAAATACTTAATTTCCTCCAACCCAAATTCGCACTTTGACTCTTTGACTTTAAATCCAAAGTCCTGAATCTTTTTAAATACTTGATTGAGATGCTCTCGATGTTCGTCGACGGTTGCGCTCCTTACTATGATGTCGTCTAAGTAGGCGCACGCAAAGTCTAAATCATTCAACATGACGTCCATAGCTTGTTGAAAAATGGCTGGTGCCACTTTAATACCAAAAGGAAGCCTGTTATACTTGAATAAACCTTTATGCGTGTTTATCCCTAGCAACTTCGAACATTCCTCTTCGACGGAAATTTGGAGATAGGCATCTGATAAGTCGATTTTTGAAAATATAACTCCACCATTTAGCTTGTTAAAAATCTCCTCCGGACTCGGTAACGAGTAATGGTATTCCTTAATTACCGAGTTCAACCCTGTCGAAAAATCAACGCAGACTGTGATTTGGTTTGATTTCTTTTTTATGCACACAATCGGCGCAGCCCATGAATTAGATTCTACTTTCGAAATAATTCCCATTTTTTCCAACCTATCAAGTTGTTCGTTAATATTTTCTACACTTGCGAAAGGCACGTTACGTTTCTTTTTAACAATTGGCATAGTATTTTCCTTTAATTCAAATTTAGCTTCAAACTTGTTACATCTTCCAAGACCAGGTGTGAAGGTTTCCGGAAACTTTTTCTTTAATTCATCTTTAATGTCCTGTCTTGTTTGCGTATTACTTTCTACATTTCTGCAGAATGAGTTTAACGGTTTATCCCACAATTCGAATGTTTCAATAAAATCTGTACCCATCAAGTTTTCTCCATTTTTCAGAATGAAAACTTATTTTTTTAACGATCCCGTACAACCTCGGCTTCGAAGTTCATTTCCTTTCCAGTTACCGTTCGAGGGAGTTTCGTTGACTTCATTATTGTAGGCCTTTTTAAAATTTTCCATGTTTTATAGTTCATTATTGTTAAATCTGAACCCGAATCGAGTTGAAATTTGATATTCTTTTTAAATATTTCAGTCGTCACATATTTCCTCAAATCTCTATCTGATTTGATATTCGAATTTGTTTGTCTAATTCGGCTATTGAATTTTTTCGTTTTACAACACGATCTTTTGTGTCCATTCTTGTGGCACACGAAACATTTCTTATTTCTATATGGGCAATTTACCTCCCAGTGTCTTTCGTTGCAACGTCTGCAATTATATGGTGGGACCTTTTTTTCATCCTCGTTCTTTTTATTTAATTTTTCTTGTCTATTTTTAACATACGCCGAATTTTTACTCCAATTTTTTGCTGATGGGTAATTTGACTATTTTTTTTTAATATAAGCAATGCCAGCTTCTTCGATTTTTTGCGACTCTTTCTTTAAACTTACGGCCCGCTGACACTACTCTGCTAACTTTTGCAGGGTAAGGTTTTGTTCAGATTCGAGTTTAGACAAAACTCTACGTCTTATTTCGGCACTCTTACTGGATACCAGTCCTTGAGCAAAAATTAAACACTTGAATTCTTCAACCGTAATCTCTGCCAATCTGAAGTTGTCACAATGTCTATTCACTATAGAGACATATGTTAAGTAATCCTGATCGTCGGATTTAGAGACATTCATGCATAACCATCGCTTATGCCAAAGCGACTTATTTGCTCCAAACAGCTCTTTTAGCAATTTCACTGTTTCCGAGAATTCCAATTCCTTCGTTTTCCTCGGTAGAATAAAATCTACAAATTCAGAAAGTATTTGTTCAGTGTGCTTTTGTTCATCTGCCGTGACTATTGGGCCTTAAACTCAACCCAGATCTCAAGTGGAACTCGTACACACGATTAATTGCTAAAGATGCAGGAGAAATGGTCAGTTCCCTGTAGCTTTCCAGTTAATACCTTACTTCTAGTGCTATCCTCTACCTTTACATGATCCAGATCATGAATAAAGTGGAGTACTGCTGTCATACTTGGTAGCGTCAAAAAAGCGTCTACGCATCTTTGGGGGTAACAAATTAATTTCTGCCCTACAACCACTCTCTCATTGACGAAATGTCACAAGCCTCTCACTACTCTATCGCTACTTCCCTGGAAAGTGATCAGAATAGTTAAATTCCTTAGTTCTACAAGTCCTAACCTTAACAGGTAATACCCTTCACGCTACGCGCCTTGTAGCGAATCACCGGCATTCCCTCCGTGTTCCATTGGTGAGAGGTTCTACTCGAGCTTCTTCATGCGAACAACAGCTCTGCGGAACCGAATCCCAAGAGGATGTTTTTCCGATCGCTACAATCTTAAACTGTTCAAGTCTAGGGTTAACCGTTATCTTCCCCACGTATCCGAATAAACTATGCTTCTGTAACCATCTACCTCGAGTAGCTCTTGGGGCTTGTATAGTGTGAAGTTGACTTAAAAAATCCGTCATCAGATTTTATACACTGGCGTTAGATAATTACAAAGAACTTTACCAAATAACAAAAACCACATCAATTGAACACTTCCAACAACGAAAATGGGTCGCTCATATAGCAAGAAGGGAAAATAATATAATTCACGCTATTCCACACGAGTTCGACTAAAATGTTAGAAAGAAAGAAAGAAAGAAAGAAAGAAAGAAACGAAGAATGAAAAAGTAAGAAAATAGAGGAAAAGAAAGAGACAGTGAAGAAGGAAATTGCAGAGGCAAAGAAAGAAAGAAAGAAAGAAAGAAACGAAGAATGAAAAAGTAAGAAAATAGAGGAAAAGAAAGAGACAGTGAAGAAGGAAATTGCAGAGGCAAAGAAAGAAAGAAAGAAAGAAAGAAAGAAAGAAAGAAACGAAGAATGAAAAAGTAAGAAAATAGAGGAAAAGAAAGAGACAGTGAAGAAGGAAATTGCAGAGGCAAAGAAAGAAAGAAAGAAAGAAAGAAAGAAAGAAAGAAACGAAGAATGAAAAAGTAAGAAAATAGAGGAAAAGAAAGAGACAGTGAAGAAGGAAATTGCAGAGGCAAAGAAAGAAAGAAAGAAAGAAAGAAAGAAACGAAGAATGAAAAAGTAAGAAAATAGAGGAAAAGAAAGAGACAGTGAAGAAGGAAATTGCAGAGGCAAAGAAAGAAAGAAAGAAAGAAAAAAAAGAAAGAAAGAAAGAAAGAGTTATAACAGTGGAGCTGAGAAGTTTGTTTCTCTGAGAAAAATATTAAGAGAAATATTTAATAAACGCTAAATGTTTGGTCAATGAATGTCGACTGTTTACTTTCATTAATACCATTAATTCCAGTCTGCAATAACAATCACCAAACCATTGGGTCCTGCATTAGGGATGGAACTCATTACTGTAGATGTAGTTACCTTCTTTTGGTGGGGATGGTTATTAATTTTAACGCCTTCAAAATAAAACAGCTCTCTATTAATCATCTTAACCGCTATCACACTGTATGTGACTTCATTTGCTGTACAAAAAGTTTATCGTGCTACTGAAGGTGACTCTCTGAATTTGATTTTGTTTGAATTTCATAGTTGCGTTGTCATATCCTGCTATGGTAACAGAAAGCACCTTTAAGTGAAATTAACAATAAGGTTACTACAATTGAGAAGCCTTGAAAAGGAATGCAGTGAAAAGGGAAGTAATATTAATAATTCAGAGTGCTAAAGGTTAAAGAAAATTTCTGCCCTTCATCCGCATGGCTGATGCTAACCACCAGGAGAGGAACACATTGCGCCTTATTGGTCTCACGCTTTCCATTGACATGAAATGGAATGGTTATATTGAATCAATCTCTAAGCATGCTTCTATAAAATAGGTTCGCTACCATATCGAATATATCGAATATTGCTGCCATATCTGGTCTGGTACTTCTGTTTTATATCTAGAAATTCTTGGCAAAATTCAAAGTAGAATCGGCAACTTTCTTAGTCCTGACATCGCATCTCGGCTTTAGTCACTTTGCCGCCGTTGTAACGCATCTTCATTGTGCATTTTCTATAAATATTTTGACGATAATTGTTCTTATCAGCTTCACCTTTAGTATCTCGACATCACGAATTTAAGCGCAGTACTAGATTGGAAGTTAGGTCTTTCATTGTTGAACTTGCTACTTGTAACTATAAGTTCTATGCTAACAGTTGTTCTCCCGCACTTGTCGAATGTGGAACTCTCTTCCAGCTCCTTGCTTTCCTGTCAATTTTGATTTTCAAAAATTTAAATGCAATGTTAGTTGGCATATTTCGTTTCTTTAAATTCCTGTTCTTTTATTTTCCTCTCTGTTTCTTTCCCTCTCAACATCTGGTTTGCTTTTATTGGTTTGCTTGGGATGAGTTTTTTACTAGATGGAAATTTGAGAATTCAGTATTGTTTACAATAGCAGGTCGATGTTATACTGAAGGCTGATTTATTAATTTACGTTACGCTATTTATAAGACAAAATCGGATCACAAGAAGTTAAAAGTTAAATTTATTAAACTCAGAAGTTTTACTAATTATTAAATATATTTCCCAATGATCAATATTGATTTCTAGGAGGAAGAACGCCAGATCTAACGATGGGTTTTCCGTCAATGTTTTCAAACTCTGTCGCAGAGTACATTTTGTTTCGTAAGTTTTCACTAGTATGCGGTCACTGCTTAAAAATAAAAACGAGGTTTCTGTTTCAAATACAGGTATCCATATTACACACACACACACACACACACACACATAAATATATATATATATATGTTTAAGATTCTAATGTTGCGCAGTGAAGCAGAAAATTGGTGGTTCTTGCGTAACCTTGAGGTCTGGAACTCAATAAAAGTCTCCTTATGTCATACTTGACTTAATTCGACTAGACTGAAGTAACTTATTACTGTTAGAATTTCAATTAAATATATCGAAATATGTTGATCGTAAAATGTTTCAGTTTAATGAGTAGATCCCTTTCTAAGGGAGAAAAATTAAGTTTGCAACAGTATGGTACCTTGTGAGAACCTATTTCGTAACATAATAATAATCTATCTTGTTAACTACTGCTTCACGGTAAGGCGCTTAATGATATTTACTAATCTTACATAGGTCTGCCACAAATCGACAAAGTGAATCGCAAATGGAGTGCTTGGAATAGTCTGCTACCCACTACAATTCATTTGTTCCCACCTATGAAAATGAGGTGAACTAATTTTGCTGTGCTGATTTTTACATGTATATGTGTGTAGTGTAGGGATTATCGATGCAGAAACAGAGTGCCATGTTCAAATTACAGTTGAGGCTCTTACATTCGCTTCCTCACAAATACCCTTAAAATATAATGATTTTCTAAGCGTAGCTTAGATGTGGCACAAGGCCGAATCTAGGGGGTACCTAGTGAGGATTGAACTCACTACTCAGTCGTAATTATTCTAGCGAGACAAGCTTGCTTATCATTACACAACACCGAGGTGACCAAGTGATTTTATAAGCGTAGCTTAGATGTGGCACAAGGCCGAAAGTATGGGGGGCACCCAGTGAGGATCGAACTCACTACTCAGTAGTAATTGTTCTAGCGAGACAAGCTTGCTAACTATTACACCGCCTCGAGGTGTTCAAACACCCTTAAAATAAATGAAGCTATCTCTTTCCCCCTCCCTAATTATGATTAACAGCTGGGCAGAACACACTCACCAGTTTTATTTAGCAACCAGACTCTGTATTGAAAATCCGTGGGCTTAGTAAATTCAGCCTGTAAAACATACTTGCAACAGAAAGCACAACAGCAACGCCTGGTGTTTTAAAACTGTGGCCTTGTGATACACAGGCGTGTCTACAAGACGTGCATACAATTTTGACAACATAAACCATTTATTGAATATGTTTCAAACGTTTGATATTATTTCATTTTCTATCGTATATATTGGCAAAATTCTTTTTTTAATGTTAACCCTGAAAAAATTGCATTTTTTCTTTCGTGTTTATATTTTAAACCTGCTATTTAAATACATTGAAATCTAATAAATACATCTAAACGTACTTGGTAAACATTGACCTACGCTGTATACTATAATTTTATTAAACTTTTTGACTCTCATGCAAACCAAACATACAGTGCTGTTCGATAAAAGTGACTCACTAGATTTGTTTTACTTAAAAAAAGTTTCGGCTATTGTTTTTGGGGTCAAACTAATTTTTAATATTACTAATATAAAGGCCCCTTCCCGACCACCTAGTAAAAAAGTTTCCTCACCCTAAGTTATTCTACTGATACTTATAATTTTGGATATAAATGAGATCTAGGGAAAAACACTGTGCAAAAAAAAAAAGTGACTCACTTATTTTCTGCAACTAGTAATAAATAGAAACATAACCGAACAGCTTTAAATAAAGAATAATAGAGGTATAATTTATTTATAATAGGTAATATAGTTTTAAATATTTAATAATCTATGGGTCCTCCTTTATTTTGAATAACCTTTTCAACTCTTTTTGGCATTGACTTGATTAGGTTCTGGCAAATCTCATCTCCAAGCATTGAATTCCATTTGGATATGAAATTCACAATCAAATCCTCGTTATTGCTTTCTCGAGAGCCTGTACTTTATAATGCTCCAAAAGTTTTCTATGGGGTTGAAGTCAGGAGATTTGGGCGGCCATGTCATAACACTCACCTGCTTCTTATCAAAGTATTCCTTCATCAATTTTGATTTGTGACAGGGGGCATTATCCTACATAAAAATGAGCTTGGTGGGGTCGATTTGCACCCTTTCAGCAGAAGGGAGCAGACAAGACTCTAAAATTCTCTTGTACTGCTCGCTCCTGAGGGTCTTTTCAATAGGTTTTAAGAAACCAGTTCCATGAAAAGAAAAGCATCCCCAGAACATTATACTGAACGGATGCTTACTTACTGCTAAATTCAAAGAGCTTTCAAAGCTTCTTCTTCGGATTTTAAATCGCTTATCTTTTGAATTTAGCTCAACTTTCGTTTCATCGGAGCAAAGAACATTTAGTAAAAAAAAATCAGGTGAGTCACTTTTAACGAACAGCACTGTATGTTTCTCCCTTTTTTGGTCCGCGTACAAACTAAATCCGTGTCTACTATTTTGATTCTCGTATAGCTGGCCACTCGTATACGAGGATACCCGTCTAATATTGCAGACGCTTGCCCTGGCGTATTCGTGTTTATTCAAAAAAAAAATGTGGAGCAGACCTTAGTTACAGTTTTTAGGAAACTAGCGTGATCAACAAGTTGAACTAGACCAGCACGCTCAAGCCCTCGTCTACGATGACTTGTGACTTCGTGCTAGAACAGCTATCGTCCACTCAGTTTCACTCATAAGGCTTGGGTCAACCCGTGGTATGGTTTTCAGGCACTTTCCAAATGTACCGCACGCTTTCATCGATACCTCCAGTCCGATAACATCAGGAAAGCTCCTTCCTGACAAATCGACCTATGGTGAGATTTGAAACCTCATGATCAGAAAGCTAACGTTCTAACCACTCGGCCACGTGCTTATATTTTAATTCTCTTACAAACTAAACATATGTATAACTTTTTGATTTTCGTACAAACTAAACCAGTTTCTACTTTTTTTATTCTCCTGTATACCATACCTGTCATATGACAGAATTCCTCATTAAATAGCCACGAAAATGTTGATAGGTCATAAGACAAACCAAACCATTGATCTTTTATGAGACGCCCATACTATCTAACATAAGTACTAAAAAGGAAAAAGAAATGAAAATATTACATTTTTTAACCTACGCTATTCGACTATATCAATTATTCTATATAGATTTGAGGCAACAGAGATGAGGGCGATACTGAGTATATCATGGAGGGAGTATGTGACCAACGAGAAAGTTTTAAGGAAAATGGAAATACTTGTATTTAGAATCAGAACGAAACAATTGAGATGCCCGAAACACATAGCGAGGAAAGAGGGCTTAGAGATTTGATACTCACAGAACATATTGAAGTCAAGAGGGAAACTGCGAGTAATCTACCTAAAAAGATAGTGTACATGGGTGGCAGAGAAATGGCTGGGAGGCATAGAGAGAGGCCAAATATTACTAATAGCTACAAAGAATAGAAAGTTGTGGAGAGACATGAACAAAACAATGAGAAGAATCGGTAGGAAAAGTTTCAACACACCTTTTTTTTAATTAATTGAAACGTCGAAATCTACTTACTTGCGCTGAATCCAGAAGGAACAGGAACGAATATAATGCCAACATTCGAAGCATGTTTGTAAAAAGAGAAAGTGTTCTTGATCAGTTCTAGTTCTTTGGGGAACGACACCCGATTTGAAAA
Organism: Acanthosepion esculentum; assembly: GCA_964036315.1. Classification (NCBI taxonomy): domain Eukaryota; kingdom Metazoa; phylum Mollusca; class Cephalopoda; order Sepiida; family Sepiidae; genus Acanthosepion; species Acanthosepion esculentum. Next base: position 76,733,058 of record OZ038497.1, on the reverse strand, counting down.
ATAATAGATTCTCAGATCACTAAGCGCTTTTATAAGACTTACGAAGCAATATCCAGTAAACATATTACGACTAGAAATAAATAAAATCATAAAATCATTTTTAAAGTTATTTTATTAACCTAAATTTAAAAATGTCTTTTTCTATACGAGGAAAAGGAAGAGAAAGTTTGGTAAGAGGAGAAGAAGAAAAAGAAGATATCTATGAGAAAGATAGAAAAAGCAATGAAAGAGAGAAAGATCAATGAGACAGAGAGAGAGAGAGAGAGAGAGAGAAAGGAGCAATTTAAAGAGAAAAAGAGCAATGAAAGAGAGAAAAAGAACAATTCACAGACAGAAAGAGCAATGAGAGAGAAAGAGAAAGGAGCAATTTAAAGAGAGAAAGCGCAATGAAAGAAAGAAAAAAGTAAGGAAAGAAGAAAGAGTAAGTTGTAAGAATGACATAATTTGCTTGACACTTTTCTGCATATACGGGAGTGGGTATGCAAACTCGGGTGGAAAGAAGATTGCGTAGGTAAGATATTGTGATTATGGGTATGTTTGCGGACTCTTGGGGTGCTTCAATGTCTTATGTCTCTATGGGCGTGGCTAGTATGAATGCTAGTAGGTAGATATGCAGTGTGTCTATGTATATGAACGAAGTTTGGCCGTGTTTGTGTGTGTGTGTATGTGTGTGTGTATGTTGTGCAGCGTATAGATCAAAGGTTCTACTGCGTTAGTATATGGCAGTGTTTGAGTGCGTGTGTGTTTGCAGATAGGGATAGTTGTGCTAACTCAGGAAATGTATAAATCTTTTTTGTAAGGCTAACATTAGACGTTTCCCTATAAGAAAACATTTCGCATTCATTGACCGAGCAGCCAGTACTGCTTTCAGTTGAAATTTGTAAAATCTTTCTCTTAAAAGACTTTTTGTTTTAGTATAATTGATTTATCAAATCCAGTAGCTGTTATCGCTCTTTCCAGTATTGATGGTTGCTTCCTTCTTAACGTGCGATTCTTTTTAGAGTTGAAGAATGCTAGCTACTGTGGGGGTGAAAAAACGAAAAGACCAATACTAAACAGGAAACAAGAGATAAACCTCTACCCCTGTTCAAAAGACTGGGGAGGTGTGTGAACCGGACAATAGGTAAACCTATCTACTCCTATTACTAATTTTTCAACTAGCCCATTTACTAAACTCACGGTCGTTTATAAGACTTTCCAACCTCCACCCCAACTGTTTATTACATTATTCATTTTTTTTCCCAATTTGTCACTATTAGTCCATCACACATAAAAAATTCATCTTTGAAACTGAAACCAACTACACTATTTCTTTCCTAGATATCATGGTACACAAAAACAATAACGAACTTGGACATTTATAGAAAAGCTACCAACAAAATCGACCTGGTCAGTTTCTACTCAAATCACTCCTCTAAGATTAAATCTGGAATAATTACAGGTTTCTATTTAATATCATTAAGAATTTGCAACCCCCAATATTTACCTAAAGAAGAAGCATACACAGAAAACACATTGAAAAACCTACACTACCTATATCATTTCTTCCACAACGCAAGAAGAAAGGCATAGAAAATATACAACCACAACAAAAATAACATCATCATCCGTAATAATAAATTATACGAGAACAGATATATACTACTACCGACCAACTCCATAACGTCCACTATCCCGAACAACATATCCCATCTAAACAACACCCAAATAATCACAAACACATTCAAAACCATTATGCATATAATCAGGTCTACAGATATCCCTAACAATAATAATAATTATGAAGCAGGGATATATAAAATGAATTGCCAAATCTGTTCCTTATAATACATTGGAGAAACATGCAGAAATGTTTTTTAAAAAAAGCATCTATGAGCACAAAAGAGAGACCTCATCAATAACAACTTGACAAATGCACCGGTCATACACAGAAATAATTCCAAGCACAATTTTGATTTGAAAAATGCTACACTCATAAAAAAAAGAAAATAATTTACTCAGAAGAAAAATCTTCGAGAGTGCCGCCATTAAATATTATACAAATATTAATCTACGCCGTATTTTTTTCAGTCTCTTAATACTTTGCATAATTTCTGGAATATCTTCCTTCATATATTTAAATTTCCGTGTCACACTCCTTTCGTTTGTTACTACAATAACCAGATAGATAGATTTATGTATTTGAATCGCCATCCCCAATGTGCAGTTAAAACTCTGGGTTGTATTTTTGCTGGCAACCGTGCATTCTGTCTTCTTACAGTTAATTGTCTTTTTCTTTCCAGCTTTCCTTTACTAATAGAATTTCATAAATTTGTAGTAAATGCACAAAAAGAAACTTGTTTTCGTTTATTTTTTATGGTTTTTAATCAATTCACCCTAAGCAAGGCGATAATGCTACTAAGATGCAAGAGGCTACAGGGTGTGAAAGGGAATGAGAAGAATTTCGAAGGACCCTGAAACCCAGTCCGAAACAGGAAACAAGAGATAAACCCCTGTTCAAAAGACTGGAGAGGTGTGTGAGCCGACCGATAAGTGAACATATCTACTCCTATTGAGGAAAACTAAATACATAAAGAGTAAATAAAATTTCCGAGTTTAGGCAGTGACGTTAGAAGCATAGAGCTGAAGTAGATTTTAGAAGGAACCTGAAACCCAATCCGAAACAGGAAACAAGCGATAAACCTCTACCCCTATTCAAAAGATTGGAAAGGAACGTTAATTGGACGATAGGCGAACCTAGAATGTATGAAATTCCGGTAACATTCGAGGTACTGTTAATATTTCTTGCTAAAAAAAGAGAAGTCTTATATGCTTGTCAAATTTGGTGCTCAATACTTTCGGCCTTGTGTCACATCTAAGCTACGCTTAGTAAATCGCTATATGCCTGTGAGTTTTATCTGCGTTTTGGTCTTATCTGCCATCAGATACAATAAACAGTTTCATAATTTTTAAAAATCTTATATTAAAATTTTAGGTGCAAAATAGTCTAAATTTCGTTAAAAACAAAGAAAAGAGCCCTGAAGCGTTATATAATATCAGTCCACCTTCCAGTGAATGCTGAACAATCTCTCCACAAAGGAAATAGAGACTTGAGACTTACGTTTCTACGGAAGGATGCTGAGAATACAATGGACTTAACAAGTGCAGGACGAGGAAGTATTAAGGATAACACTTTGTAACAGGATTTTTGTCCTTTGATAGCAACTGTCATTTAATATTTGCTGACGCCTCGAAAGTATAAAATTGGTTATTTCTGTCAAACTCTGCTTTTTTGATCAGGATAATGAGATTTCTGAAATTTACCTATTCCCATTTCGAAAACTTCCAAATGTGAACATTCTTGTTCACGCAACTTGAGAACAAGACGACATAAGATCCAAAAGTAGCATTTCTAGACATAACAAAATGCTTACAACCTCTTGATGACATCTGTGACGACTGCATCTATAAACGGTGACTTGTCTTGAGTTTGAGCAGTTGGAAGCAAATTAAACTGCTGAGTATATGTTACCTGTATTTATAATGCAATCTATGTTGCCAGAACGTTCCAGAAATTCTTGAATTTTTTCAGAAACTTCTCGAAAGTTCCCCTCAGCAACTCAGGACTGAGTTTGTCTGGAATATAGGCTAGTTACAAAACATCGATGTTCAGGTCACAAAAGCAAAGTTTGAAGGGAATAGAATCATTTCCTTAGTTTTTAGACAGAAGCCATTAGGAAATAATAGTTTCTGACCAAAGACGAGAGAAAATCAAAATTTTGTTACACTGTAATGGAAGCAAAAGGGAGGCTTATAGTTAGAATCAAAAATAGGCAATTAACATTTCTCAGGCACATAATGAAGACATTCACAGGACATATTGAAAGAAAGAAGGGTAGATGGAAACAGCGAGTGACCTAGCTGGATGGCGGAACTGGGAGTAGGAGGGATTGGGAAAAGACAAACCGTACTAAGAGCTACAAAGAATAGGAAATTGTGGAGAGCTATGATCGTCCTTGTTCTGAAGGGAGCACTACATAGAAGAAGAAGAAGAAGGAGAAGAGGAGGAGTTTTTATCAGAATTCTAGCAAAACTATATCATTACTTTTATAATGAATAAGTACAAATTCGATAAATGTCGCTTTGCTGAGATCAAAATGACAAAAATTGTTCATTTAAAAACAAATACATTTATTAGAAAATATATTCAGTTTAAATACAAAAGGAGTTTATAAAAATTACTTCAAACGGCCGCATATTTTGGCTTGTATACACTTTTTCCTGTTACCCAGGGTTTGTTGCCAGACAGAAATGAGCTCTCATGATTCAGATGTCCATTTCAATTTCATGGAAAGTTGATGTGTATGTACGTTAGTGTGTGCGCGCATGTGTATTTTAATTCAATATATGTGTATTTTAATTCAAAAAATATTTCAGCAAAATTAGAAAAACATTTATTCTCAATAATTTCAAAAAAGTTCAATAAAACTTTAAATTATGATATTTTAGAAGGGTTAAAAAGTTATATTTTTCTAAGGGTTAAAAAGTTATCTTTTTGTTCTTTTTTATCTTTAATTATTTATTGCTTGTTTCCAACTTTATGATTTTATTGTCTGCCCAGATTGAATGGGAAGGTAATGTATTATCACAATGTTTTATTTCAAACTGAGTAATATGTGTGTGTGTATGTGTGTGTGTGTGTGTGTGTGTGTGTGTGTGTGTGCGCGCGCGCGTGCGCGCATCTGTTTGGGTTGGTATTAAATGCTGCAGATGAGTAATTTTACACACCCAGGATACAAACATACACATATACAGGGTGCGATAGGTAAATTGTCGCCAACTATATTTTCAATTTCGCGCATGCGCATTATTTGTTTTTGATTTTGTCGACTACACAGCATAGTAGGCTCAGTTGGGCACCGTCTGTGAGAAAAAGAGCACCATGAGGCAATTCACTCCGCCAGAAATTTGGAAACGGCATGCTTTACTGCTTGGCATTCGCGCTGGAAACTCCAATACGAACATTTCAGAACGTTTGGGTGTCAATCTGAGGACAGTGCAGAGGATTCAGAAAGAGTTGGATGAATTTAATGGTGATTACGAAGGTACGGCAGCTCAGAAAACTCACACTGATCATTCTGATAAGAAAAGAACTCCCAAATTTTTTGATGATGGCCTCAAGTGTCTAGAAGAGGTAGTGCTGTCCTGGGTCAAGATGGTGGCAGCAGGAAAATGCTACGTGTAGTAACGGGACTCTGCACCATGCCACACAAGAAGGACAATCCAGTCATGTCTGTCAGACAATTTCTGAGACTACATCACACCTTACATCTGGCCACCTAACTCTGCAGACTGTAACCTCCTTGATTATTATATGTGAGGCGCAGCTGAGTAAGCGACCAATAAATCTCCGTGACACACCAAATATTATGGCAGCACTCACCAAGTTAAACAACGATGTAGGGGACTCTGAAGTCGTCTGGCGACCGTAGTTGAAGCCAATGGCGATTTTATTGAGTAAATTTACTCTTTAGTATTTCAAGATATGTTTGTGTTATTTTGGCAAATATATCTGTGTAGTGACATTAAAGAAAGTAGCAGTAGCAGCTCTAAATAAAACTTATAAAACTTATCAGCCGCTGCTTACGAATATAAAAACTCGTGAACCCTAAAGTAACTATCTCTTTCCTGGTTTGCCTCTTTCGAACTTCTGACATGAATTTTGCACACTGAAGCTACAAGGGCTTGGAATACTTCACCTAAAATCACACCAACAAAGTTCCCACTATAGCATATTAATGAACATTTTGTTGTGCATACAATTTACATCTAACAAAAGAGCCTCTTGTTCTAAACTTTACTTTTGTTAATTGTTTTAATAAATGTTATCTGCATTGCAAATCAATTGGTCTGTTATTTTGTGCATGCACTTTTTACACCATCACTATTTCATGTACTATAAAATCTTGCTGTAAGAAACCTTACGCATTTAATTATTGAATCGAAAATCACTAAATCTGTTAAAATAAGATGTCAGTGTTATTTTGATTTTTGAGAAATGTAGACGACAATTTAACTTAGTATATTGTTAATTAATCATTTTCTAATAAAGAATAAAGGTTATAAATTATAAATTGATGCGCCAACAATGCCTGACGTAACATATTGTAAACGGCCTCCTTCCGCGACAGAACATAATTCACATCCTTGAGACATTGGGTTAGACTCAAACATTTACCTGACTCTACCTACATTCTGTAATTAATTCGAATCACGTGGCGACTGTTGACCATGTTCACCCTAGTCTATGAATATAGAATACAGCACAGTACATAATCTGTTCAATGAAACAACGTTAAAGATTAACACTCACGGGTCAGACACTCTACAGAATCTGACTATATCGTCAATACCACCAGCAGCTGTTCCGTAATTCTTCAGTCTTAGATATCAAAGGCTGGCAGTGAATATTCGGGAAAAACATGGCTGCCTTCATACACGTCGCACTGAATATTTTGAGCCTTCTGATTTGTTAAAACTTCTATTGGTGAACTATAAAATGAGTCAGCTCATTTTGGCTGGCTCCCTAGTACACCAGGGTACCCCAAAACTCCAACAGCCTTTGATGCCTAAACAGCCGAACTCTCTGCCTTCGAGCAGAGCGGAACCCGGACGAGGCTCCGCCGAGGGTCAGAGTTTCATTCGGGGTGGTAGACTGTCCCTGAACCCGTTTTTACGAGTTCTAATAGGGAATATTTTTGAACGAGCCTACGGGCTCGGAAAACCCACGTTAAACCCGGCCTTGTGATGGGTGGCGAAATATTACTGCCAGCCTTTGATATCGAAGACTGAAGAATTACAAGCATGGAAACCTCCCGTAATTGTAGAATTAAGAACTGCCCAGTTGAGGGCAAATGCAGATCTGCTAGGGAAATATACCAGTCATTGCCCCTAAAGAAAATGTGACAAATTATAATGTTTATATTGGAAATTCCGTGGAAGAGTTGAAACAGGAATTTATACCCATTGGCGCTCATTTAGCAATCCTAAATTAAAATACCGAACAGCCCTTTCAAAGAAATTTTAGGAAATGAAAGAAAAGGGTCTAAACCCTTAGATAGATTGGAAAATTATAGATTTCGCACATATTCTTAAATTTTTAGAGATAGGTGCAGGCTATATTTAGGGGAAAAAATTAGAATAATAAAGTACAATAATCAATGCAAACTATTAACTCAAAGGACAGAGCTAGTGTTAAGATGTAGACATAGAAGTAGTTTCAGACTTATATAAGAGTATAAATCTTATTACTTACTAACTCACAAAAAACAACAGTACCACAACTGATGCAAACCCTTTGATTAAATTTTTACTTTAATATCTTCCTCTTAAAGAATCGGGTACAGTTTTGTATTCCTAATGATTTAAACGATACTTAATGGTGGAAATGGGTGGTATATATATATATATATATATATATATATATATATATATATATATATATATATATACCATCGTATAATTCGTATGAATGATTCGCGTAATATAAATTGAACCCGCACCACATAATTGATATATATATATATATATATATATATATATATATATATATATATATATGTGTATATATAGTGTAACCCGGATATAAGAGACCCGGATATAAGAGAAACCCGATATAAGAGTGATTTTCTCTGGTCCCAAATTAGAGCCTGTGTTAATGTATATATAATAGACCAAACCCGGATATAAGAGAAACCCGGATATAAGATATTTCTCCCTCGGTCCCGACAACTCTCTTATATCCGGGTTACACTGTATATATATATATATATATATATATATATATATATATGTTTATGTATATATATACATATATTAATGCATGTTTCATTAAATAATAAAGACAAGTTCTGTCTGTTTATTTTAAGTAAGTTCCTTTCATATTGTCTGGTAAGCTTAATAACATTATCATTGAAAGACGAAAGGAAATCACATGTTTTAATCCTATCTAAACTTTCGGCTTACATTAGGAATAAAAGATTTATCAATATGATAAATTCCTTTCGTCTTTCAACGATAATGTTATTAAGTTTATCAGATATTATGAAAGGAACTTAATTAAAATAAATTGACACAACGTGTCTATATTATTTAATGAAATATGTATCAATGAAAGATTGCTGCCTAAATACACACAGTATATTTATATATATATATATGTGGATGGTACATATATGTTTGTGTATGTAAGTATGTGGGTGCGTTTGTATGTGTGTATATATATGTGTTGCACAGCATGATTTATTCCATTGGGTATTTCGGTATTACAGATTTTGGAAATTTATTATTTATATAATTTATTCTAACTTTAAATTGTTTTGTCATTAAATCAACTATCACTTAATAATGTAAAACCCCTATTGTCTAAATACAATTTACTGTCAATCTTATTAAAAACATATATGCGGTTGGTATATTTTGGTATCTTCTAGCAGGAAACTACATTCATTTACATACAACTAAAAGCTTTGGTCATAAATAAACTCCCATTCCAGCCCATCTCTCCTTAGAGAGATACCTCACGCCCCCCCCCTTGTCCCCAACCCAGGCACCTTATCAAAACGAGGCGTCTCTTTGGATACGCCTGTACCTTCTCCTCGACTGTTATCTGAACTAAATTCAAACCCCCTGATTCCCAGGCAGTCAGTCCAGAGCTGAAGAAGTCAAGCTTAAGGTTGTGCCGGTTAGAAATAGACTATACCCACATGAGGTAATTTTGGATGTTTTGCTGTATAACACGCACACACACACACACACACACACACACACACACACACACACACACACACACACACACACACACATATATATATATATATATATATATATATATATATATAATTTATGGACACGTAGGTTTTGAAAAAAAACTATTAGCAGACCTTCCCAAGCATTATTCAAACACTGAAAAAGCTCATGCTCACTCTTTGGGTATTCTCTTCGATCCCACTTATCCAATTTATCCCATATTAATTTCAATGGGAGAGAAATTAGGAAAATGTGACGACCAAGTCATAATTTGCTAAATGAAACGGTATTGTTCCTTTTTATGATTCCTATGACCTGAAACAAATCCTTTTTGTAATCTCGTCTAGCTAGGTGTCAATGGTATAAACAAAATATAATATTTTCCTACAACATATACATAATTTAGCAAAATGTATTGTAGACAGATGTATCCAAATATGAACATTTTGATAGTAAGAGGTGCTTAAAAATACTGAAAAATAAAAGGAAATAATTAATGTACGTACTGAAATTTTATCTTTTACTTAAAAAAAAACAAAAATATCTCACTTTAACGTGGTCTTAAAGAAATATAAGCTGACCTCAAACATTTGGCGTTTAGTACGCACACACACACACACATATATATATATATATATATATATATATATATATATATATATATATATATATAATAAGTATGCATACTTTCAATCCCATATAATTTCCAGAAGCTATCAATATTTACACTATTCTCTGTTGTTCTTATCACAGTGTTTCGGCTGTCGTGCCCTTCGGCTTTTATCGGGTATACATTGATCTGGGTAACCTACCCGGACTAGGGATTGAACTCACAATTACTACGACACCAAATTCACGATCCAACACTTCGGCTATCGCCCCGTAATGAAACAAGCACTAATATACCCAGTAAGCATAAAATTGATCCATTATTTATTTTTATTTTGGCAGAGTCTCTACTTGCAACATCTCAGCATGTTGTCTCCAATTGCCCCGATTTAATCAGTTCATTCCAAGTAAGGCGATAAAGCCACTAAGACACAGGGGGGCTACTAGAGAATGAAAAGACTGATCCGGATATCCAATCCTAAACAGGAAACAAGGGATAAAACTCTACTCCTGCTCAAAAAACCTGGGAGGGTGTGAACAGGGTGATAGGCGACCATATCTACTCCAAAAAGATTTAAGTTGAAACATGCTCTCTTATTTCAACGCTGAATATCCACAAAATACTGTTTTTTTCTTGATAGGTATAATGAGTTTTTGGTCAAAGAAAGGGTCTTATCTTTATATACAGAAGGCAATGGAAGTTTATCATTTTGATTGGAGAAAAATGCCTTATACGAGCTGTCAAACACCCAAATAACATTCTCGATGAAATACAAGCCGTCAAATTTTTTGATTTTTAGAAATTTGTTTATTAGAGATTTTTAAATAAACTGCGCTTTAGTTGTTATATCGGCTATGTACCATCCTTACCGAAATTCATATCTATAACTTGAATGCATAAAATTAAATAACATTTTGAAAGTTGAGTTTTTCTGTCAGCCGTACAAATTTAAATATCCATTTAAGAGAAATTAGTATTTTTATATTTTCTTCTTTCTATATTGTTGCCTTCATATAAAAAAATTAGTTCCAAACACAAATTATATTCACATATGAAAAAAATAAGCATCTTGCAAGCATTGACATGCACTTCATTGAAGAATTCCAAATTTGTCTATCGCTTTTTCTTCCTCAGTTTAATAACCATTATTATTTTTTTTAAAACCTTCCGCATAATTATTACTTTGTGATTGGACAGTATGTCTTTTACTGTTGCTTGTTAATACCTGTCGTGAATGACAAAAAATGATGTACATAAAAATGTAGGTACCTCCACAAAAACGCTAAAAATTTGCCATACTGTGATGAAAACATGCTCCAAAGGTAATGTTTTATCATCAAAATCATTATGCTATTATTAAGAGGAAGGATCAAAGTATCTTTTGAATATTTAATTAAATTTTCAACTGATTTTTAGAATATTTGAAATTTTGATTAAAAAATTCTTTTCTTGCTATCTTTTAGAATAGCAAATTTTGGCCTCTTTTTTGCAGTGACAGACACATTAATTTGGAAATTCTTGCAAAAATCAAATAATTGTTGGGTTTTAATTAAATTTTCAGGACTTATTCACATTAAATTATTTTTGAAATTATGTTTATTAGAAAATCTAGGTAAAAATATTTTTACATGTGTTTCAACTCCTTACTTATTTTTATGAAAAATTCAGAAATTCAACGAGATCATTTTAGTGACTATATTAATTAAAAGCAGAATTCTTTAAAGAATTTAAATCACCGAATTTTTTTACTTTTTTATGCAAAATCGGACCCCCCCTGCAGAAAATCTGTTCTGAATCGAAAAATAAGAAACACAATAAAAGGAAGACATTATTTAATTAAAGAAGCTTTTCATTGTTTTTATGAATAATAAAGGATGTTCCAACATGTTCGACCAATTTTAAATGTGAATTAAGTTAAAGCGTCTAATGATTTTTTCCTTTTTCTTTCAGATCGAGCGAACATTTGGGCGATATTATTTTGCACACATAATTGCTATGACTTAAATATCATGAGCTAATAGAGAAATAAATTTTCACCGATAACACTGATTTATTTACTTCCGACTTTGATCCGTCTTAATGACACAACCTTATATATAATCCGTCTTAATGAAACACCCTTTATATATTACAGATATTGTTTGAAGAAAAATATTTTCGACGAAAAATGAATTTTTAAATGATTTGTTTTCATTTTTTTTTGTTGCAATTTTAAACTGAATAATATATGAAGCTTTTAAATCTTTTAAAATTCATTTTCAGTGGGATAATTCTTAGGAAATATTGTTATTAAGTAAAACTATATTTACTAATTATATAGTAACGTTTCAGTATCTGACAATTACGAATATTTTTTTAAAGAATTTCGATTTGTTTTTATGTGTGATTACGTGCAGGATTCCTAAAGTATGGATTTACAAGGCACTAAATCTATCATTAAATGATCACGTGTTTTGAAGCGTTTAAAAGGTCACGTGTTTTAAGCGTTTCTTACGGCGGACAAAACTCAAACTTTATCGTCTGCTCCACCATACTTAACTATGAAAACTTTCGGCTGTCAATCGGATGTAAATAATTCGATTAGCACGTCACAAAAACATGGCCCCGAAGTTAAGAAATGTTTTATACAACATTTTATGCTATAAGTATGTAATATTTATTTCAAATCAGATCAATTTAACATTAAATTTGCTAATTTTCCTCAAATAAAGTTTCAGAAATATATTTCTTATTTTTGCCAGATTTTTAAAACCGAGAGTTAACTTTTGTTTAGAAATGTATTAAAAATGACCGTTTTAATCGATTTTAACACAATGTTACAATTTTAAGCTTAACAGCTTCTTTCTTCTAATTTTCAGCATGTACAAGGCTCGAAAGCCACTCGAAGCAGAAGGTTAGAGAGTAAGAGGCACAGCTTATGTGGATATGTACGGAAGATAAGGGTTAACACTAGACTTGAACAGGTTACAATTGCCGTGATCAGAGAAGCATCACCTTGGGAGTTGGTTCCACAGAGCAGAAGATGCTCGAGCAGAACTTACATCTCACCAACGGAATACGAAGGGAATGAGGCGTAGCAAAGCGGGTATTAGCTGTGGAGGCTAGAACTGGCGGAAATAAGGTATGTAGTTCGTAAAATCACTTTCCATGGAAATAGTGAGAGAGCGGCGAGAGACTCGCAACGATTCGTCTTTGAGAAATCGGTAAATTGGGGGAGGGAAAATAATTTGTCACCCACAAGGACGCGGGGGCTCTTTTGTGTCGAGACTGGGAGGTGAAGACTACGTATCTCCTGGCAGCAGTAGTCCATTTTAGACCTGATCTTGTAAAGGTAGAGGATAGCAGGAGTCAGGTACTTACTGGAGTGGTTCATGGAACCAACCATTTTTTCAGCATCTAAAGCGAGGGAACGTAGGTATGAGTTCCACTTGAGTTTAAGTCCCGATAGGCGCTCAAGGCAGAGGGCATGGCAAGTGAACATCCATACGCTTAAAGAATGTCATGCATAGAACGTTAATAACTTAGTTTTCTCATGCTTAAAAACTTTTATCTTTTGTTTTATTGAATATTTAAAACCATTCCTACTTTTTGAATCCCAAGCATCGGGGTACTGTACAACAATAGCGAAGCAAAGTAAAGAACAAAAAAGAATTGTTTAAATATTTATTTAATAATTTTCATTTTAAAAAAACATGTACAAAAATATTAAACATTCACTTTCCAATGTTTTCGTCAAAGTTTTATTTCTGAGGACCTCTTCAAGGAAAATATCTGAAATTCTAAAAAAAGAAAAAAGAAAAATTAAAAGATTTTAAAATGGTAAAATCTTCATTAAACTTGTTACAATCTCTCTCCCCCCGACCACATCTCTCCCTGTCCTCTCTCTCTCCACCCTCTCTCTCTCTACACCGCTCTTCCACCCTCTCTCTCTCACTTTAACCCATTTCTTTCCACCTCCTCCCTCCACTGTCCAACTCTTCACACCCCTCTATCCCAACCACTTTCTCTCCCCCCCCTCTCTCTCTGTATTGTGCGCTATGCACTTTCAGCTCGTGGGCGTTAATTTTTCTTTTCATGGTTAGCAAAAATACTTTTTTTTTTGCAACTTTTTTCTTTGTCGTACTTGTTTTCCTACTTAATTTAACGTTTCATATAGCTTACTTAGTTTCCCTCTGATTCTCTTGTTTTCAATATATGGCATGCTCGGCATTCATGGGGAGAACTTGATCTCTCTCGTCTGAATACGTTTTTTCATCTTTGAGTAAGCTGCCTAGCATTTACTAATACATAGGATGTTGGAGACAACATAGCAATTCGGCAAACTATCGCGACGTTTCGTCCGTGGGAAAGTGCTTGTAGGGTGGAAATAATTAATCGCTTAAAAGGTCACGTAGATGCTGTTGAACTCTATCAAGACAAACAAGTGAGGACTGGGAAGCTCCCGCCCAGATATGGCAGCAATACTCCGTTTTTGGTCTGATATTGTTCTTGTAAATATAGAGTATAATAGGGATAGTAAGATATTTACTGGCGCGGTACAATGAACGAATCCAAGTTGTATACATATACATATATATATACATATATATATATATATATATATATATATATATATATATATATATATATATATATATATATATATATATCGAGGGAGATATCTATACAAACCAATACTTTTTGAATGAAAGGTTATAGTACCAACGCAAAATACACGGCAGGATGGCATTTTATGAAATGTTTATTCCATAATATAGAAATAAAACAATCAAAGTTTAACTTTAGAAAAGGTGCATCGTTCATTAAATGTGGATATCTAGTCCGAATGTCTATGTTTCTGAGTCCCGAAGTTTTCAATTTACTGAACGGCCGGAGAGAAATGATTTTCGCTCGGGTCGATGACCCTTCATAGTAGAAAAAGTTCATTCCTTTTTTTTCAGGTGCCACTCAACCTCTGTTTATGTTAGACTGCTGGAACTGCTATTACATATATCCTCTACAGTCAATCGCCTATATTTTCATTTAAACTCACTGGATCATCTCGTCTGGTCCTACTGCTTTATTCTTCTTGTCTAGCGCTGATTAACTGCAACATTATAACCTAAACCACACCGTAGAAGGTGATGCAGGCTAAGAAAGCAATATTTTCTAATATGACGATGCGTAAAAATATCCAACTCGTAAAACAGACTAAACATTCTTTCAAAAAGAGAGAATGTATGGTTGTCAGTTAGAGAAAGAACCGGAAATGCGAGCTATGATTGGAGATGTCAAAATCAAGCAAGTAAAGTAGTTCAAATATTTGCGAATTGCTTTAAGAGCAGACAAAATTGTGACACGAAAGTAAGAAGGCACATCTAAATAGCAAAAGATGTCTTCCAAAAACTAAGCAAAGTATTATGAAATAGGAAAATGGTGAACTACTGTGTAATATCAATCTTGCTATATTTGCAGGGGAAGAGACTATTTGAAACGACAAAGATACGATAGTATAGAAGGACTTTGAGAATACCATGGATGGAGAATGAAAGTAACAAAGAAGTTTTAAGGTAATAGGAATAGAAAAAGGTGTTTCGAATCAGAAAGAGGCAATTGAAATTTCTAGGACACATAATGGGGAAAGAAGGCTTAGTAAAACTAACAATTGCAAAATATATTGAAAGTGCAGAGGAAGAAAAATGGATGGTTGAACCGGCAATAGGTGGGGATATTAAAAAGATAAATGTTGCTAAAAAGGATAGCAAGTTGTTGATAACTATGGTCGCCTACGTCACGAAAGGACATGGTACTTAGAAGAAGAAGAAAATTAGTTAAAAATTGAAGGGATACTAAGGGAAGTAACTCTAGTTGTTTTTTCACGGCTAGAAGTCAGTTCTCTATTTAAAAAATAGCTCTATATGTATTAGGTTGGTGCAAAAATTATGTCGTTTTTTGACGTTCAACTTCAGTCAAAAAACGACATTATTTTTGCACCAACCTAATACATACAGAATACAATATTCCATCTCTCAGAGCTGTTTTGACTTGAAGATACATTGCAAATCAGTGTGATTTCTTATGTTCAAGGCTACAACTATGTTGAGCAGACGTTATTCACAGTTCAAGCATCTAAAGGTCACATGATTATTAATTCAGAATTGTCCATTTTCTGTATTGGTTGCCCACCTCGGCCAGAGGGTTTTATCTGCTGTGCTATTTCTTTAACCAATAGGTAAGGAGAAAATAGAATAATTTATAGTATCGCCAAGGGTATTTGAGTGAAAGTCAATATAACGAACTTCACCGAAATTCGATCTCGAATCGCCGATTTCTCATTATGAGCCTTTAACAATTACACCACCTGCACAGTCGGGAGCCGGGGTAACGATAATATTTTGATGTTTTTAGCCATTTTTTAAAATTCATTATCAAAAAAATCGGTTTCTACAATTAACACCATCCAGAATAAATAGGCTACATTTGAACCAATTTAAAAGATTTAGAAAACGAAATCCCGATCAAATGGGATAACTTTACTGACATACTTACATTACAAACGACATTATGTGCAGGTGAAAGAGCATCTCATATTTCGGCAGCATTTTCCCGCTGAAAAATATAAGATTGAGGCAAATAAAACTCTTTCCAATATAAATTTGTTTATATGTAGATATCCCAATCGTTCTAATTTCTGGGGAAATGAAGGTGATTCAACTCTGTGATAGGAGTAAGGCTTGTCTTAGCTGTAAAGGTCTGAACTGGTATAACTAAAGGGTAGATCTCATTTGAACATTTGGCATGGCAATAGCGATAGAGTTGTGATAATCTTGGGAAAGGGGCTGCAGACTGCGTAAATGATTTTGTACTCTATCAAGGCTGGAGACTGGTGGGTTAAGTAGCTTCAGCCAAGATGTGGCAGCGATGCTTTATTTTTGGTCTGATCTGACTCTTCTAAAGATTTCCAAATGGATCAGGATTTTGGATACTTATTTTAAAGGAAGGCAAATCTTTCTTTGCAAGATTGGTGTTCCATAAATCTTTTCATCGCAGAGCCCTTGCTTTTGACCTTGTACCCTACAAAGTTAACCTTAGCAATGACTAACTGTATTGCCTGTCGGAATGTCTTGGATGAGGAGTTATCGTAGTTATATTCGGACCATTGTCCTCATCTTTGTTGTTGCTATCACAACGTTTCGGCCTTTGTGCGCCCCAACCTACATCACGTATGCCAATACAGGAAACCCAGGGAACTAAACCCTTTAGTTAATCTACAGGGGTAAGTTGTTCTCGTTCCACTCTCCATATCTAGGGATATCTCGTGTATTTTTTAATTTTTTATTTTAATGTTGTTCAGTTATTGCTCACCTCGTTATCACTGAGTCTAGGTACACACTCCCCGGCCCAGGGATTGAATTCAAAATGACTAATTCACCAAATTCACGGACGAAAGCTTTAATCCACTAGGGTACTGCCCCATTCTAAGTCCATCTGTCTGTTAACTGTTGACTTAAAATTTCTTTTAATATCGCGTCTCTTCAGGACGCAGGTGATCTTGACTTTCGATGGAATTCCTTGATTTATGGTCTGGGAATTGCCATGAATTATTGTGAATAATAATGGATTAATTTCCTGTTCTTTTTCCACGGCCTCGAAATCAGAGTTTCATTTCTCTAAGACTGGCTACCATTCAAGGCTAGAGAGACCAATCTATTTTGGTATTTAACCCATTGCTAGGGTATAAGAAGAGGCGAATTATTGTATTTCCCAAGGGCATCAGTGCGAAAATGCACGCAATTGGCTCGGCTTGAATTTGAACTCTCTTCGCCTTTTCCACTTTCTGTGTCAATATTCGCAATATGGGGCGCGCATCCTGGACTTGAGATACATTAATAATAATTAGACTAATTGATTCAGTACATCTACGGAGCCTGTCTACAGGCAAAAATAAACGCTCAAAATCTGGAAAGAAATTTGGGCAAGAAATCGTCTGTACTTACTGCGGCACTGATCACCGATCTGACAATAAGACTCACAATAGGTTTTGTAATTTTTCCTACATGGATATTGAGCTAGAAAGACAAATAGAACAAAAACACAGATGCATTAGTTATATATATATATATATATATATATATATATATATATATATATATATATATATATATATACAAGTTTAGAATTGGTATATACGGAGTGAAATCCAATAACCAACAATTAATATTCTTTAAAGAGTGCTCAATATAGAGTAGAGCAGATATAATTATTTATTTGAATATTACAACATAAATATGTTATAAAATCACGACAAAAGTAGCCATTTTGTTTCAACACTTCTTGTGTCTTGTCAAGTGATGATATAGAATATAGAATAAATGGTTTTAAAAGTTTCAAATTAATCAACGATCCTTAGCTAGGAGTAAACGCTGTTACATAAGCTAGAGTAGCCAATCAAGATACAAGTATAGGGTGATTCGAAAAATTTGACAACTAAGCAAGGTTATCATAGATATTAAAAGATTTATAAAATTTGAAATTAAAAGTAAAAAATTAAAATGACCTATTTAGATATCTAAATCAAATCTCTATTAAGTTTGAAATTGTAGAATTACCAAGGAGAAAAAATATAAAAATAAAAATAAAAGATATATATGCTATTTAATTTGTATTTTCATTGAAATTATGTTGAAAGGGATGTTCAGAATCCCAGACAGAAATGTATACACTTTAGTTTCATTTCAACATGTTAGTCGCCTCTCACGTGAAATCATTTGAACACACGCATGTTAAGCGCTCAGACGTATTTAGATATATACACACACATACAAAAAATCAAACCACACAGAGGCAAATGCACTTTACTTACACATACACATCGATACACACAGGCACATACATCTACATTCAATATGATCTAGACGGTCAGATGTCGGAGCTATTCGTGGCTTAATATGTTATTAAACGAATTTAAACTTGAAATATAGCTAAACCGGTCAAATATACATAGATAAAATTTAAACAAATAAATATATATATATATATATATATATATATATATATATATATATATATATATATATACATTTTTAAAAACATATAGTTTTCTACACATTACAGACAAAAGTAAATAACCACCTCCACATATAATTGTACACTCACACATCCGCATATAAATTAATACATGCACCCGCATACACACATATAAGCATAATAGGTACGCATATACAGACCTACGCACATAAACATACACATAGATAAGCACATATAAATATATTGACCCATACGTCGACGCAGAAAAGTAAATAAAGCAAGTGAAGAAATATATATAAAGATGCAACTATATACAAGCACACACATACATACATACACATCTAGATGTACATACATAAGCACGTATACATATATGCATATAAACTAAATATATACATAGACATTTACAAATACAAGTGTATACATGAAAAATTAAACAAACGTTCATTAAAACGACATGAATATAAAAATGCATATACACATCCGCTAGTACATATATATACACACATACATACGCAACTACACATAGATATACACACATATATATCTACACACATACATATACATACATACATACACACATACAAACATACATATTCACAAATATATATACGTATATATATATATATATATATATATATATATATATAAATATATATATATATATACGCATACACACATACATATACAAACACATATACATATATACATAAACATGTAGACACATGCATAAAAAAGGAATCAATCGGTTTGGACTATGGCCATTTACTACTTGTAACGCAAAATGCTTCGTTTGAAAAGTCTTTTCCAAATCCACTCTCGACTCATGAGGTTTTAACCTGATTCTACCCCGAGAACGGAAGCTCTACTAAGTGATATGTACATAACACAGTCCATGGTGTCTGCTATTCTCTCCAAAATAGAACCCCACTAGGCACGCGGACTTTACGTTATCCTTGCAATTACTCTGAAGAAATGGACTCCTGAATTGGCTCTTCTATCAAACCTCTCCAATAAATGTCTTACTGCTTCTTGCTTTCCAGCTTATTAGAAATTTACTCCTGGTTCATGCCATTAAGAATTCTGGTGAACTTGTGACTTCGTGCTAGCACTGCCATCGACGGGTCAACACTTGGGTCAACTCGTGGTATGGTTTTCAGGCCCTCTCCAAATGTGCCGCACGCTGGGATCACCCCCTCCATATTGATAACATCAGGAAGTCAACTTCCTGACAAATCGACCATGGTGATATATATATATATATATATATATATATATATATATATATATATATATATGTATATATATATATGTGTCTGTGTGTGTGTAATTGTGCGCACGCGCGCTCGCGCGCGCGCGTGTGTGTGTGTGTGTGTGTGTGTGTGTGTGTCTAAAATAAAGAAAGAGGTATTGATAAAGAGACATTCAAATAATACCGTATGGAAAAGATGACACTTGTCATTATCTGAACTTACCGATTTATTCGGACAATTTTCATCTTAGTAACAGAATATTGATCCAAACGACTCGTCGAATAATTTATTCTTCCCTCGACGAAAAAAAAATTATCATCATCATCATCATCATCATCATATTAACATCACCGTGTTGTGCTATTTCTGCTGGGGGCAGATTGCGAACCCACGTGACTTAACTCACTTTTCCAGCATTTCAGTCTAACTGAATACTATTTTAGACCTACTCATCCGCACGCGTGGCCAGACTGTTGTTATTGGTAAGGGCGGATTTTTTTGTTTTTTATCGAGGCATCATCTGTATAGATTTCCCACCAGAGCTGAAGAAATTATATCTGTCTATTAGGTGAGAACTTTGCGAATTTGTGCTACCAAAACCCTCGACAGCTTTCGAACTGGTTTGTTCTACCAAATTTCACACGCGTAGGTCAACCCGCTGAATAGCTTTCAGGCTGACATTGAGACAATCTCCTCAAACGGATATTATCAAGGAGTCATCTCCTTCACAAATCAGAGTCGGACCTGGATCTCATCGTCACAAGGCATACGCTTTAACCATTTGAACCCGGATGACATAGTCACAACGCTAACCCTGAAACCATTTGAACCCGGGTCGCATAATTGCAACGCTAACGCTCTAACCATTTGAACCCCAGTCTCATGGTCAAAACACTAACGCTCTAAGCATTAGACCAGTTTGTTTTCTTTGTTTTTAAACTAACATTAAACGAAATAAAATAAAATAAAACAGGAAATAACTTAATAGCATTCTCTTTTACATACAACTGTATTCAAATGGGATTGAACATATTTGCAGGTTGTGCCGCAGCATTTCAAAGCTGAAATATATAAAGTTATAGTCTGATAGTTTCATATAATATGGCATTATCTTAATGCATGTATCTAGTCTTACCTTAGGATACAAGAGAGCTCATTGATTACATAACATATTTGTTGAAACTTGACTAATGCATGGAATAATAATGCAACACAAAATGTACTTAGAACAAAATGTATTGAAACAAGAAAGTGTACACAATATTTACATATAGTCTTTTGTATATTCCTGGGAAGTCCGCTCCTGGAGAATGTGTTGACTATGTCGCAGTCGGGCAGAGTCTCTAGTGAATCTCTTGATTCGCCTCCCTGTCTTCCCGGTACCAACCATATTTATATAGTCAGTACTCCAATATGCAAATTAGGTGGATTCTACCACAACACCCCCCTCCCAGCCTTGGAATCCCTTTTGGATTTCAAATGGCTTCCTATATGGGATGATGATTATGGCTATTTCTTTGTAGATCCCATTTGCATAACTCATATGTATATGTCAATCCGCTTAATTTTAATATCTTTTCCGGTTTTGGATTCACGTCCAATGGGTCCGTGAACTTTCGTTTCCTACCGGATCTTCTCGGTTCAGGAGTATTCTGCGGAGGTTCTACTTGAAAAATATCATACATTACATCAATGGGATCTTCCTCCTCATCCGGTATATTTTCTTCATGCTCTAGAACGTAACATTTTTTAAGTTGGTTCTGGTGCCTTTCATGAGTATTCTTCGGCCCTTTAATTATGTAAGTCAGGTCACCGATTCTCTTGTCCACTATGCCTCGCCCCCAGAACTCAACGTTGTTTCTGTAGCACTTGAAAAAGACCTTCTCTCCGGAGGTGTATCTTTTTCTAGCTGTATACATAGTATTCTTTACTCTATTTCTTCCTGGCAAAAGCTTGTCAAACACTGACTTAATTTTCCTAGCGAACATTAGTTCAGCTGGTGCCATGTTTGATTGTGTTCTCTGGTTTGGCGTGATTCTGTATACTTGTAGGAATTGCTGAAGCGCCTTTTCCGTTGGAACTCCTGTGGCTTCCTTCAGAGCGCGCTTTAACGTATCGACAAATCTTTCTGCGAGTCCATTGGACCTCGGATGATACGGCGGCGTCGTTATGTGGTTAATTTGATATAACTCACAAAATTCCTTAAATTCTTCTGAAGTGAATTGTGTACCATTGTCACTCACAATACACTCTGGCACACCGAACCGTGCAAATAGTTCATGCAAAAAAGTTGTTGTGGTATTGGACGTAGGCTTTTTGCAGCGTAGTACTTCCGGCCATTTTGTAAAACTATCTACCACTATTAAGTAGTAATAATCTTCTACTGGACCAGCGAAATCAATGTGCAATCTTGTCCACGGATGATCCGTCTTTGGCCATGGTTTGTGTACTATAGGTGGTGCCTTAGCTGCTAACGCACACCCTTTACATCGATGAACCATGTTTTCGATATCCACATCCATTCCTTTCCAATATACAAAGCTTCGCATTAAGCTTTTTGTTCTATTAATCCCCGGGTGACCGATATGAAAGTCCCGTAGGATTCTTTTCTGCAACTTTTTGGTACTACTACTCTCTCACCATATAATAAAATTCCGTCACAAATTGAATAAATCTCCTGCACTTTTTGGTCATTTGCTACCATTTTACTTTTTATTTCTAAAATGAAATCATCGCTTTCAACTTCTTTTTTGATTTCCTTTGATGTAACCGGTAGCTCTCTTACAATGTTGTTTACCATGCTTTTCACCTCATAATCTGCTCTGATATTTGCAATAATTGATTCTTCGAATCTTTCTTCTTGACTCGGTACAAGTCTTGATAAAGTATCCGCATGAATTATATTTTTGGATGATAGGTGCTTTATGTGAAAATCATAATTGAGAAGACTGGTTCCCCATCTTAACAGTCGATCTGCCGTATAAACGGGTAACCCTTTCTTTGAACCAAAAATAGTGATCAGAGGTTTATGATACGTTTCTAACATAAAATGTCTGCCGTAGATGTATCTATGAAATTTTGTTATGGCAAAAATGATACTCAGCACTTCTTTTTCCATCTGTGAATAACTTCGTTCTCCTGGGAGTAATGCTCTCGAAGCATGTGCAATTGGTTTTCTAGAACCATCTGGCATTATGTGTTGAATACACGCTCTTACCCCGTATGAACTAGCGTCACTTGCCACTACAATATCAAGTTTTGGATTGTAATTGGTTAAAAAGAGGTCGGACGTAAGCATTTTCTTTATTTCATCAAAGGCTTTCTGACATTCTACCGTCTATTCCCATGCCTTGTCTTTTTTAGTAGTTCATTCAACGGAGCTCTTAGATTGTACATTCCTTTAATGAACGCTTGATAATAGTTTGCGATCCCCAGAAAACTCTGTAGCGTCGCCACATTAGTGGGCGTCGGCATGTCTTTAATCGCAATGGACCTTTCCGGATCTGGAAATCTGCCATTTTTGTTGATTATGTGACCTAAATACTTAATTTCCTCCAAACCAAATTCGCACTTTGATTCTTTGACTTTAAATCCAAAGTCCTGAATCTTTTTAAATACTTGATTGAGGTGCTCTCGATGTTCGTCGACGTTTGCACTCCTTACTATGATGTCATCTAAGTAGGCACACGCAAAGTCTAAATCATTCAACATGACGTCCATAGCTTGTTGAAAAATGGCTGGTGCCACTTTAATACCAAAAGGAAGCCTATTGTACTTGAATAAACCTCTATGCGTGTTTATCCCTAGTAACTTCGAACATTTCTCTTCGACGGGAATTTGGAGATAGGCATCTGATAAGTCGATTTTTGAAAAAATCACTCCGCCACTTAGCTTGTTAAAAATCTCCTCTGGACTCGGTAACGGGTAATGGTAGTCCTTAATTACCGAGTTCAACCCTGTCGAAAAATCAACGCAGACTGTGATTTGGTTTGATTTCTTTTTTATGCACACAATCGGCGCAGCCCCTGAATTAGATTCTACTTTCGAAATAATTCCCATTTTTTCCAACCTATCAAGTTCTTCGTTAACTTTCTCTACACTTGCGAAAGGCACGTTACGTTTCTTTATAAAAATTGGCATAGTATTTTCCTTTAATTCAAATTTAGCTTCAAACTTGTTACATCTTCCAAGACCAGGTGTGAAGGTTTCCGGAAACTTTTTCTTTAATTCATCTTTAATGTCCTGTCTTGTTTGCGTATTACTTTCTACTTTTCTGCAGAATGAGTTTAACGGTTTATCCCACAATTCGAATGTTTCAATAAAATCTGTACCCATCAAGTTTTCTCCATTTTTCAGAATGAAAACTTATTTTTTTAACGATCCCGTTCAATTTCATGGGAAGTACAACCTCGCCTTCGAAGTTAATTTCCTTTCCAGTTACCGTTCGAGGGAGTTTCGTTGACTTCATTATTGTAGGCCTTTTTAAAATTTTCCATGTTTTATAGTTCATTATTGTTAAATCTGACCCCGAATCGAGTTGAAATTTGATATTCTTTTTAAATATTTCAGTCGTCACATATTTCCTCAAATCTCTATCTGATTTGATATTCGAATTTGTTTGTCTAATTCGGCTATTGAATTTTTTCGTTTTACAACACGATCCTTTGTGACCATTCTTGTGGCACACGAAACATTTCTTATTTCTATATGGGCAATTTACCTCCCAGTGTCTTTCGTTACAACGTCTGCAATTATATGGTGGGACCTTTTTTCCATCCTCGTTCTTTTTATTTAATTTTTCTTGTCTATTTTTAAAATACGCCGAATTTTTACTCCAATTTTTTTCTGATGGGTAATTTGACTGTTTTTTATTTTTTTAATATAAGCAATGCCAGCTTCTTCGATTTTTTGAGACTCTTTCTTTAAACTTACGGCCCGTTGATACTCTTCTGCTAACTTTTGCAGGGTAAGGTTTTGTTCAGATTCGAGTTTAGCAAAACTCTACGTCTTATTTCGGCACTCTTACTGGATACCAGTCCTTGAGCAAAAATTAAACACTTGAATTCTTCGAACCGTAATCTCTGCCAGTCTGAAATTGTCACAATGTCTATTCACTATAGATGCATATGTTTAGTAATCCTGATCGTCGGATTTAGAGACATTCATGCATAACCATCGCTTATGCCAGAGCGACATATTTGCTCCAAACAGCTCTTTTAGCAATTTCACTGTTTCCGAGAATTCCAATTCAGTTGTTTTTCTCGGTAGAGTAAAATCTACAAGTTTGCTATGTTCTGCTGTACCTAGCTTTCTTAGTAATAGACTGACTTTTCTTGAATTCGACCAGTTTTCACAGTCTGTGTAGAAAATATCTTCATATCGTTTAAAGTACGCTTCAAACGTTTTTTCTTCGTCTGGCACATAGTTGAAAGTTTCCAGCGAATTGAATATGGTGTTATTAGAATATGAAGAATTTCCTTCATTTGCCTGATAGTTGTTTAATTTCTCCAGTATTAACTTTTGAATTTCTAAAAGTCTTTCCTCTTGCTGTTCTTGATATTTTTGCAGTGCTATCTGTTGTTCTTGATATTTTTGCTGTCTTTCATCTTGCTTTTCTTGATATTTTTGCTGTGCTATCTGTTGTTCTTGATATTTTTGCTGTGCTATCTGTTGTTCCCTTATTAATAAGGCAAACTGTTCATGCTGACGTTGTTGACTCAACTGCTGGGATTTGAATAATTCAGATATGACTTTGGATAATTCATCCATCTTTAGCTGATAGTGTTCATGCAACAAAGAATATACTTTTAATTTTTGTATCCACGGATATCATATAAGCTGACCAAAAAAATTCGAAACAACGTACGACTTTTTAATTTTATGTCTTGCCTTTACATTCACGCCAGTGATAATCAACTTTGGTATTTTGTTTCTTTTTTTTTTTTGTGTGAACAGAGACCGTCGGACATCTTTTTTTTTTTCGTTTTCGACTTCTGTTCGCGTATTTCAATGACAACTTCTGATTTTATTATCAGAGATAATTCGTCACTATATTGTTGAACAAACAAAAAAATAATTTTTTAAAGTTCGTTACCTTTCAAAGTCGACACGGTGTATTTGTGCTCCTTTTCCTTCCATGCATGTTTTGTAGTCGGCCAGTTTTTTTTTCTTTTTAGCGGGTATCTCGTTGTAGATAATTTTTTCAATTAAAAATCACCGTTATTCGTTTACGACACCTTTCAATTTTTCTGAGTGAACGTTCCTTTATGCTTAGTCGTCCTTTAACGAGTTGTACATATCCAGAAGTTCAGAATCCTTCGTCGTTACGTTAACTGTTGGACGTTTAATTAATAATTTTTTTTTTCAGCCTGGGTTCTTCAATGACTTCTCCCAATTGTTGAAAACTCTCACTTATTAATTCTTTTTTTTTCCGTATGGTTCTTTCTACTTCGTCGCCATTGTTGAAACTTGACTAATGCATGGAATAATAATGCAACACAAAATGTAATTAGAACAAAATGTATTGAAACAAGAATGTGTACACAATACTTACATATAGTCTTTTGTATATTCCTGGGAAGACCGCTCCTGGAGAATGTGTTGACTATGTCGCAGTCGGGCAGAGTCTCTAGTGAATCTCTTGATTCGCCTCCCTGTCTTCCCGGTACCAACCATATTTATATAGTCAGTACTCCACTATGCAAATTAGGTGGATCCTACCACAACAATTTTCTAAAACGTGACATAGCTAATGCCGGTTATTTTCTTAATACATGTACCTTAGGATACAAGAGAGTTCATTGATTACATAAGATATTCTAAAACGTGACATAGCTAATGCAGGTTATTTTCTTAATACATGTACCTTAGGATACAAGAGAGTTCATTGATTACATAAGATATTCTAAAACGTGACATAGCTAATGCAGGTTATTTTCTTAATAGATGTACCTTAGGATACAAGAGAGTTCATTGATTACATAACATATTCTAAAACGTGACATAGCTAATGCAGGTTATTTTCTTAATACATGTACCTTAGGATACAAGAGAGTTCATTGATTACATAAGATATTCTAAAACGTGACATAGCTAATGCAGGTTATTTTCTTAATACATGTACCTTAGGATACAAGAGAGTTCATTGATTACATAACATATTCTAAAACGTGACATAGCTAATGCAGGTTATTTTCTTAATACATGTACCTTAGGATACAAGAGAGTTCATTGATTACATAACATATTCTAAAACGTGACATAGCTAATGCAGGTTATTTTCTTAATACATGTACCTTAGGATACAAGAGAGTTCATTGATTACATAACATATTCTCAAACGTGACATAGCTAATGCAGGTTATTTTCTTAATACATGTACCTTAGGATACAAGAGAGTTCATTGATTACATAAGATATTCTAAAACGTGACATAGCTAATGCAGGTTATTTTCTTAATACATGTACCTTAGGATACAAGAGAGTTCATTGATTACATAAGATATTCTAAAACGTGACATAGCTAATGCCGGTTATTTTCTTAATACATGTACCTTAGGATACAAGAGAGTTCATCGATTACATAACATATTCTAAAACGTGACATAGCTAATGCAGTTTATTTTCTTAATAGATGTACCTTAGGATACAAGAGAGTTCATTGATTACCTAACATATTCTAAAACGTGATATAGCTAATGCCGGTTATTTTCTTAATACATGTACCTTAGGATACAAGAGAGTTCATTGATTACATAACATATTCTAAAACGTGACATAGCTAATGCCGGTTATTTTCTTAATACATGTACCTTAGGATACAAGAGAGTTCATTTAATTGGTTAATCAAGACATACCCACAAGTCAAATTTTAATTTTGACCTTATGTCCCTCCACTGCCTTAACTTTCGGAAAAGGGGTAACAATTCGTTTCCTTAAAAATTATTTAATTGCCAGTTATTACCATCGCCTGAAGAAGTACAATCAAAGTATTGAAACATGAAAGCTTCTGTGTTGCGATTTCAATGTTTTTATCATAATCTTTTATAATAATAATAATAATAATAATAATAATAATAATAATAATATATTGCACTACTTTTTATTGCACTTTTTAAAAAGTAAATGCTACGAACCGTGGAATTTTATACATCTGTTCTTTCTCTCATATATATATGTGACACCCAACGTCCTGATCCTTGGTCAGGGTACCATTTGTGACACCCAACCCTCCTCTGTCCTGGTCAGGGCACCGTTTGTGACACCCGTACTGGTCGCGGCGCACTTGTGACGTCGGTCCTTTGTGACGGGCTAACCCTGGGACATCGGTTGAAGTCTGGTTGGGTTCTAGCACCAACTTGTCGTACTCGGCTCGCTTCCAACGCCTGGTCACCGAAGCAACTGCTTTGATCTCGATTCAACCTACCCACGTTGTGATTTGATCTTAGGTTGACGAGATCAATCAGACGTCGGGCCGTAGTGCCAGCCGAATCCGGGTCAAGGTGATACTGCACAATAATTGTAGACAAAAAAACAAAAGCACAAACAACAACTTCAAGGCGAGCGACTGGTTAGGAATAGTGATTAATTTTATGTCGGTTTGTTGAGTTACAGGAGTGCGTCTCTCTCTTTCTCTCCCAGCCCGAAGAAAAAAAATGTGGATTGTAACACTTTTGCGTTCCTTAACTAGGTCTGGATATCGAGATGGCGAATATAAGTCAGACTTCTATAATTTGTTCTTGGTTAGAAGTCTAGTCGGAAACTTGTTTTGGTGGGAAATCTAAAGTCGGTCTTCAACAAATGTGTTCTTGGTTAGAAGTCTAAGTCGGAAGGCATGGAATCGTGCGGTCACTTGTGCGAGGCGCGTCTCTCTCTTACTGTACTGGCTGTACTCTTCTCTGCGAACTCTCCTCGACGAACTCTCTCGACGAACTCTCTGAAACACCCGTAGATGTTTGCTTATATGGACGCCGATCAAAACCTGGCGTGGGGTCGGACGTGGTGTGGCCACCACGTTGATTTCAAATCCCCAATAAGGATTTTCTTTGTTTTCGGCCAAAAATAATTATCATTTTCCGTATTTGGAAATCTTATTCCACTCCCACCCTCTTCTGCTCTCATATGGGTATCTCACCATACTTTAGAGGGCGTCAACGGTTTTCCCACTTCCTCATACCTATCCTCTCAATGGGCGGTGGCGGCCTCCTCTCTGCGTCACATGATCATCTCCGCCTGGCTATTCGGCCAATAGGCGTCAACTGATAATCTCAATTTTTATCCAACTTCACGGGATATGTTTTTTTTCAACCAGGTTTATCCGTCAACATTAAGTGGAAGATTCTTTTTTGGCGAAATTGGGTTAATTAAAATACCCTAACATAGCCTTCGTTATCACAAACGAACCCAAAACAAAATGCAGATGTCCTGTCCAGGCGGTCTCATTCTAGGGCTCTGTGTGCGTTTGGCAGACGACCCATCAACTACTGATAACAGCCAATGTTTTATCTGCCCAAAGCTCTGGTATCCCTCAACTAATTTTCACGACAATGACCATCAAAATTTTCGTGGGTGGCATTCTTTCCTTCTCTTATCATCTAAGTTGTTAAGCCCTGTCCGTCTGTTTCTTTCTCTTTTTCCTTCCTTTGTCCTCGAAGAGAATTTGGCATATCTCAGCATCAAACTTCAGCGAGAAAGTAAAGTGGTTATCTTGAATTCGCACTTGAAAATAACAAAACAAAAAAAATCTTCTTTTTTTTTTCACCGATACTCTGTTTGGGAAAACAACAAAACAAAAAGAATATCGCTCAGTATGTCTTTCGTTATATCTATCGGTTTAAGTAATCGCTCAGTATGTCTTTCGTTATATCTATCGGTGTAAGTAATCGCTCAGTATGTCTTTCGTTATATCTATCGGTGTAAGTAATCGCTCAGTATGTCTTTCGTTATATCTATCGGTTTAAGTATCCCCGTAATTAACTTCTGTGGTTAATTAATTGATTAATTAACCCTTTCGTTCCTAAATAGTGTTACATATATATATATATATATATATATATATATATATATATATATATATATAGACCATATGTTCCGGACTATACACACACACACACACACACACACACACACACACACATATATATATATATATATATATATATATATATATATATATATATATGTATATGTATATATATCTATAAAATAAAAATATAATCGTATCTTTCTTGGGAAAATATAATATATAATATATGTATCTATATATATGTATCTTTCTTGGAAAAATAAAATATATTTATATATATATATGTGTGTGTGTGTGTGTGTGTATATATATATATATATATATATATATATATATATATATATATATATATTAATTATAATAAAGAGAAAGAACAGTAAGATATATAATCCGGTGTTCCTATTAATATTTTTATTTTTACAAAACAGTTCTCAATGCAAATCTACATATCATAAATATTATAATTTTACTAATTTAAAAATATGTTTCCATCGCTACACAGGAAATATCATGTTTGAGAAATGTGACACGTCCAGGGTCGAATCCAGTAATTACGGCTCCAATATGTGGCACCAGGATTTGAGTTCTGGTCGTCGATGTTAACGGCTTCACCAGTTGTACCGGTTCAATGCCAACTCTAGTGTTCACAGTTCACTTACAACGTCTGGTTACTGGAGTAACTGCCTTGATCTCAAGTCTAACCTACCCACGTTGTGACTTTGATCTTAGGTAGACGAGATCAATCAGGCGTCGGGACGTAGTGTCAGCTGAGTCGAAATTGAATGTTACATTGCACAAGGGCAAAGAAAAGAATAAATGAAAGAAAGAAAAACCCAAGAGGTTCAAGTATGTTAAGAAATCACCAATTCAACTTTATCCTTCTGTTGTATACAGGAGCGTGTTTTTCTCCCAGCCCGTTTCCTACGAAATGTGACACTTCTATATTTCAAGCAAGTTGATATCGTAAGTCAACTAATTTAGTTTTTAAGTGCTGGCTTAACTTCGTTCGTCAGTATAACTTGCTATCGGTAGCATCGGCGAATTCGGAGGTCATGGAATCTCTCAGTCAGCTTCTGCAAGGCAAAACCCTGGTTCAAAACCAGCTCAACTCAACTCAACTCAACTGCAACTTCTACGTCGTTAGTTTATATGGGTACCAACCAAAACCCGGTGTGTGGGCCCGACGCGGCCTGGGGTTCTCGATACTCTCTATTTCTAACAAGAAATCTCTTTGTTGTCAGGACAAGAAAATTGATTATTTCCCATTTTTGGAAAATTAACCAATTCTCATTTCGGGGTAGGGGTTTCCGTCGTTCGTGAGGGAAGATCGGAGGGGATCTATCCTCCTGGACTCTTTCTCTCTCACATTGATATCTCATACCAATCCCTTCAGTGGGCGTTAACATCTTCTCCGCCTTTCTCATCCATTCACCTCCACCTATCACCATGCTATCATACGACCAATGATCTCTCGGCAGTGCGGGTGTGGTTAAGCTGGCCTCCTTAAAATTATAATCTAGAATTTTTGCTTACAAAATTCTCCTTACCAATTAATTTTATCACATGTTCTCTTTCTCCTGGGCCACCCAAAAGTCACTTATCCCGCACTCTTACCGTCTCATTAATCACTGTAAAAGTTTGCCATCTGGTTCCTCACTCGAAGTCAGCTTTATCATGGAATCCCTGACCTGTTAAGAAACCAAATTCTTTTTATCTTATCAAATCTCAATTCTCCACTATTTTCTGGGGACTGCTAAAAATTTACAATAGCCACATTGCCATTCGGCGTCTTAGCGTCTGTTAGCAAAGTAAATGATAACAATCCTCTCACCTATATCGAGATAATGCCAAAATTTTATAATTGCCACATTGCTTCTCTTCGCCTGTATTCAAGAAAAGAAATTAAACGATATCTTGAAAAGATAATTAACATCGAATCTTCCTGCCTGTATCGGCACGTGTTTTGGCCGATAATTCCATATTTGCCTTTCTTTTTATCTCCCTCGGTGATAACTCGACTTGACTAGACCGCACACATGGCTTCTTCGCGTGTTGTTTTTTTTTTTGGGGGGGGGGGGTGCAAACAAATTAAAATCTTTCTTTTAACGTCGATCAGTCTATCTTTCTTTATAGTTCTTTTTCGCTTTAAGAAGGCCTATTTTCTGTTTTAATTTCTATGGTTAATTAGTTAGCCAATTACCATAGCTAAATAGTGTCACACCAAGAAAGGACACTGATTAAACAGCCAATCAGAGATGATGACTAGTACAGGGATGCTGAATTTAATTAAATATGTTAATTCTGTTGCACAAGCCCACTGGTGAATCAATGCTCTTTGTAATTAAGGAGAAAAAACTTTTCCTTAGATCTATTATAAGCAGAATAGATAGAATCAAGTAAAAACCTGTACTCTGTAATGTGAATCTTTGGATGAACTTGGTCTTAAGTCTACAAAAATTGATATCAACTGTTCTGTAGTATGTGGTACTTCTGTGTTTTGACAAAGTCAGTTTAAAAGGAAGAGAAACGAATGTTATCGCTATGGAAATGTTTTATTTAAGCAGACAACATCATATAAATTAAGATAATTTTAAGCATAGATATAAGGAAGGTGAATAATAAATATTGTTTATTCCGTAAATAAGAAATTTTATTGTTAAAAGAAAAAGAAAAGAAACTAAGAAAAATTCAGTTCACTTAAATTTTCATTTGGAATAAATTCTGACAGGCAAAAGTGGTAACTCAAATTCACTAAATTTTTATAACCCATTTATTGTGATTAAAGTGAAACAAAAACAGCAAATATTATAAAATAAAAGAAGAAATTTCCAAAATTTAGATATTTTTATTAAAGGAAAAAACTATTATTAGTATTAATTAAAAATAAACTGTCCATTTTATTCGATTTTATTTTCTCTGTATGTATAAAGTATTTGAAGTTAAATTAAATTTTAAAAAATCTGTTAAAAAATATACTTTTAATGATATTCTATACCAAAAATAAAACTTCTGCTTGTTTTAAGAAACATCTCTGAATTCAGTGAAAACAGGTTAAAGAAAAGGTGAAAGAAAAGGTAGTGAATAATTTCCCTTGGTTTTATATTCTTTGTCAAGAATTTCTGTTCATAGCAAGCTCGACTTTTTCCAAAGTATTCACAGTGCTTGTATATTGATGATTCTACGTGTTCACATACAAATTCTATTTTATATTTATTTTTCAAGGAACAATCCTGATAATCCAGATGAAACAACTCGTTTGATAGACTGAACTGATTACTGAAAAGTTTGTCAAGGTTCTGACCATACGAATACAGATCAGCTTTTCCGTTTTCATCAGGATGAAACATTGAAAGAATATAGCATAAAAATGGATGTATATCTCTATGAGTTTGTGTGAGAAATGGATGAATGTTATAAAAATGCAAATGTAATATCTTCATTTGTTTTTTGCCGGTGTGTTAAAATGTTAAACCTGCTTTTTTTTCTTGGATTGGCGATTTTTGCATGATTAACAACCATAACCTAGTAATCCATTCATTAACGTAGAACGTATTAAGTAGAACACTTCAAATAACTTTACTAGCTGTAAGTTTTTACAGTTTTTGAGGAACAGCTCTTTTGAAACTTGTGTGAGAGCAGGAACACTTGGGTTCTTATATTTATTATAAAACTGACTGCAGCATATCTGAAACCTAATTTCTTCATTGAAAAAGATTGTAAATATTTTAAACTGTTTGCAATATATTAAACACATGAGGACTGATAGTAATTTCCCCACAAATTTTAATGGATGTTAAAAATCATTGTATAATGTTTGTCTTCTTGACTTTCCTTATATAATCAATCTAGCTGTTCATTTTTATACAAATTTCTAATATTTTTTCTTTGAGAAGAACCCTCAATGAGTCCCATTTTATGATTTATTTTAGTATAATTTTTTCTTTAAAAAGAGAAACAATGTGCAAAATATGTATCCGAATTTGCAAGTACGATATATATATATATATATATATATATATATATATATATATATATATATATATATATATATATATGTATATATTGAGACAAGTTTTGTCTGCTTATTTTCAGCAAGATCCGTTCATATTGTCAGATGCGCTTTCTGGTGCCGGTATTAAAAGAGAGAAAATTACGGTGTTGATACATATTGTTTTATTCTGAGTGCTTTCGACGTTAACACACTGTCATCCTCGGGACCTGTTTTAAGACAAAAATGTAATATTCATTATTTCCAAAGACATAATGGCTTTGTTCTTTTGAAATTTATAATTTTATATGTTGAGTGAGGACCGCTATTTTTTGTGCTATGCTGTGCATGTTTACGCTGTAGGGGAGGTAGCGCATTATAACATGTGAAGAGTTCTTTTTTTTTAAAGAAAAGAATAATAGAAACTATTAAAATAGACTTCGATATTTTAGTCTGTCTATTTTAAACATTTTAGAACATTTGTGCTATATTCATAATTAATTTTATTAAGTTTTGGTTTCAATTTTTTAATATAGATAGCTTCTTGGATTTTTTGTTTATGTTTGTTATTTTCATGAGAAAGTATAGATGTATTTTCGACAAATATTTTTCTCAATTGCGAATGTGTACAAGCATGTTGTAGTAAATGTTTATAAATGTTAGACATGCCATTCAAATGAAAACTCAAACACCGAGACAACGTGGTCGTAGTATGGCCAACATAAATATTATTGTTTTCTGTTGGATACACAATCTCCCAGAGGACATTTAAATTTATATATAATGTTGGTTTTCTGTAACACATTGGTTGGTGGGGAAAAATCGTTATGAATAATTAAATTGAAGATATTAGATTTAGTGTAGTATATAATTAAATTTTTTTTACTAGTATCTGTGGTTGATATGTTGGTATTTATTATCTTTTTAGGGTATTTTCGTCTTGTTTATAATTAGAATGCAGTTGGTTACGATAGAGAAGATTAATATGTTTGGGGTTGGTTGAAGAAGTATTATATTCAATTTGCTTTATTTATTTGCATTACTGATAGAGCATCTTATTTGTTTATCAACAACATAATTAGGAAAATTATTATTAATGAAAGTTTGTTTTATTTTTTTTAGTTCCCTGTAGAAGATTTATACTGATGAGTATTTTATATGAGAAGATAGTGAATTTATTATGATCAGTGTTTATCAATATATCTAGAAAAGGAATATTCTTACTATTATTAAGTTCGTATGTAAATGTAAGGACAGAATTATTTTGGAATTGTTTTGGAGTTGATGTATATTACAAAATTGATGTATATTACAAAACTGAACCCTCGATCCTCAATAAAATCACTAATACTTATAAAAAAAAGACAACAACAATAACACTATTTCTTTAATTGGCAAAGAGGCTGCTGATTTTGCTAATAAATCTGAAATTGTAGGCAGAAAACTCATAAAGAATGCATATTTACTTTTTGAAGACCACTAACCTAATTTCGGCAACAATCTACAATCACAATTAATTAATCCTTCCAGAACTGAATTAGGGTTAATTAAAAAAAATATGTTTTAGATAAATAATACAGACTATACAATAATCTTAGGAAAGATTCTTCAAATACTATAAAATGGTTCCAGATTATTAAAAAATAAAAATAAGGATACTTTTATCCAATTTGACATTATAGATTTCTACACTTCCATTTCAAAAGAACTATTATTAAAAAAATTGAATCTTGCTAAAAACTATGTAAGCATTAAAGATGATGAATTCGAAGTTATCTTAAGCTTTAGACAATCTTTACTAATATGTAACAATTCTACTTGGTTTAGAAGTCTTTATGATAACTTTGACGTTCCTATGGGCACCTATGACTCCACATTGAAATTGCTGATTTAGTAGGTATCTATATATTAGACACTCTTAGTAAGATTATTGATCCTAAACAATTTGGTGTTTACAGAGATGACGGACTTATTTTCATCAACAATAGTAATGGTCCACTATCATCTAGAATACAAAAGAAGATTATAAAGGCTTTCCAATTCCTGGGGTTTTAAAATTGAAATCCTACCTAACCTTAAAATAGTTAATTTCTTAGATATCACTTTCAACCTTTCTAGCAAAACATTTAAGACGTTTCACAAAGACAATCAAAGTCCTATTTATATTAATGTCAACTTTAATCACCAATCAATAATTAGACACATTCCTAACACTTCAAACACTAGAATTAATAGAAATAATCTTCAAGGTCAATAAACAAAAATTAAGAAAATAATTTTACAAATTAACAAAATAATATTCTATGTCGATAAAATAAATTATAACGAAGTCATCAATAAGTATAATTTCAAGCAAAAATTGTCTTACCAAGAATTTTTGAGAAACAATGAAAACAGAAAAAGAAAAACCATATGGTTTAACCCACCTTTCTTCAAACTGTCTAATGTACATATTGGCAGATATTTTCTCAATCTAATCGATAAATATTTTAATCACACCAACACTGTACAAAAAATTTCAATAGAAAAAAATCTAAAAATTAGTTTCTGCACTATTAACATAGATAATATTATTGGCTCACATAACAAGCAAATATTAAAATCTTTTCATGACGGCAAAATACCAGAAAACAAGCCCTCTTGTTATTGTAGAACCGGAACCAGCTGCCCAGTTGGAGGTATCTGTAATTCGGAAAAAGTGGTATACCAAACTACCATCTTTCCAAAAGAAAATATTAATGATAAAAAAGTATACACCGGGATAGCCGCTGGGTGTTGGAAACAGATACTCTACAATTACCGGCATTCCTTCTCCAATGCGTCTTTAAAGCACCAAACTGCCATATCTAAGCAATATTGGATATTTAAAGATAGAGGCTTCACCCCTCAAATTAAATGGGATATCATCTATCAGTCATAAATTCCCAACAACTCCTGGAACAGATGCAAATCTGTGCATACAGGAGAAATCATAATAATTAAATATAAAAATGCTGGGCAAATGTTGAATGAAACATTTATTTTCAAGTGTTGACATAAAACAAATGTAGAATTCCCTAAAAACATTGACTTTGCGGAATATACACTTGAAATGTTGATTCTTATTTTAGTTGGGTACAACCATATATGTGTACGTGTATTCATATGTAGGTATTTGTATATGTAGTCATATTGCTTGTCACACATTTTCATATATTGCTCTTTATATTTAATTATTTATCCAATTTTCTTGATATGCTTACATCATATATATTTTTTATTTAATATTTGATATTTGTTATATTTTATATTTTTATATTTTACATGTTTATTACTATTATTATTATTATTATTATTATCCTCGTCAAAAAATTTTATATATTCTAAATTTGCTTATTATAATTATCTAAATATATTAGTCTTTATTAATTATTGATCTTAATCTTTTTAATGTCTATTTTAATATATTTTTTAAATTTCGTTTATTATTATTTTATTTATGTTGGATATTTTTATTAGTAATAGTAGTAGTAATAATAGTAGTAGTAGTTTAAAATAATGATTATTGTATTATGTGATGATTGATGTCTAAACTGACACCAATTTCACTGACTTTATTGGACCCATTGTTGTAACTCTTTTAATTTCCAATCCCTTTTCCTTCCTATCTCTCTACCTTCTTTACCAGGTATATTCTCCCTTCTTTATTTAAGCCTTTTTAAGGAAAATTTTCTAGGTGAATCTATTTATTTTTGCTATTGGCTCATCGTTTATTTCTTCCCTCTTTCCTTTCTTTTCTTTCTTTTTTCTTCTCATAATTTTAAAATTTATTTTCTTATTTTTTCTTATTTTCTTCTTATTTTTTCTATTGTTTTATTATAGATCTTTTTTTTTTCCTTTTTCTCTCTCTTTTTCCTTTTCTCCTTTTTAGCCCGGTATATCTGTCTGTCTCTATATGAATTGATTCCATTTATAAAAAATATTTGGTTTGATAAGATGAATATAACAGTATTCATGAAATAAATTATAACCAATATGGATTTTTAAGGCATTTTCTTAATTTATCATTATAAATTGCTCTGTAACTTACATTGAGATCTCATTGGATTAATGACTTCTTTTAGAATAATCCCGCCCAATTACAAATTGGTATCATATATATATATATATATATATATATATATATATATATATATATGTGTGTGTGTGTGTGTGTGTGTGTGTGTGTGTGTGTGTGTGTGTGTGTGTGTGTGTGTGTGTGTGTGTTTTATTAAAGACGACAGACAAGATATTGCGTTTAAGATTTTTATTTAATTTTCCTTGTGTTCGAACAAGTGTTTTCTTTTCTGGGCACAGGCTGTGTTGAAACTGTGCAAATTTTCTGTAATTACGAGCGCTTTCAGCTATACTTTTAGCCATTATCAAGGATGATTTTGTTTTTGCTTTTTAACTGGGTGTATGGGTTGTGTGTAATGTCTCTAGAGTTATAGGGAAGTTATATTTTTCGAATACAGCATATTATGGCCATGTTCGTTGTTAATATTGTTGAGTATTGGATTTTTCTTTTTTATTATTAAGGCTTCCATTATTTTTAATCTTTTTTTACATGTGGATGAGGTTATTATGTTTGCATTTTCTACTAGTATGTTTTGGATGGTGTTTGTGTGTTTAAAAGGGTTCTAATCGAAATGTGGTCGGATAGGTGTAACGTAACGCGTTTAACATTTTTTGAGTAGGCAATTAATTTGATTTTTTTTCTTCCGATCAACTGGGGTAGTGTATTTCTTTATGATATTTCTAAGTGAACATTCATCTTGTAGTTGACGTGCATTTGGCTTTTGCAGAAAATATTTATGTTATTTTTATTGTGTGTTCACTATCATTATTATTTAATTTGGAAAGAAATAGTCTAATTTGTTGATCGATAAAGTGGTTAGGGAAATCATTGTTAGCTAGTGTCTGTTTTGCATACTAACAGAAAATGCAAACCTCATCTACATTTAAAAAAAGACTAAAAATAATAGAAGCCTGAATAATAAAAAAGTAAAAGCCAACACTCACTAATATTAACTACGAACACGGGCACACTGTGCTGTGTTCGGAAAATAAAACATCCCTATAACTCTAGAAACACACGGACAGCAAAAATAAAATCAATCCTTGATAATGGCTAAAAGTATAAGCGAAAGCGCTCGGAATTACAGAACATTTGGACAGTTTCTACACACTGTTTCCAGAAAAGAAAACACTTGTTTGAACACAAGAAAAATGAAATAAATATTTTAATCACAGTACCTTGTCTATCGTCTATAATGAAACATGTATAAATGAGGGATTGTTGCATAAATACACAATATGTATGAATATATGCATGTGTATATGTTTTAAAATTAAGATATAGAAATAGAGTTTTTTTTTAATTTTGACAAATGGAAACGTTTCATGAAATAGATTTGATTGAAAATAGATAAAGCATTTCGCCATTCAATGATTCCTCAGATCCGAACGAAAGAATGAAATGTGTGTATGTGTATATATATGGTGGACTCTCTCTAGGAAGCGACAGCCCAGACGCCAGCACATATGATTTTATTATATTGGTGAAGGCTTTGTGCAGAACCAACCACACTTTTTGAAGGGCTGAATACAGAGACCTGGTGCACTACGTGCCACAAGGCCTCCGTAGGTTTTCAATTCAGAGTTCTCCTTTTCCTAGACCAGTTATCATCCAAGGCTATAGAACCCAGTCTGTGCTGCTATTTACCCAAAGCTGGAGAGAGAAGAAGAGGATTAATACCTTTCACAAAGGTATTAGCACGTAAGTGAATATAATGGATTCGACTGGAATTCGAACTCGGCTCTTCGATTCCTCTATATATACAGAGAGAGAGGGGGATAGATTGTGACTTTTGCGACATTTACCTTATTTTCACCTATTTAGAATACTTAAATTAAAAAAGGTTTATTAAAAAGCTTATCTTTTCTCAGCAACATGGCGAAATTTTCTTTTACACAGTAAGGGAGATAATTATTACTACTCGGCTCTTGGATATTTATAAGAAACTGACAAACACTTTTCTGAAATGTAGGCACATAAAATGAAATACTAATTATATTTAAAAGCATTATAAATATTTTAAAAAATATATTCTAATTATTTTCTATATATTTTCCTTTTTGACCTATTATTCTTGTCATATGAATATTCATGTACATCAAATCAGAATATTGATCAGTTATATATAAAACCGTCCAGATTTTGTTTTTTGTTCAGAAGAATTCCATATGTGGAGCTGATGATACAATAAAGAAATTTATATTAAATTGAAAAATGATTGTGGTATCGATTATCTCCTCTTGTACGTATTCCGCATTTAAATAAGTCTAGTCGGACTCACTCCATTCTAAGTGGAATAAAGCTTCAGATAAGTTATATCTGCGTTCGTTTTGTCACTACCGATAGTTTAAAAACAAAATCCCAATCCGCAATATTTTAACAATTTATGCAACATGAATATCTGTATTTTTTTTCTCTGGGTATTTTCTGATTACTATTCAGAGTATGGAGTTGAAAGGCTAAATATTTGTCAGGAGTTGAATTCTGCTGAACTGATTTAAGCAAAAATTGTTTTCGTCAATATTAGCATTTTGTCTGTGAGATTTCTCTTCTTTTTTTCCTTTGTAAATATCGTATATTGACCTTAAAGAGAAGTTCAAACATTGGCAATTATTCAATTGATATATTGTTAAGATTATTTTTGAACTGTTTCTGTTTGATATGAATTCTGAATGTTTCACATTTTCAAGGATTAAATATTTTAACTGCTAAATAAGAAAAAGTTTGTTGTATGTATATTTTATAAAATGTTTTCATTTTTTAAAACACAGTCAAGATATTGTGTCATTTAAATATTGATGGAGACCTACCGGGAACTATTCGTAACATACTTGTTGACATCACTAATATAATAGCATCATTTATATGCAAAAAAGCTAAAAATAATGGAAGATTTATTAATAAAAACAAAAAAAAACAACACTTA
Organism: Acanthosepion esculentum; assembly: GCA_964036315.1. Taxonomy (NCBI): domain Eukaryota; kingdom Metazoa; phylum Mollusca; class Cephalopoda; order Sepiida; family Sepiidae; genus Acanthosepion; species Acanthosepion esculentum. The sequence goes on along the minus strand of OZ038497.1, from coordinate 76,692,368 downwards.
ATGATATTAACTATGAACATGGACACAATAGCTTGACCGTGTTTTGAAAAAATGAAAACATTTCATAAAACATACATGCAACAAACTATTTCTTATTTAACAGTTAAAATATTTAATCCTTGAAAACGACTAAATGTATAGCCGAAAGCGCTCGGATAAAAAGAACATTCGGACAGTTTTCATATAATTTATCATCTGAAAAGAAAAAAATTATTAGATCACATGAGAAATTGTATAGAATAAATAAAAGCACCTTCTGTGTCGTATTCAATGAAATGTGCATGACAGAAGGATTGCTGCCTAAATACTCAAATATATATATATATATATATATATATATATATATATATATATATATATATATATATATATATTATAAAAGATTCTAATAAAAACATACTGAAATCGCAACACAAAGATTTCATTTTTCAATACTTTGATTATACTTCTTCAGGCGATGGCAAGTAACTGCTGATCCGGCTCACTCCTGCAGCTCTCAGCGACCCACAGCTCACTCCAGCACCTTCCAGCTCCCTCCTGCAGCTCTCAGCGACTCACAGCTCACTCCTGCACCTTCCAGCTAATTCCTGCACTTCAACAACCACACACCGTCGACACCGACCGGAGCAACCACACTCATCAACAATCATCAACCATCGACCCAACTGGAGCATCCACCCGTCAACCCTCAACCGGAGTGTCAGCACCTCAACATCGCAACGCCAGCCGTCTGCTGCCATTGACGCCCAGCTACCGACTCCAGCGACTGTCAATATCCGGATCCCGATACACGACTTTCCTTCGTCTCACCATCTACCGCACGCTAAATAAAGACACGATACCCATCGTCTTCAACTGACCATCCGTGTTTTGTCATCCTTCTTTGCTATTGCCGTTACCTATCCTTGCCTGTGTGTCCACTTTCTTAGTTATACGGTCGATTGGCACTCACACCTTTCGGCCCGCTGCAACATATATATATATACACCATATGTTCCGGACTATAACCCGCGATCTTTTTTTCTCGAAATATGTAGGGTGGAGGTTATATAACGGTGCGGGTTATATATGAAATTTCTCGAAAATTTAGGCCGATAAATTTAATTAATACTGTTTATTATAAACAGAGCATTTACTTAAATATTTGTATGTATAAAAATAACGCATAATCAGAAAATATCTTTAAATAATTATCGGACTTACTTCATGTCATTATATATATATATATATATATATATATATATATATATATAGTCCAAATATATTGATGCAGCTCCCAGCATTTGGTGATATGTGAAAAATTTATTTTTTTTTGTTCCATAATTAACTTATATGTATTTTTATTAAATAAAAGTTATCGCAACGATAATGCACATTCAGAATTTGACAATGGCCGAAAAAATACAATGAAACAAACATGTCATTCGAATTAAATGAAATCATATTTTATTCATAAAAATACAATTAAAATTACAATCGATTTTTCTAGCAAAATGCATATATATATATATATATATATATATATATATATATATATATATATATATATATATATATATATATATATATCCTTGTAAAAATAAGGTTAGATATGTTTCTGGTTTATAATAGAATCCTGTTCATATAGTTATTATTAGGTTAACTGAAATATAATTCTCTTCATTAAACTACTTCCTTGGCTCATTTTTGTCACTGTAGAAATACAAAAAAAATCCTTAATTATTTCTCAGAGCAAAAATAATAATTGACCATGTAAATTGCTTTTAAACTTTATCACTCTGCATGTGACTTCATTTCCCGGCGAAAAAAGTATACACTTGCCACTGAAGGTGACTTTGACCCCTGAACAATAGTGGTTCAATTTCATAGTTGTGTTGTTATATTCTCCTAATGCAGCAGATTACAACTTTGAGTGAAATCGAGAGGCCTTGAAAAAAGCGATGGAAAGGCAAGTAATATTATGCAGAGTGCTAAGGGTTATTAATAAATCGATAGGTAGATTGGCGAATGTGAGGGGAGTGATAGATTCAAGGCAAACTCCAAGAAATGTTCTTGCTTCATGAAAAATAGAACAGGTATCTACAGCGCAATTTCATCGCTGGATAGGACAAGTTTTTTTGGACGACATAGCACAATCACCGCCATTGGCCATGCATTTTCGAGTGGGTCGTCCTTTCGTAGTTGGAATACTGTGCAGCATACGTGACTGTCAACAACGCTTAGTCAACTGATTTTTCGATGTAAACGTTCAGTTAACTGGGTCAGAAGGCGCAAAATATTTTCCCTCGTGGCCAAATTCAAGCTGATCTCCTATATATCAGGTGGGGATACAATCAATACGTTGTTCTACTGCTGAATATAATGGACGGGGCATGCTAGAAACGAAGTGATCTTAAGAATAGAAACTACAAAACTGTTGCTGACAATAAGAAATAGACAGCAGTACGCGTTTTGTATAAAGATGAAAGAAGGCTTAAAGAATTAAACCTTTATATAACATACTGCAGGCAAGATAAGCTGGGGAAACAGCGAGTAGCGTACTTGACCAGTAATGACTGGCGGAACAAGGTGCAAAAAAGACAAGTAGGTCTAGTAAAGGTCTGAGAATTATGTAAATCTAAAAACAAATATAAACAGGGTGTTGTGAAGGGAACAGGGATTTCTAGTAGCGATCGCCGAGAACTGATTTGCATGAAGATAGGAAACACTAATTTTCGTTTAAATAAATCATATTATCTTCCATTGTAACTGACAAGTCCTCAACATTTTTTTTAATCAGAGCGTCGTCTACTTCTTGAAAGTCGTCTTCGTGTCTAAGGTTGTTTTCCCCAGAGTTTTCTCCGGGGTTTTCCCCAGAGTTTTCTCCGGGTTTTTCCCCAGAGTTTTCCGCGGGGTTTTCTTTCCCAACATAGACGTATTCTTGATTTGATTCTTGGAAATTTGTACGCGTAACATTTTTTAATCCAACATTTTACTGCAAAGCACAAAGAAAAAAATAACAGTATTATAATTCTGCGTGTTCCTACGTACAATGGTTAGTTATCATGTACGTTACGGCCTGCTAATACCTGATAAATAATGAACAATTCCGTTTTGATGGCGAGAAAAGACAGAAAAAGAGACATATCGGAGACGCTGTTTGGTTTCAAAAATAGAAAAAGAAAATAGAGGAATCGATAACGTTTTCGTGTATTTCAAGTCTACTTCAGTGAAATGGAAAACCTTGTCAATTTTTAATCTTTTCATTTGTATGCTCTTACTTCTTGAAATTTTCATTTTAATATTTTTAAGTTAATAAGCTCAAATATTTAACAATAGAATAGGGGTAATTCCACGGGTATTTTATACTAGTAGAACTCACAATCCCTGACTTAAGAATTATGATATATATCAGAAAATTGAAATAGCAAAACTCTTAAATTTTCACGGTTTTTGCTAGTATTTAATTAATATGCTTTTGTGATATAATACTTAACGGAGATTGGTCATTCTTCAACCCGTGTAGGAATATTATTAATATTATTATAAATAAATAAAAATAAAATAATAATAACAATAATAATGACAATTATAAATACAACAAAATAAAACAATAACATAAAAACGTTGTATAAAGCAAGTTAAACAAAGATTTTAAATAATACAATTACCCCCAGCATGCAACAAAAACTGTTCCTGCTGGAAATACGGACATCCCGCCAAAAGAGGTTAAATTCAATGTTTTCGCCACGAACCTTGGTAGGGGCAACACATGTCCAACTTCCCTCTCTGTGATATGGCTTGTAATACTACGGAGTAAATTCTCCCTGTTATCACATGTGCCATAAAACAATTGTAACCTAAAAAATACACACATCAATACACACAAAAATATAAATAAATTGTACGAATTTAACATACAATTTACCATGCTTTTCCTGTATTTTTGTACGTTTTATTTCCTGTCAAGTATGCATTTATCTCCGTGAACACGAGGTTAATTTCTGCTGCTATGATCCTCATATTACCGAAAAAAACTGTTACGTCTGATCGTCAGAAAAAATTACACTTAAATGTAAAATGTTGTCGCTTTTGTTTTTGTAGAATCCTTCAGTAAAAAAAATCTATAAATAAACTTTACCATTCTTGTGTCATTTACATATGTCGACATACGTGTTGTCTAATCAAGATAGACTCCGTTTATAAATACTACTGACAGTAGGTCGTCTTTTGCGGACAATTTTAAAGCGGTATTCAAAGGCTTATTTGAAGATTATGTTGGGTCAATCTCTGATTAATTAGGTCTCGATATCTTATGAAAATCAGGATGCAAGGTCTTGGTTTTTATTTTTGTACGAACACAAATTTCTAGCCCGATTGAAAAATGCCCAACTATCCCAGCCTATGAGTTTGTTATCTTTTTAATGTTTTTTATTACTTACTCTGGATGCAGCATTTCTTTTGTTGTTCATTTCTTGGTTTATTAAACCTGGACTGGAAAATGTTGGAAGAACAGCACTTTTTTCTAAAAATATACTTGAGTTTACGTCCTGTAAAATATAAAAATAAACGTTTGTATTCACTGTGATGATTACACCGAGAAAACTTTCTATTACCACGAATAAGGATCTTCATTTGATCTTTCCGATATTCATTTACTCAAAGTCGCTAGGTAGGTTACGTGTTGTTTACTCTGACCCACTTGCCCTTCAGACTATCTTGTGCGTATCAAACTTCCCAAGCCCTCTTTCCTAATTATGTGCCCTAGACATCACTACTCTGTATTTCTGATGGTAAGTATAAGCCCCTTTTTTGTTTCCATTTTCATTAAAACATCGTCGTTGCTCAGAACTTCGGTTCATAGTATTCTCAGTATCCTTCTGTAGTTCCGCATCTCTCTTGCTTCGAATCTGTTCTTCATCTTTGAGTAGATTGTTCAGCATCCACTGCTATATACGAAGCCTGATATTACGCAACAGCTCAGTACTCTTTTCTATGTTTCTAACAACATTTTTGTTTCTTGGTGCTTTGTTTGGCTTTTAGAAGGCGTTTTCGCTATCCCAATGCACCTTCGAATTTCAATGTGGCATTTTCCGTCCCCTGATAAAACACTTCCCACATCTTTAAGAAACGTGTCAAAACTCATTGGATACTGTTGTATAAATATATGTAATTGTGGAGCGTGAGTTATTCTTTAATTATTAAATTAATTATTTAATTTTGGTATCTCCAATTTCCAGGCTTTCCGTCCTCTTGCAATTGATGTTTAATCTTATCTTCTCGCTTTTCTTTACTATCTTCTTTAGAAGTTGTAGTTTCTTTTACGTTTCCTTTCTGGTTCCCCGACCTTATTTCATTCCAAGCAAAATTTTATCACTTCTTTTATATACCTTTGGAGACACGTATCAAAAGTCATTGGATAGTGTTGTAGAAATATATGTAACTGTGGAACGAGGGTTATTCCCCTTAAAACATGAATCTTTAGTCTATAACAAAGACATTTCTATCTAGCAACGAGTGGTATTCTCCTTGGATTGTTATTCTTCCAGATAAAACATCTATCGAACCTCGTATCATGTATGTCCATTTTAAAGGTGAATAGAGCGAATAAGGGTTTTGCTTGCATGATGTCTAATATCATGTAGGGCCTAACGCGACAAAATGCAACAAGTCCTCGATACCCTTAGTGTTCGAACGAACTCCGGCAAGAGATTGAGCCAGATACCATCTCGAAAACTTTCCATAGCTAGTTGAGATTTGTAGATGCAGGATCTTGCGTGCGAATAGCCTTCTCCAACAAGTCCCATAAATGCTCGGATGGTCCCATATAGTATCAATGTGTGGCTACACCATTCGTCAGGGGCCTCCAGAATGCTCCTTAAATAAATTCTTTGGGTCCAATAGCACAGTGCATCCTGCTTGAAGAATTCATCATTTTGGAGATACACGCAGCCTATAAATGGTTACAAAGCAATTGAACAGTGTAACACTTCCACGAGACAATTCAACAGTGTAAAGACAGTTTAGACAGACCAGACGACCCAACGGAAGTTTCCTGTTTCTTAATTCTTTGCTTTGAAAGGCATTTTCACGATCCCAATACACCTTTGGATATCACTGTTGCACTTCGCGTCCTGTGTTAAGACACTTCCTAAATTATTCAGTTGTTGTACTTGTTTCATTTTGCTATCTCCAACTTGTAATTTTCGTGTTGGGCTGTTCTTTTAGCTAACAACCAGGCTTTCCGTCCTCTTTAAATTGAGGTTTAGTCCTTTCTTCTCGCTTTTCTTCGCAAACCTTCTGGAGGAGTTCTTGTAGTTTCATTTAGCTTCCCTTGCCGCTGTCTGACCTTATTTTATTCCGACCAATATTTTATCGTTTCTTTTATATACCTTTACAGAAACGTGTCAAAACTGATTGGATAGTGTTGTATAAATATATGTAATTGTGGAGCGAGAGTTATTCCCCTTGAAACGTCATTCTTCACTCTATAACAAAGACATTTCTATCTAGCAACGAGTGGTATTCTCCTTGGATTGTTATTCTTCCAGATAAAACAAACGCCATTTTTATCAAACCTAGTAACATATATGTCCATTTTAAGGCGAATAAAGCCTCGTAATATAAGGATTTTTGTTTGCATGACACCTAATATCATGTAGGTCGTCTCCCGAGAAACGTTGGAGTAACATCGATACTCTAAGTGTTAGAACGAACTCTGGGAAAATATTGAGCTATACCCTCTCGAAAACTGTCCACAGATTGTTGATATTTGTAGATGCAGGATATTGTGCGTGAATAGCCCTCTCCACCAAGTCGCAAAAATGCTCAGATGGACTCATATAGGGCGAATGTCTGGCTACACTATTCATCAGACAACGCGATACACTGCCAATCCTCCAGAGTTCAAATAGCGACGTCTTGAGTCCAGGTGAAACGCTGTGGCCGGTATCGAGGTGGTAACAAAGACACCCTAGTGTGTCCTCTGCCCTCATATTCCTTATAAGCTCGTTGTACTCTCCGACCATCTTCAATTGCCTATAGATATGTCGAACTTACAATTACGATGTCATCAAAATCAATCAGTGGAAACAGCGTGATTAATAACTGAGCAGTACCAATTAAGAATCAAGGGCATAATGTTCGAAGCCCTGTGATAATAGCAACAAAGATGGGGATATTAGTCCGAATATCAGGGCCATTGCAAGTGTATCGTTCCCCTGCCCCACAATCTATGATACGAGGTTCACCAGTCTACTACTTATCGTACTTATATATAATACAAGTTTTATTATACAATGAAGGAGCATATGCAGTACAGATGAACAAATCTACTAGAAAAATTAAAAATAAATCCAATGTATCTAAATAGACATGAGAGACATGTCACAATAGAGCATTTCATCTTAAATAAATCAACAATGTTTTGCTGGAAATTTTAACATCATCTTGAGAATATATATATATATATATATATATATATATATATATATATATATATATATTTTCGAAGCTCAGTTGTGTTCAGTTTAATTTGTAATGTATATAAATGTAGGTAGAAAAAAAAGCAAATATTGATAAAATAGCGATGGTCACAAAGCACTGCCCAGGTCTTGTCACTTGTCGGGAGATTCGGGAGTAGTACGTGCCGGCCATGCCGAATGTAAATAATGCAAATAATGCTAACTCCTCATCCCAGAAAGTAGTACAGATGTCAACATTGTTATATCTGCATTTACTATTTGATTTTCAGTAAATACTCCAAGAAGTCCTACGATCTAAATTCTAGCCGGTAATAATTTTATTAATCAAACCTCATTAAAATCTTTTATTTTATCATTTGCCTTTGTTTGCCTTCAAAGGACAGTTTAGATGGATAAGCTAATGAAAGTAATTTTTATTTCAACATAACGCTTAAAACAGCCTGACGCATGGACTCTGGATGTGAGGTGCCACATGTGAGATGACATAGCCTAAAGTTGTAAAAACAATGAAGAGATTTGAAGGGCTTGGAACCACCTTTAACAGCTGTTGTTCCCAGGTTCATCATAACCCGAGGTGGTAGCACCTGTTAGGGTCTCAACTTTGGGCAAATAGTGAACTCCAAACAAAAACCAGACACTATGAAAGTATACAAATAGATTTTTATAGTAAAAATACCAGCAATACATATTTATTGTAAAATTACCAACAATATATATTTATAAAGTAAAATTAATAACAATAGCTATTCATGGTAAGATTACCTGCAATACATTTTATCTGTGATTGAAGCCATACGATTGCGTTCAAAACATTTAGATTTCAACATTAAATAAATCATAAAGGTTGATATGCCGCTAAACAAAATCAACCCACCAACTTACCCAGTTTGCGATATTTTTGGCATCTGTAGAGCTTCTTCAAATAAGCTTGAAAGGCAGGTATATTTAGGCACTCAAAATGAAATTTGCCACATACAAATTCTGTAAAAAAATAAACATTTATTTTATACTCTTTGGTATCTAATACAAGATGTACCTTAATAATAGAGAAATTGCAAGTTTTTCATGGTATGCAATGAACATAGGAGTCTTAATAAAAGATTGTTTCGAAAAATTATTTAAAGGATCAAAATCATTCATCATTGGCCTCCTTCTGCCCCGAGGGACAATTACGCCGTAGTTCCATTCATCTGTCGCTGGCGTCTGCGGACCCTCCCATCGATCCTCTCTCAGTCTCTTGCCTAGCTGCGTCCTTTTCTCGACATCCTCCCCCCATCTGTCCCGATCTCCAGCAACGGCTTTCCAACTAGCTGAATCGATACCACCTGCCTTCATGTCACACTTGTAGAACACCCTTGTGGCGAAGGAGAATCCTTCCTACACGTCTAGAGCCAGTAGCCAATTCGCCATAAAGCATGTCCTTTGGAATGCAGCTGACATGGCCGAGCCAGCACAGGCGCCTCTGAGTGAGCATGGCAAACATGATTGGTATGCTCGTCTGTGTAAGGATGGATTTGTTGGGCACGTGGTCATGCCATACAATCCCCAGGATCCATCGGAGACAGTGGATGTGAAAAGCATTCAGCCTGCGTTCTTGGTAACAGTACAGTGCACGGGACTCTGTATAGTGTCAACTTGGTGTGGACAGTCATTTTGTTGTTGTCTCGGACCCTTGTTGCCAGGCGCGACATCGTTGCTGAGGCCTTGCTGATCTTGGTGTTCAGTTCGGCATCCAGCGACAGGTTGGTAGCGACAGTGGGACCAAGGTACGTGAAAGTTTCCACCAGTTTTCCATATGTGGTCGTCGATGGAAATACTTGGGACCTGCTGACATCTTGAACCAAGATTGAGACTGATGATAAGACCAGACTTTGTACACGACCGTGCAAACGAATCGATGAGCCGTTGCACAGCTTCCTGACTGTGTGCAACCAGAGCATCAGCATCAGCAAACAGCATCTCCCTGATCAGCACTATACGCACTTTGGTTTTAGCGCGAAGAATTAAAAACCGGCTCCCATCGCTTCTATTGCGGAGGAAGATGCCATCGTTAGAAAATAAATTTATTGATTGTTTTTTTACGTCTTGTCCACCTTTTGCAGGTTATTTCAAGCGAGAAAATATTTTCAGATTAATATTTGGAGATAATAATAATTCAGTGATATAGGTCCTATTAATTAACCTATAACGGGGGGGGGGGTGGACTCATGCCTTCCCCAAGTGAATATAACAAACCCGATTGGAATTGGATCTCTGCTCTCCGATTTTCAATTCAGAGCCGTTATCCATTACATCACTCGCACATCCAAGCTGACGGCACCTGGCGTTCCCAAACAGTCACTCATCTAGGTACAGACTAGGCTCGACATTGTTTTAACTTCGGTGATCATTCGGTAACCGGTGTTTCAATGTGACATGGGAATAAGCCATAGCAATTGGCCTTTTTCTCGAAGAGGTTAAGATTGTAGTATCCACAAGGTATAAATTCTTGGAACAAAAACTGAGTGGAAATACGTCTTAACAATTCGGGATACGGGGTTAATGAAGGTGATTCGACCGTTGGGGTCGTTATAGTCACTTACGTGAAAATCCCTTGGGGAAGGTATGAATCCTCCTCTTCTCCCTAGCAATGAGTTAATTAGTAAGAGTTGTATCACTAAATCATTATTATCTCCCCTTAAAAATATTTCCTGACTTTAAATAACCTACAATGGGCTGATAACCAGGAGAAAGCAAATCAATCGATAAAAAACACTGTTGGCATCTAACCTAATTGTCTCCATTATCTTCACTTTCTACAAGTTCCGCTTTCATTCATATCATATGGGAAACATTTTAACAGCAACCCTCCACATTGAGTGGCTCGGGATCTTAGGTGAACTTTAGTAATAAGTTACTAAGTAACTAAGCGCGACAGACACTTAAACGGTACAAGGTAGCAATGATAATTGAAGTTACGTAACATGTAAGAAAATTGAGCTGCGAGATCAGCTGCATCGTCATAGAGTTAGATTATACCTTCTAGTTATTTACTGAGTTGAGCTTAGTACAACGATCCATCATAATAGTCAGTTCATTCTACAGCTTCACATACTATCTGCCTCCTATTGCTATACTTTATCTTTACAAGAGGTAAATTAAATCTCCCAAAAAGTGTATCGCTGGCATACCCGGTCTGGAGCTGCGCAATCCTCTACAAATTTCAAAATCGCATACATTACCCTGTGGTTGATGATTTATTTTCGGCGAAGTTACCTATCCCACAGACGCAGCTCCTGTCACTATTCTGTCTCAAGACACATGGAAAATGTTCCGACGATCTCCCTTCTTTAGTTCCACCAGGCCGCATCCACAGAGCTGAGTCACTTCCATTCCCTTCGTATTCATTTGGTAAGAAAGGTGTTCCACTCCGAAAGCTTCTTCGCACGAACCGCTAATTTGTGGAACAAATGCGACACCTGCGTGAAAGTTTTACCGAACTGTACAATCTTAACCACGTCAGTTTAGCTTAATCTTTTTCTATCCCCCGTATCTTCGTTGTTTTCACTTACTGCTTTCCTCCCTACGTTCATATCACACACCTTATTCAGTAACCTTCTACCTTGAGTGACTCTTGGGATTTATAGTAATATAGTAAAAACGCCATAACCCTGGAACAGGAAGTTCGAAATCACTACAGTAGACTATAGTCAAACAGATTAACTTGTTGACTTTTATTCAACGCCAGATACATGAACTAACTGCCATAATAGTTTAACATACAGATTTCCATAATTGTTGATATCGAACCCCAAGTGTAGGCAGAATCATCAAAGGAGTTGATAAATAATTAGGAGATGGAAAGCAAACATTTGGACAAGAAGTAAATACACGTAGAATACAACTTGCTGTTACACAGCGTATCTAATTCATATATAATAGTTTGTATTGTCTCTTCATTTTAGGATCGATTCAATGTTTATAGACGAAGAACAACAACAGAACAAATCCCATCAAGTGCTGTATGAATAAAACGGGCGATTCGCCCTTTTTCAGGCTGTGTGGAAAAGCTACTGAAAGTGTGCAACACATTGTCAGTGGCTCAGTAGAGACGACACCATGACAAAGTAGCACGCAGAATCCACTGGGAACAGTGAAAGAAATAGATATTCGTGAATGAGCAGAGACATGGTGCGATCATTCACCGCCGTCAGTAGCTGAGAAGGAGCAAGTGAAGCACATGTGGGATACGACTGTCTTGACTGACAAGTACTTGGAGAGCAATCGCCCTGACATCACACTTACGTAAAAGAGTAGGTAGATAAATTGATCCTGATAGACGCACTGTTACCTTGGGATAATAACGAAGGCGGAAATTACTTCGGCATTTAAACTGGGCAGGCCTAATCAAAGTAATGTACTAAGCAGCAGCTTCAAGTCACCCTCTTCAAGTTGCAGTTAATTCCCTCGGATTGATTTGAAAAGGATCCGATAGACTCATTGAAAGGATCCCTGGAAGCCCATGCCTTAAGGAAATACAAAGCAATGTGCTTTATTTATGTAAAATCCGTGTCATCGAAGGTTCATTTTTTTTTGTTGACAAAAATACTCCGAAAGATATCATAATGTCATTTTTGACCTCAGGTTTCTGGTTGTGACTCAGAAGGAAATGAGTACAACACAGAAACCAAAGGAAATAACAACAATAATAATGAATTCTGTTCCCCTATATATGTGTGTGCGCGTGTGTAAGAAAGACAGTGTGTGTGTGTGTATGTGTGTGTGTGTGTGTGTGTGTGTGTGTGTGTGTGTGAATTTAAGTAGGTGTATGTGTGTGCTTGTGCGTGTGTTTTTGTGCGTGTGTGTGCTGGGAAATACGTATATCCAAAGTTGCTAAGAAACTCTCCGCCCAACCAAAAGAAATCTCATGTTTAACCACTTGAGCAAATTTTAGCGAGTAGACGGTGCCAATAACTCTTCAGAATCTCCTTCCATATATGGATCTAATTTTGGTTTATTTTAAGATTGTAAAGCAGAAAAAAGGTAACATGGAATGAATATACTCCAATGTGAGTCTTACTTGGAGCTACAGTCGTCGACGCTTTCTTCGGTGTAGTTGGTGTCGTTGTTCGGGCTGTAGTTGCCTCCTTACATGGGGTTGTTCTTGAAATAATTGATCTGAAAAACTTCGTTGTCGAAAATTGATCTGTTGTTGAGTCAGATGACAGCGTTGGACTGAAATCGGTCTCTTGGTTTGAAACTGAATCTATCTCTGTTGATAATGTTGTTGGTAAAATCATTTTCATATCTGAGGTTGTTGTCGAAAGATGACTATCACTTGAGTTGAAATACTCACTTTTCGAAAATTGGTCTCTTGCTAAGTCTGATGTCGATGAAAATTCGTTCTCTGTGGATGTCTTAATTTCAACTGATTGTATATTAATTTCATTCTCTCTGCTTGTTTCCGGACTTTCTGTGATTGTTGTTAAACTTGAAACCTAAAAAAATGTAAAAGAATAATTCTTTGAAACAATTTATTTCAAATTATTGTCGAGGTGCTTCATAATTCAAAAGAATCAACAAGTGTGTTTTATTTATATTTATTTTAATATCTACTATTCTCCTACAGTATACTCGCGCAGTCGAACTGTCTGACCGTTAGCGTTCCAAACATGAGTCCCGTGCTGAAATCTCATCAGGTTAGATATTTCAAGGGGTTGAATTCATAGTAATAGAAACCTAAGGCGATCTCTGCATCCAGCACGACGCGTGAAAAACTTGCTGTAGGTTGGCCCAAATCTAGGTTAGGCGCCGATGTTTGTATTGTCACGTGTCATCATAACTCAAAACTGTTGATCACGTCACAATGCCTTCTCTCGCACCCAAAATTGTAACAAACTTTCGCTTAGTATTGTTGCCCTATAAGCCACAGTTCGTTCTGTGGGCGATGAAGAATCATAAGTGCGTCTGAGTAAGCAACTGCAACAGGAGATAAATAGGCACCTGACCATTCTCGGAATGGAGCAACCAACTATTTACTGGTTACTTTACAAATTCGGTAAGGTTAAATTGGCATCTGGTCTCAAACATGACCTGATGTCTGTTAACTGAAGCAATGAACGGCTTCTTAATTTTAACGCCTCCAAAAAGAAACTTCTTTATCAATCACCCAAGATTCTTGATAAAATCTAATTCTGCTTTGAAAAAAATGAACTACAGTCTGTATCTGTCTATATTTCTGAGATGAGGTATTAGGTAAACTATTTACATTATTCAGACTATTGTCCTCATCTTTGTCGCCATATTTATTACAGCGTTTCGACCGTTGTACGCTCCGACCTTCTTCAGGTGGTTGGAATGTCGGACTGAACCCTTTATTTCGCTCACTGGAGTAGAATGTTCTAGGTCCACGTGCCATGTTTTTAAAGGATATCAGATATCTCCTGTTAATACCCCTCTCCATGTTCTCCACTGCCTTAACCGGGTATTGAACTCAAACTCTTTGCGTCCTGTCACTGGATCTAACCAACGCCCTTATCCACTTTGCCATGTGTCCTTGAGGACATCTGTACAAGAATTTCTGGGTATTATAAACCTAATGTCTTCAGCCACCATTTTTTTACCTGTGCTCATATTGCAATTTTTGCTGTAATCATTTAATGTTTTTACCAGAGCTCATATTGCAATTTTTGTTGTGATTATCGCTTTTCTCTAGCACTTCTTATTACTGATTCCCATATCGTATTCATTTCTATGCTTGGTCGGCTCCTGAGATTATTGTGGCCTAGTATATATGCTGATTCCTTAAGTTTACGAGTATTTCCAATGTTGTTCTTTGTCTATGATCTCAACCCGATCCCACAAAGGATGGTGATCTCCCTTTTCTCTCCTTATGTGGTCAGCCAGGCCTGATTTTTCCACTTTCGTTCGTGTTACAGCTTTCTGGTATCCTTGAAGCCTTACCTTAAGGGGGCGGCTTGTCACCCATTTATATTTTTTCCTTAGCTGCATGGGATAGCGTACACACAGTCTTTAGTCAAGTTCTCGTCTATGGGGGGATCTTACTCGGGAGAGATATCTACGAAGAGTCGTCCAGCTTTTGAAGTTTGTCCTGATGTTATATGAACCGCAGATACTTTGTATTTTCTCTGATAATCCCTTCATATAAGGCAGACGGACTGTTTTCTGAGTGTTGTTGTTTTACTCTTGTACCCGCCTATCCCAGTTTTTGTGCCTGCTGCATTGTACCCAGGGTAGTTTTTATATTTAAGGTACAACTCATACTGACCAATTCTGTTGAAACGACTAATGCATGGAATAATAATGCAACACAAAATGTACTTAGAACAAAATGTATTGAAACAAGAAAGTGTACACAATATTTACATCAGGTCTTTTGTATATTCCTGGGAAGACCGTTCCTGGAGAATGTGTTGACTGAGTCGCAGTCGGGCAGAGTCTCTGGTTGAATCTCCTGATTCCTCCCCTCTCTTCCCGGTACCAACCATATTTATATGGTCGGTACTCCACTATGCAAATTAGGTGGATCCTACCACAACACCCCCCTCCCAAGCCTTGGAATCCCTTTGGGATTTCAAACTGGCTTCCTATATGGGATGATGATTATGGCTATTTCTTTGTAGATCCCATTTGCATACTTCATATGCATATGTCCATCCGCTTAATTTTAATATCTTTTCCCTTTTCTGATTCACGTCCAATGGGTCCGTGAACTTTCGTTTCCTACCGGATCTTCTCGGTTCAGGAGTATTCTGCGGAGGTTCTACTTGAAAAATATCATACATTACATCAATGGGATCTTCCTCCTCATCCGGTATACTCTCTTCATGCTCTAGAACGTAACATTTTTTAAGTTGGTTCTGGTGCCTTTTATGAGTATTCTTCGGCATTTTAATTATGTAAATCAGGTCACCCATTCTCTTGTCCACTATGCCTCGCTCCCAGAACTCAACGTTGTTTCTGTAGCACTTGAAAAACACCTTCTCTCCGGAGGTGTATCTTTTTCTAGCTGTATACATAGTATTCTTTACTCTATTTGTTCCTGGCAAAAGCTTGTCAAACACTGACTTAACTTTCCTAGCGAACATTAGTTCAGCTGGTGCCATGTTTGAATGTGTTCTCTGGTTTGGCGTGATTCTGTATACTTGTAGGAATTGCTGAAGCGCCTTTTCCGTTGGAACTCCTGAGGCTTTTTTCAGAGCGCGCTTTAAAGTATCGACAAATCTTTCTGCGAATCCATTGGACCTCGGATGATACGGCGGCGTCGTTATGTGGTTAATTTGATATAACTCACAAAATTCCTTAAATTCTTCAGAAGTGAATTGTGTACCATTGTCACTCACAATACACTCTGGCACACCGAACCGTGCAAATAGTTCATGCAAGAAAGTTGTTGTGGTATTGGACGTAGGCTTTTTGCAGCGTAGTACTTCCGGCCATTTTGTAAAACTATCTACCACTATTAAGTAGTAATAATCTTCTACTGGACCAGCGAAATCAATGTGTATCTTGTTCAAGGATAATCCGTCTTGGGCCATGGTTTGTGTACTATAGGTGGTGCCTTAGCTGCTAACGCACACCCTTTACATCGATGAACCATGTTTGCGATATCCACATCCATTCCTTTCCAATATACAAAGCTTCGCATTAAGCTTTTTGTTATATTAACCCCCGGGTGACCCATATGAAAGTCCCGTAGTATTCTTTTCTGCAACTTTTTTGGTACTACTACTCTCTCACCATATAATAAAAATCCGTCACATATTGAATAAATCTCCTGCACTTTTTGGTCATTTGCTACCATTTTGCTTTTTATTTCTAAAATGAAATCATCGCTTTCAGCTTCTTTTTTGACTTCCTTTGGTGTAACCGGTAGCTCTCTTAAAATGTTGTTTACCATGCTTTTCACCTCATAATCTGCTCTGATATTTGCAATAATTGATTCTTCGAATCTTTCTTCTTGACTCGGTACGAGTCTTGATAAACTATGCGGATGAATTATATTTTTTGATGATAGGTGCTTTATATGAAAATCATAATTAAGAAGAATGGTTCCCCATCTCAACAGTCGATTTGCCGTATAAACGGGTAACCCTTTCTTTGAACCAAAAATAGTGATCAGAGGTTTATGATCCGTTTCTAGCATAAAATGTCTGCCGTAGATGTATCTATGAAATTTTGTTATGGCAAAAATGATACTCCTGGGAGTAAAGTTCTCGAAGCATGTGCAATTGGTTTTTTAGAACCATCTGGCATTATGTGTTGAATACACGCTCCTATCCCGTATGATCTGGCGTCACTTGCCACTACAATATCAAGTTTTGGATTGTAATGGGTTAAAAAGAGGTCGGATGTAAGCATTTTCTTTATTTCATCAAAGGCTTTCTGTCATTCTACCGTCCATTCCCATGCCTTGTCTTTTTTTAGTAGTTCATTCAACGGAGCTCTTAGATTGTACATTCCTTTAATGAACGCTTGATAATAATTTGCGAGCCCCAGAAAACTCTGTAGCGTCGCCACATTAGTGGGCGTCGGCATGTCTCTAATCGCAATGGACCTTTCCGGATCTGGAAATCTGCCATTTTTGTTGATTATGTGACCTAAATACTTAATTTCCTCCAACCCAAATTCGCACTTTGACTCTTTGACTTTAAATCCAAAGTCCTGAATCTTTTTAAATACTTGATTGAGATGCTCTCGATGTTCGTCGACGGTTGCGCTCCTTACTATGATGTCGTCTAAGTAGGCGCACGCAAAGTCTAAATCATTCAACATGACGTCCATAGCTTGTTGAAAAATGGCTGGTGCCACTTTAATACCAAAAGGAAGCCTGTTATACTTGAATAAACCTTTATGCGTGTTTATCCCTAGCAACTTCGAACATTCCTCTTCGACGGAAATTTGGAGATAGGCATCTGATAAGTCGATTTTTGAAAATATAACTCCACCATTTAGCTTGTTAAAAATCTCCTCCGGACTCGGTAACGAGTAATGGTAGTCCTTAATTACCGAGTTCAACCCTGTCGAAAAATCAACGCAGACTGTGATTTGGTTTGATTTCTTTTTTATGCACACAATCGGCGCAGCCCATGAATTAGATTCTACTTTCGAAATAATTCCCATTTTTTCCAACCTATCAAGTTGTTCGTTAATATTTTCTACACTTGCGAAAGGCACGTTACGTTTCTTTTTAACAATTGGCATAGTATTTTCCTTTAATTCAAATTTAGCTTCAAACTTGTTACATCTTCCAAGACCAGGTGTGAAGGTTTCCGGAAACTTTTTCTTTAATTCATCTTTAATGTCCTGTCTTGTTTGCGTATTACTTTCTACATTTCTGCAGAATGAGTTTAACGGTTTATCCCACAATTCGAATGTTTCAATAAAATCTGTACCCATCAAGTTTTCTCCATTTTTCAGAATGAAAACTTATTTTTTTAACGATCCCGTACAACCTCGGCTTCGAAGTTCATTTCCTTTCCAGTTACCGTTCGAGGGAGTTTCGTTGACTTCATTATTGTAGGCCTTTTTAAAATTTTCCATGTTTTATAGTTCATTATTGTTAAATCTGAACCCGAATCGAGTTGAAATTTGATATTCTTTTTAAATATTTCAGTCGTCACATATTTCCTCAAATCTCTATCTGATTTGATATTCGAATTTGTTTGTCTAATTCGGCTATTGAATTTTTTCGTTTTACAACACGATCTTTTGTGTCCATTCTTGTGGCACACGAAACATTTCTTATTTCTATATGGGCAATTTACCTCCCAGTGTCTTTCGTTACAACGTCTGCAATTATATGGTGGGACCTTTTTTTCATCCTCGTTCTTTTTATTTAATTTTTCTTGTCTATTTTTAACATACGCCGAATTTTTACTCCAATTTTTTGCTGATGGGTAATTTGACTATTTTTTTTTAATATAAGCAATGCCAGCTTCTTCGATTTTTTGCGACTCTTTCTTTAAACTTACGGCCCGCTGACACTACTCTGCTAACTTTTGCAGGGTAAGGTTTTGTTCAGATTCGAGTTTAGACAAAACTCTACGTCTTATTTCGGCACTCTTACTGGATACCAGTCCTTGAGCAAAAATTAAACACTTGAATTCTTCAACCGTAATCTCTGCCAATCTGAAGTTGTCACAATGTCTATTCACTATAGAGACATATGTTAAGTAATCCTGATCGTCGGATTTAGAGACATTCATGCATAACCATCGCTTATGCCAAAGCGACTTATTTGCTCCAAACAGCTCTTTTAGCAATTTCACTGTTTCCGAGAATTCCAATTCCTTCGTTTTCCTCGGTAGAATAAAATCTACAAATTCAGAAAGTATTTGTTCAGTGTGCTTTTGTTCATCTGCCGTGACTATTGGGCCTTAAACTCAACCCAGATCTCAAGTGGAACTCGTACACACGATTAATTGCTAAAGATGCAGGAGAAATGGTCAGTTCCCTGTAGCTTTCCAGTTAATACCTTACTTCTAGTGCTATCCTCTACCTTTACATGATCCAGATCATGAATAAAGTGGAGTACTGCTGTCATACTTGGTAGCGTCAAAAAAGCGTCTACGCATCTTTGGGGGTAACAAATTAATTTCTGCCCTACAACCACTCTCTCATTGACGAAATGTCACAAGCCTCTCACTACTCTATCGCTACTTCCCTGGAAAGTGATCAGAATAGTTAAATTCCTTAGTTCTACAAGTCCTAACCTTAACAGGTAATACCCTTCACGCTACGCGCCTTGTAGCGAATCACCGGCATTCCCTCCGTGTTCCATTGGTGAGAGGTTCTACTCGAGCTTCTTCATGCGAACAACAGCTCTGCGGAACCGAATCCCAAGAGGATGTTTTTCCGATCGCTACAATCTTAAACTGTTCAAGTCTAGGGTTAACCGTTATCTTCCCCACGTATCCGAATAAACTATGCTTCTGTAACCATCTACCTCGAGTAGCTCTTGGGGCTTGTATAGTGTGAAGTTGACTTAAAAAATCCGTCATCAGATTTTATACACTGGCGTTAGATAATTACAAAGAACTTTACCAAATAACAAAAACCACATCAATTGAACACTTCCAACAACGAAAATGGGTCGCTCATATAGCAAGAAGGGAAAATAATATAATTCACGCTATTCCACACGAGTTCGACTAAAATGTTAGAAAGAAAGAAAGAAAGAAAGAAAGAAACGAAGAATGAAAAAGTAAGAAAATAGAGGAAAAGAAAGAGACAGTGAAGAAGGAAATTGCAGAGGCAAAGAAAGAAAGAAAGAAAGAAAGAAACGAAGAATGAAAAAGTAAGAAAATAGAGGAAAAGAAAGAGACAGTGAAGAAGGAAATTGCAGAGGCAAAGAAAGAAAGAAAGAAAGAAAGAAAGAAACGAAGAATGAAAAAGTAAGAAAATAGAGGAAAAGAAAGAGACAGTGAAGAAGGAAATTGCAGAGGCAAAGAAAGAAAGAAAGAAAGAAAGAAAGAAACGAAGAATGAAAAAGTAAGAAAATAGAGGAAAAGAAAGAGACAGTGAAGAAGGAAATTGCAGAGGCAAAGAAAGAAAGAAAGAAAGAAAGAAAGAAAGAAACGAAGAATGAAAAAGTAAGAAAATAGAGGAAAAGAAAGAGACAGTGAAGAAGGAAATTGCAGAGGCAAAGAAAGAAAGAAAGAAAGAAAAAAAAGAAAGAAAGAAAGAAAGAGTTATAACAGTGGAGCTGAGAAGTTTGTTTCTCTGAGAAAAATATTAAGAGAAATATTTAATAAACGCTAAATGTTTGGTCAATGAATGTCGACTGTTTACTTTCATTAATACCATTAATTCCAGTCTGCAATAACAATCACCAAACCATTGGGTCCTGCATTAGGGATGGAACTCATTACTGTAGATGTAGTTACCTTCTTTTGGTGGGGATGGTTATTAATTTTAACGCCTTCAAAATAAAACAGCTCTCTATTAATCATCTTAACCGCTATCACACTGTATGTGACTTCATTTGCTGTACAAAAAGTTTATCGTGCTACTGAAGGTGACTCTCTGAATTTGATTTTGTTTGAATTTCATAGTTGCGTTGTCATATCCTGCTATGGTAACAGAAAGCACCTTTAAGTGAAATTAACAATAAGGTTACTACAATTGAGAAGCCTTGAAAAGGAATGCAGTGAAAAGGGAAGTAATATTAATAATTCAGAGTGCTAAAGGTTAAAGAAAATTTCTGCCCTTCATCCGCATGGCTGATGCTAACCACCAGGAGAGGAACACATTGCGCCTTATTGGTCTCACGCTTTCCATTGACATGAAATGGAATGGTTATATTGAATCAATCTCTAAGCATGCTTCTATAAAATAGGTTCGCTACCATATCGAATATATCGAATATTGCTGCCATATCTGGTCTGGTACTTCTGTTTTATATCTAGAAATTCTTGGCAAAATTCAAAGTAGAATCGGCAACTTTCTTAGTCCTGACATCGCATCTCGGCTTTAGTCACTTTGCCGCCGTTGTAACGCATCTTCATTGTGCATTTTCTATAAATATTTTGACGATAATTGTTCTTATCAGCTTCACCTTTAGTATCTCGACATCACGAATTTAAGCGCAGTACTAGATTGGAAGTTAGGTCTTTCATTGTTGAACTTGCTACTTGTAACTATAAGTTCTATGCTAACAGTTGTTCTCCCGCACTTGTCGAATGTGGAACTCTCTTCCAGCTCCTTGCTTTCCTGTCAATTTTGATTTTCAAAAATTTAAATGCAATGTTAGTTGGCATATTTCGTTTCTTTAAATTCCTGTTCTTTTATTTTCCTCTCTGTTTCTTTCCCTCTCAACATCTGGTTTGCTTTTATTGGTTTGCTTGGGATGAGTTTTTTACTAGATGGAAATTTGAGAATTCAGTATTGTTTACAATAGCAGGTCGATGTTATACTGAAGGCTGATTTATTAATTTACGTTACGCTATTTATAAGACAAAATCGGATCACAAGAAGTTAAAAGTTAAATTTATTAAACTCAGAAGTTTTACTAATTATTAAATATATTTCCCAATGATCAATATTGATTTCTAGGAGGAAGAACGCCAGATCTAACGATGGGTTTTCCGTCAATGTTTTCAAACTCTGTCGCAGAGTACATTTTGTTTCGTAAGTTTTCACTAGTATGCGGTCACTGCTTAAAAATAAAAACGAGGTTTCTGTTTCAAATACAGGTATCCATATTACACACACACACACACACACACACACACACATAAATATATATATATATATGTTTAAGATTCTAATGTTGCGCAGTGAAGCAGAAAATTGGTGGTTCTTGCGTAACCTTGAGGTCTGGAACTCAATAAAAGTCTCCTTATGTCATACTTGACTTAATTCGACTAGACTGAAGTAACTTATTACTGTTAGAATTTCAATTAAATATATCGAAATATGTTGATCGTAAAATGTTTCAGTTTAATGAGTAGATCCCTTTCTAAGGGAGAAAAATTAAGTTTGCAACAGTATGGTACCTTGTGAGAACCTATTTCGTAACATAATAATAATCTATCTTGTTAACTACTGCTTCACGGTAAGGCGCTTAATGATATTTACTAATCTTACATAGGTCTGCCACAAATCGACAAAGTGAATCGCAAATGGAGTGCTTGGAATAGTCTGCTACCCACTACAATTCATTTGTTCCCACCTATGAAAATGAGGTGAACTAATTTTGCTGTGCTGATTTTTACATGTATATGTGTGTAGTGTAGGGATTATCGATGCAGAAACAGAGTGCCATGTTCAAATTACAGTTGAGGCTCTTACATTCGCTTCCTCACAAATACCCTTAAAATATAATGATTTTCTAAGCGTAGCTTAGATGTGGCACAAGGCCGAATCTAGGGGGTACCTAGTGAGGATTGAACTCACTACTCAGTCGTAATTATTCTAGCGAGACAAGCTTGCTTATCATTACACAACACCGAGGTGACCAAGTGATTTTATAAGCGTAGCTTAGATGTGGCACAAGGCCGAAAGTATGGGGGGCACCCAGTGAGGATCGAACTCACTACTCAGTAGTAATTGTTCTAGCGAGACAAGCTTGCTAACTATTACACCGCCTCGAGGTGTTCAAACACCCTTAAAATAAATGAAGCTATCTCTTTCCCCCTCCCTAATTATGATTAACAGCTGGGCAGAACACACTCACCAGTTTTATTTAGCAACCAGACTCTGTATTGAAAATCCGTGGGCTTAGTAAATTCAGCCTGTAAAACATACTTGCAACAGAAAGCACAACAGCAACGCCTGGTGTTTTAAAACTGTGGCCTTGTGATACACAGGCGTGTCTACAAGACGTGCATACAATTTTGACAACATAAACCATTTATTGAATATGTTTCAAACGTTTGATATTATTTCATTTTCTATCGTATATATTGGCAAAATTCTTTTTTTAATGTTAACCCTGAAAAAATTGCATTTTTTCTTTCGTGTTTATATTTTAAACCTGCTATTTAAATACATTGAAATCTAATAAATACATCTAAACGTACTTGGTAAACATTGACCTACGCTGTATACTATAATTTTATTAAACTTTTTGACTCTCATGCAAACCAAACATACAGTGCTGTTCGATAAAAGTGACTCACTAGATTTGTTTTACTTAAAAAAAGTTTCGGCTATTGTTTTTGGGGTCAAACTAATTTTTAATATTACTAATATAAAGGCCCCTTCCCGACCACCTAGTAAAAAAGTTTCCTCACCCTAAGTTATTCTACTGATACTTATAATTTTGGATATAAATGAGATCTAGGGAAAAACACTGTGCAAAAAAAAAAAGTGACTCACTTATTTTCTGCAACTAGTAATAAATAGAAACATAACCGAACAGCTTTAAATAAAGAATAATAGAGGTATAATTTATTTATAATAGGTAATATAGTTTTAAATATTTAATAATCTATGGGTCCTCCTTTATTTTGAATAACCTTTTCAACTCTTTTTGGCATTGACTTGATTAGGTTCTGGCAAATCTCATCTCCAAGCATTGAATTCCATTTGGATATGAAATTCACAATCAAATCCTCGTTATTGCTTTCTCGAGAGCCTGTACTTTATAATGCTCCAAAAGTTTTCTATGGGGTTGAAGTCAGGAGATTTGGGCGGCCATGTCATAACACTCACCTGCTTCTTATCAAAGTATTCCTTCATCAATTTTGATTTGTGACAGGGGGCATTATCCTACATAAAAATGAGCTTGGTGGGGTCGATTTGCACCCTTTCAGCAGAAGGGAGCAGACAAGACTCTAAAATTCTCTTGTACTGCTCGCTCCTGAGGGTCTTTTCAATAGGTTTTAAGAAACCAGTTCCATGAAAAGAAAAGCATCCCCAGAACATTATACTGAACGGATGCTTACTTACTGCTAAATTCAAAGAGCTTTCAAAGCTTCTTCTTCGGATTTTAAATCGCTTATCTTTTGAATTTAGCTCAACTTTCGTTTCATCGGAGCAAAGAACATTTAGTAAAAAAAAAATCCGGTGAGTCACTTTTAACGAACAGCACTGTATGTTTCTCCCTTTTTTGGTCCGCGTACAAACTAAATCCGTGTCTACTATTTTGATTCTCGTATAGCTGGCCACTCGTATTCGAGGATACCCGTCTAATATTGCAGACGCTTGCCCTGGCGTATTCGTGTTTATTCAAAAAAAAATGTGGAGCAGACCTTAGTTACAGTTTTTAGGAAACTAGCGTGATCAACAAGTTGAACTAGACCAGCACGCTCAAGCCCTCGTCTACGATGACTTGTGACCTCGTGCTAGAACAGCTATCGTCCACTCAGTTTCACTCACAAGGCTTGGGTCAACCCGTGGTATGGTTTTCAGGCACTTTCCAAATGTACCGCACGCTTTCATCGATACCTCCAGTCCGATAACATCAGGAAATCTCCTTTCTGACAAATTGACCTATGGTGAGATTTGAAACCTCATGATCAGAAAGCTAACGTTCTAACCACTCGGCCACGTGCCTATATTTTAATTCTCTTACAAACTAATCATATGTATAACTTTTTGGTTTTCGTACAAACTAAACCTGTTTCTACTTTTTTTATTCTCCTGTATACCATACCTGTCATATGACAGAATTCCTCATTAAATAGCCACGAAAATGTTGATAGGTCATAAGACAAACCAAACCATTGATCTTTTATGAGACGCCCATACTATCTAACATAAGTACTAAAAAGGAAAAAGAAATGAAAATATTACATTGTTTAGCCTACGCTATTCGACTATATCAATTATTCTATATAGATTTGAGGCAACAGAGATGAGGGTGATACTGAGTATATCATGGAGGGAGTATGTGACCAACGAGAAAGTTTTAAGGAAAATGGAAATACTTGTATTTAGAATCAGAACGAAACAATTGAGATGCCCGAAACACATAGCGAGGAAAGAGGGCTTAGAGATTTTATACTCACAGAACATATTGAAGACAAGAGGGAAACTGCGAGTAATCTACCTAAAAAGATGGTGTACATGGGTGGCAGAGAAATGGCTGGGAGGCATAGAGAGAGGCCAAATATTACTAATAGCTACAAAGAATAGAAAGTTGTGGAGAGACATGAACAAAACAATGAGAAGAATCGGTAGGCAAAGTTTCAACACACCTTTTTTTAAATTAATTGAAACGTCGAAATCTACTTACTTGCGCTGAATCCAGAAGGAACAGGAACGAATATAATGCCAACATGCGAAGCATGTTTGTAAAAAGAGAAAGTGTTCTTGATCAGTTCTAGTTCTTTGGGGAACGACACCCGATTTGAAAAATAATAGATTCTCAGATCACTAAGCGCTTTTATAAGACTTACGAAGCAATATCCAGTAAACATATTACGACTAGAAATAAATAAAATCATAAAATCATTTTTAAAGTTATTTTATTAACCTAAATTTAAAAATGTCTTTTTCTATACGAGGAAAAGAAGAGAAAGTTTGGTAAGAGGAGAAGAAGAAAAAGAAGATATCTATGAGAAAGATAGAAAAAGCAATGAAAGAGAGAAAGATCAATGAGACAGAGAGAGAGAGAGAGAAAGGAGCAATTTAAAGAGAAAAAGAGCAATGAAAGAGAGAAAAAGAACAATTCACAGACAGAAAGAGCAATGAGAGAGAAAGAGAAAGGAGCAATTTAAAGAGAGAAAGCGCAATGAAAGAAAGAAAAAAGTAAGGAAAGAAGAAAGAGTAAGTTGTAAGAATGACATAATTTGCTTGACACTTTTCTGCATATACGGGAGTGGGTATGCAAACTCGGGTGGAAAGAAGCTTGCGTAGGTAAGATATTGTGATTATGGGTATGTTTGCGGACTCTTGGGTTGCTTCAGTGTCTTATGTCTCTATGGGTGTGGCTAGTAGGAATGCTAGTAGGTAGATAGGCAGTGTGTCTATGTATATGAACGAAGTTTGGCCGTGTTTGTGTGTGTGTGTGTGTGTGTGTGTGTGTGTGTGTGTGTGTGTGTGTGTGTGTGTGTGTGTGTGTTGTGCAGCGTATAGATCAAAGGTTCTACTGCGTTAGTATATGGCAGTGT
The DNA here is from genome assembly GCA_964036315.1 of Acanthosepion esculentum. Classification (NCBI taxonomy): domain Eukaryota; kingdom Metazoa; phylum Mollusca; class Cephalopoda; order Sepiida; family Sepiidae; genus Acanthosepion; species Acanthosepion esculentum. The sequence goes on along the minus strand of OZ038497.1, from coordinate 76,666,345 downwards.
TTGAGTGCGTGTGTGTTTGCAGATAGGGATAGTTGTGCTAACTCGGGAAATGTATAAATCTTTTTGGTAAGGCTAACATTAGACGTTTCCCTATAAGGAAATATTTCGCATTCATTGACCGAGCAGCCAGTACTGCTTTCAGTTGAAATTTGTAAAATCTTTCTCTTAAAAGACTTTTTGTTTTAGTATAATTGATTTATCAAATCCAGTAGATGTTATCGCTCTTTCCAGTATTGATGGTTGCTTCCTTCTTAACGTGCGATTCTTTTTAGAGTTGAAGAATGCTAGCTACTGTGGGGGTGAAAAAACGAAAAGACCAATACTAAACAGGAAACAAGAGATAAACCTCTACCCCTGTTCAAAAGACTGGGGAGGTGTGTGAACCGTGCAATAGGTAAACCTATCTACTCCTATTACTAATTTTTCAACTAGCCCATTTACTAAACTCACGGTCGTTTATAAGACTTTCCAACCTCCACCCCAACTGTTTATTACATTATTCATTTTTTTTCCCAATTTGTCACTATTAGTCCATCACACATAAAAAATTCATCTTTGAAACTGAAACCAACTACACTATTTCTTTCCTAGATATCATGGTACACAAAAACAATAACGAACTTGGACATTTATAGAAAAGCTACCAACAAAATCGACCTGGTCAGTTTCTACTCAAATCACTCCTCTAAGATTAAATCTGGAATAATTACAGGTTTCTATTTAATATCATTAAGAATTTGCAACCCCCAATATTTACCTAAAGAAGAAGCATACACAGAAAACACATTGAAAAACCTACACTACCTATATCATTTCTTCCACAACGCAAGAAGAAAGGCATAGAAAATATACAACCACAACAAAAATAACATCATCATCCGTAATAATAAATTATACGAGAACAGATATATACTACTACCGACCAACTCCATAACGTCCACTATCCCGAACAACATATCCCATCTAAACAACACCCAAATAATCACAAACACATTCAAAACCATTATGCATATAATCAGGTCTACAGATATCCCTAACAATAATAATAATTATGAAGCAGGGATATATAAAATGAATTGCCAAATCTGTTCCTTATAATACATTGGAGAAACATGCAGAAATGTTTTTTAAAAAAAGCATCTATGAGCACAAAAGAGAGACCTCATCAATAACAATTTGACAAATGCACCGGTCATACACAGAAATAATTCCAAGCACAATTTTGATTTGAAAAATGCTACACTCATAAAAAAAAGAAAATAATTTACTCAGAAGAAAAATCTTCGAGAGTGCCGCCATTAAATATTATACAAATATTAATCTACGCCGTATTTTTTTCAGTCTCTTAATACTTTGCATAATTTCTGGAATATCTTCCTTCATATATTTAAATTTCCGTGTCACACTCCTTTCGTTTGTTACTACAATAACCAGATAGATAGATTTATGTATTTGAATCGCCATCCCCAATGTGCAGTTAAAACTCTGGGTTGTATTTTTGCTGGCAACCGTGCATTCTGTCTTCTTACAGTTAATTGTCTTTTTCTTTCCAGCTTTCCTTTACTAATAGAATTTCATAAATTTGTAGTAAATGCACAAAAAGAAACTTGTTTTCGTTTATTTTTTATGGTTTTTAATCAATTCACCCTAAGCAAGGTGGTAATGCTACTAAGATGCAAGAGGCTACAGGTTGTGAAAGAGAATGAGAAGAATTTCGAAGGAACCTGAAACCCAGTCCGAAACAGGAAACAAGAGATAAGCCCCTGTTCAAAAGACTGGAGAGGTGCGTGAGCCGACCGATAAGTGAACATATCTACTCCTATTGAGGAAAACTAAATACATAAAGAGTAAATAAAATTTCCGAGTTTAGGCAGTGACGTTAGAAGCATAGAGCTGAAGTAGATTTTAGAAGGAACCTGAAACCCAATCCGAAACAGGAAACAAGCGATAAACCTCTACCCCTGTTCAAAAGATTGGAAAGGAACGTTAATTGGACGATAGGCGAACCTAGAATGTATGAAATTCCGGTAACATTCGAGGTACTGTTAATATTTCTTGCTAAAAAAAGAGAAGTCTTATATGCTTGTCAAATTTGGTGCTCAATACTTTCGGCCTTGTGTCACATCTAAGCTACGCTTAGTAAATCGCTATATGCCTGTGAGTTTTATCTGCGTTTTGGTCTTATCTGCCATCAGATACAATAAACAGTTTCATAATTTTTAAAAATCTTATATTAAAATTTTAGGTGCAAAATAGTCTAAATTTCGTTAAAAACAAAGAAAAGAGCCCTGAAGCGTTATATAATATCAGTCCACCTTCCAGTGAATGCTGAACAATCTCTCCACAAAGGAAATAGAGACTTGAGACTTACGTTTCTACGGAAGGATGCTGAGAATACAATGGACTTAACAAGTGCAGGACGAGGAAGTATTAAGGATAACACTTTGTAACAGGATTTTTGTCCTTTGATAGCAACTGTCATTTAATATTTGCTGACGCCTCGAAAGTCTAAAATTGGTTATTTCTGTCAAACTTTGCTTTTTTGATCAGGATAATGAGATTTCTGAAATTTACCTATTCCCATTTCGAAAACTTCCAAATGTGAACATTCTTGTTCACGCAACTTGAGAACAAGACGACATAAGATCCAAAAGTAGCATTTCTAGACATAACAAAATGCTTACAACCTCTTGATGACATCTGTGACGACTGCATCTATAAACGGTGACTTGTCTTGAGTTTGAGCAGTTGGAAGCAAATTAAACTGCTGAGTATATGTTACCTGTATTTATAATGCAATCTATGTTGCCAGAACGTTCCAGAAATTCTTGAATTTTTTCAGAAACTTCTCGAAAGTTCTTGAAACTTCTCGAAAGTTCCCCCTCAGCAACTCAGCACTGAGTCTGTCTGGAATATAGGCTAGTTACAAAACATCGATGTTCAGGTCACAAATGCAAAGTTTGAAGGGAATAGAATTATTTCCTTAGCTTTTTTGACAGAAGCAATTAGGAAATAATAGTTGCTAACCAAAGACGAGAGAAAATCAAAATTTTGTTACACAGTGTAATGGAACCAAAAGGGAGGCTTATAGTTAGAATCAGAAATAGGCAATTAACATTTCTCAGGCACATAATGAAGAAAGAGGATTCAGAAAAATTGACACTCACAGGACATATTGAAAGAAAGAAGGGTAGATGGAAACAGCGAGTGACCTAGCTGGATGGCGGAACTGGGAGTAGGAGGGATTGGAAAAAGACAAACCTTACTAAGAGCTACAAAGAATAGGAAATTGTGGAGAGCTATGATCGTCCTTGTTCTGAAGGGAGCACTACATAGAAGAAGAAGAAGAAGAAGAAGAAGAAGAAGAAGAAGAAGAAGAAGAAGAAGAAGAAGAAGGAGAAGAGGAGGAGTTTTTATCAGAATTCTAGCAAAACTATATCATTACTTTTATAATGAATAAGTACAAATTCGATAAATGTCGCTTTGCTGAGAGCAAAATGACAAAAATTGTTCATTTAAAAAAAACTACATTTATTAGAAAATATATTCAGTTTAAATAAAAAAGGAGTTTATAAAACTTTCTTCAAAAGGCCGCATATTTTGGCTTGTATACACTTTTTCCTGTTACCCAGGGTTTGTTGCCAGACAGAAATGAGCTCTCATGACTCAGATGTCTATTTCAATTTCATTCAAAGTTGATGTGTATGTACGTTAGTGTGTGCGCGCATGTGTATTTTAATTCAATATATGTGTATTTTAATTCAAAAAATATTTCAGCAAAATTAGAAAAACATTTATTCTCAATAATTTCAAAAAAGTTCAATAAAACTTTAAATTATGATATTTTAGAAGGGTTAAAAAGTTATATTTTTCTAAGGGTTAAAAAGTTATCTTTTTATTCTTTTTTATCTTTAATTATTTATTGCTTGTTTCCAACTTTATGATTTTATTGTCTGCCCAGATTGAATGGGAAGGTAATGTATTATCACAATGTTTTATTTCAAACTGAGTAATATGTGTGTGTGTATGTGTGTGTGTGTGTGTGTGTGTGTGTGTGTGTGTGTGTGTGTGTGTGTGTGTGCGTGCGCGCATCTGTTTGGGTTGGTATTAAATGATGCAGATGAGTAATTTTACACACCCAGGATACAAACATACACATATACAGGGTGCGATAGGTAAATTGTCGCCAACTATATTTTCAATTTCGCGCATGTGCATTATTTGTTTTTGATTTTGTCGACTACACAGTATAGTAGGCTCAGTTGGGCACCGTCTGTGAGAAAAAGAGCACCATGAGGCAATTCACTCCGCCAGAAATTTGGAAACGGCATGCTTTACTGCTTGGCATTCGCGCCGGAAACACCAATACGAACATTTCAGAACGTTTGGGTATCAATCTGAGGACAGTGCAGAGGATTCAGAAAGAGTTGGATGAATTTAATGGTGATTACGAAGGTACGGCAGCTCAGAAAACTCACACTGATCATTCTGATAAGAAAAGAACTCCCAAATATTTTGATGATAGCCTCAAGTGTCTAGAAGAGGTAGTGCTGTCCTGGGTCAAGATGGTGGCAGCAGGAAAATGCTACGTGTAGTAACGGGACTCTGCACCATGCCACCCAAGAAGGACAACCCAGTCATGTCTGTCAGACAATTTCTGAGACTACATCACACCTTACATCTGGCCACCTAACTCTGCAGACTGTAACCTCCTTGATTATTATATGTGAGGCGCAGCTGAGTAAGCGACCAATAAATCTCCTTGACACACCAAATATTATGGCAGCACTCACCAAGTTAAACAACGATGTAGGGGACTCTGAAGTCGTCTGGCGACCGTAGTTGAAGCCAATGGCGATTTTATTGAGTAAATTTACTCTTTAGTATTTCAAGATATGTTTGTGTTATTTTGGCAAATATATCTGTGTAGTGACATTAAAGAAAGTAGCAGTAGCAGCTCTAAATAAAACTTATAAAACTTATCAGCCGCTGCTTACGAATATAAAAACTCGTGAACCCTAAAGTAACTATCTCTTTCCTGGTTTTCCTCTTTCGAACTGCTGACATGAACTTTCCTCGCTGAAGCTACAAGCGCTGAGAATGCTTCACCTAAATCGCACAAAGAAATTTGCCACTATATAATATTAATGAACATTTTGTTCTGTATACAATTTACATCTAACAAAAGAACCTCTTGTTCTCAACTATACTTTTGTTAATTTTGTTTTAATAAATGTTATCTTTGCATTGCAAATCAGTTGGTCTGTTATTTTGTGCATGTACTCTTTACGCCACCATTACTTCATGTAAAATGTTCCCGTATGAATCCTTACGTATTTAATTATTGAAGTAGCTAATCACTAAACTGGTTACTACAATAAAAAAAAGCTTTTATGCTAAACGGACGTGTTATTTTTTTTCTTTAAAAATAGTGTATTAAAACTTCACACTAGTAAGGTTTCACAGGTTTTAATTTAAACAGATTTTTCTTTAAAATAAATAAAACTGCGTTACATTCTGTAAGTATTACTTACACTAACTACAGATATTTTCCCTCTTCCTATTTCATTTTTTCAATCTTTTTCATATAGGGTTTTCTCTTAATAATTTTGTTAAAAACATCTTTTACAAAACTGGTCGTTGAATTAATAATATTTTATGATAAAATATTTTATAAACTTTAACACCTCACAATACTAGTGAAAATAAATATATATATATTTCTTTTACAAAACTTTTTAGAAAGTCGTGAAATAACGAGAATAACGTTGACACTGATCGCAGAGCGTCGAGAAGAGAACAAGAATACGGAGGAGCGATATCTGTTAATACCACAAGAGATTCGGTGACAGGAGTATAAAATGCACAACTTCTTGCAATTACATGTCACAGGGAAACGAATAAACCAACAAACTTCATCGGCGGGACACGTTGGCATTTCAAACTCAAATCGATTCTTCTACATAATCAACAAAAATTCAAAAAAATATTCCTGATCGATAGTTGAGCACAAATATCGCTAATCCCAGTTCCCCAGCCAGACAAATTAAAAGACTCGGGAAAACTCACATTACGAGCAGCAAATGGTGCAATTATCCACACATATGAACATAAATGCATGACATAATTTGTCGCTACGATGCGATTTTCAATAGACTCTCATCGTAGCCGACATCACAGCACCAATTTTGGGGGCGGAACTTTTGCGCCATTATGGTTTGTTAATCGACCATAAAAGACAATAATTGATTGACACAGCGGCTGACGTTAAATCTATTGGCTCCCTAAAGTCTGCAACACTTCTTAGTACCAAAGTTACATCAGAATAAGAAAAATCCGAATTTTCAGAAATATTGTCCAATTATGAAGATATAAATGAACCAAAATTAAAAAGAAAACATAACATCACACACTACATAGAAACAACTGGTTCACCTGTCTTCTCACAACCTCGTCGACTTGCCCCCAACAAACAGAAATTCCGGCATTTAGCAAACCTCGGAGTAATTCGCCCTTCGAAAAGCGAATGGTCTTCAATTCTACACATGTTTCTAAAACAGAAGTCATCCTCATGGAGACCTTGTGGTGATTACCGCAAACTGAACTAGATTACACTTCATGATAGGTACCCAATTACTAATATCCAAAAGTTTGCCAGCCAACTACACGGAACTAAAAACTTTTCAAAACTTGACCTCATCCAAACCTACCATCAGATACCCGTATACAGCCATTACAGTGCCATTTACGTTTACCATTTTGACTACGTCATGCAGACCAATCCTTTCAAAGATTTACGGACCAAGTTCTTCAAGGGCTAGATTCAGTTTCTATTACATCGACGACGTGCTTATTGCCAGTTCTTCACCAGAAGAACATAAACAGCATTTACAAGATGTTTTTGAAAGATTTCGAAAATATGGTGTTGCAGTGAATCTAATTACATATAAATTTGGATTATTTGAATTTGACTTTTTAGGTCATAAGTTGGATAAAGATGGTATCAAACCATTACCTGAAAGAACCGAAGCTGATCCTACCGGAATTCATCACTGGCGGCCACAATCTTACCAACATAAGACACGCAGATGACACAGTGCGGAAAGGAAATTACAAAACCATCTAAGGTAGCGAGGGATAGCGAGAAGAAGGGACTAACGATAAACTACAAGAAGACATAATGCATGGTCATCAGTAAAAGGATGAGCCCGAAATGGGATTTGCAGGTCGGTGACACTAAAATCAAGCATGTGCAGAAGTGTTTTGACGGAGAACGGTAGGTGCGGCGCTGAGAAGCGAAGACGGATGGGGATGGCCAAGAATGCATTCCAAAAGCTGGGCAGAGTATTGCAAGACAGGAGGATTTCTTTAGCGACAAAGAAAAGAGTACTGGTCTGCTACATGACATCTGTCCTCCTATATGCCAGCGAATGTTGGACGGTCTCCTCAAAGATGAAGAAGAGACTCGAGGCAGCGGAATTGTTGTTCTACAGAAGGATGCTGAGGATATCATGGAGCGAGCGTGTGAGCAACGATGCAGTCTTTGAGAGGATGCAAACAAGGGGGAAGCTATGCTTAACATAAGGAAGAGGCAGATGAAATTTCTAGGACACGTAATGAGAAAGGAGGGCCTGGAGAACCTGATACACACAGGTCAAATATAGGGGAAAAGAGACAAGGGAAAGCAATGCATGAAATACCTGGCGAGCTTAAGCAAGTGGCTGGCAGAACGTGTTTTGAGGGAGTTGGTAGAGGCACGAAACCTATTGAGAGCTACAAGGGATAGGGGGAAGTGGAGAGCCATGATCGCCTACATCCTGAAAGATACGGCACATAAAAAGAAAAAGAAAAAGAAAGAAAAAACATTTAAAAAATTACGCTAATTCCTTGGCATGGTGAATTGTTATAGCAAATTTATCCCCAATTCGGTGGAAATAGTTTCCCCGTTGACAGATGTTCTTCAAGGATAAAATTAAAATGTCTGTCATATGAATCATTCCGAAGAAGTGTTGTCAGCCTTTAATTTGGCAAAGGAAAAGTTAGCCAATGTTAGTAAACTCACTTTTCCCAGTCATGAAGCAGAGTTATACTTGGCAGTCGATGCCTCCAGTTTTGCCATTGGAACAGTCTAGCAACAACGTGAATAAGATGAATAGTTAGCCGTGTCTTTCTTCTCAAAGAAATTATTAGAAACCGCTACTCGGTACATCACTTTCAGTGGCAGTGTACTGTGCCATCCGCCACTTCCGACATTTCTTGGAAGGTAGGTCCTTTCACGTTCTCACAGACCATAAATCTTTAATCGGAGCACTCAATACGAAATCGGATAACTATTCTTCTCAGGAATTTAGGTTCCTCAATTTCATCAGCCAATTTACAACTGATATTCGACATATCAAAGGCCCTGCAAACATTCTGGCAGACACACTCTCCAAGAATATTTCTACAATTAATATGAGTCCAGCCATTGATTTTAAAGTTATTGCAACATCACAAAAAATGATGAAGATCTAAAATCTCTTCTAGAGGGCAATAATTGTTCATTACAAATGAAGGAATTATATATTCCCCAAATGAAATATTCAAACTGGTGCGACATTTCTACATGAAATGTGCGGCCTTTTATTCCTCAAACTCTCCATCGAAAATTATTTGACACTCTGCACTCAATATTACATCCAGAGATAAAAGCGACCTGCTGGTTAATTAGTGAAAAGAATCAACAATGATACGAGGAATTGGACACCTCATTATGTACCATGTCAAAAAGTCAAAATCACCTTCTACATTTTCCCGTTACACTGACACTCGATTTGACCATATCTATATAGACATCACCGGACCATTCCCTGCCTGTCATGAATAATACTATCTCCTCACCTGCACTGATCGATTCACCCACTGGAATAATTCCACTTATTATCACGCTTGAAAGGTGGTACTGTCGTGACATTAAAGTTAGTAGTAACTCTAAATAAAACCTACCGGCAGCTGCTTTCGAATATAAAAACTGGTGAACCCTAAAGTAACTATCTCTTTCCTGGTTTGCCTCTTTCGAACTTCTGACATGAATTTTGCACACTGAACCTACAAGGGCTTGGAATACTTCACCTAAAATCACACCAACAAAGTTCCCACTATAGCATATTAATGAACATTTTGTTGTGCATACAATTTACATCTAACAAAAGAGCCTCTTGTTCTAAACTTTACTTTTGTTAATTGTTTTAATAAATGTTATCTGCATTGCAAATCAATTGGTCTGTTATTTTGTGCATGCACTTTTTACACCATCACTATTTGATACTATAAAATCTTGCTGTAAGAAACCTTACGCATTTAATTATTGAATCGAAAATCACTAAATCTGTTAAAATAAGATGTCAGTGTTATTTTGATTTTTGAGAAATGTAGACGACAATTTAACTTAGTATATTGTTAATTAATCATTTTCTAATAAAGAATAAAGGTTATAAATTATAAATTGATGCGCCAACAATGCCTGACGTAACATGTTGTAAACGGCCTCCTTCCGCGACATAACATAATTCACATCCTTGAGACATTGGGTTAGACTCAAACATATACCTGACTCTACCTACATTCTGTAATTAATTCGAATCACGTGGCGACTGGTGACCATGTTCACCCTAGTCTATGAATATAGAATACAGCACAGTACATAATCTGTTCAATGAAACAACGTTAAAAATTAACACTCACGGGTCAGACACTCTACAGAATCTGACTATATCGTCAATACCACCAGCAGCTGTTCCGTAATTCTTCAGTCTTCGATATCAAAGGCTGGCAGTGAATATTCGGGAAAAACATGGCTGCCTTCATACACGTCCACTGAATATTTTGAGCCTTCTCATTGGTTAAAACGTCTATTGGTGAACTATAAAATGAGTCAGCTCATTTTGGCTGGCTCCCTAGTATACCAGGGTACCCCAAAACTCCAACAGCCTTTGATGCCTAAACAGCCGAACTCTCTGTCTTCGAGCAGAGCGGAACCCGGACGAGGCTTCGCCGAGGGTCAGAGTTTCATTCGGGGTGGTAGACTGTCCCTGAACCCGTTTTTACGAGTTCTAATAGGGAATATTTTTGAACGAGCCTACGGGCTCGGAAAACCCACGTTAAACCCGGCCTTGTGTCACTTGTAACCCTCGTGGATGGGTGGCGAAATATTACTGCCAGCCTTTGATATCGAAGACTGAAGAATTACTAGCATGGAAACCTCCCGTAATTGTAGAATTAAGAACTGCCCAGTTGAGGGCAAATGCAGATCTGCTAGGGAAATATACCAGTCATTGCCCCTAAAGAAAATGTGACAAATTATAATGTTTATATTGGAAATTCCGTGGAAGACTTGAAACAGAGAATTTATATCCATTGGCACTCATTTAGCAATCCTAAATTAAAATACCGAACAGCCCTTTCAAAGAAATTTTGGGAAATGAAAGAAAAGGGTCTAAACCCTTAGATAGATTGGAAAATTATAGATTTCGCACATATTCTTTAATTTTTAGAGATAGGTGCAGGCTATATTTAGGGGAAAAAATTAGAATAATAAAGTACAATAATCAATGCAAACTATTAACTCAAAGGACAGAGCTAGTGTTAAGATGTAGACATAGAAGTAGTTTCAGACTTATATAAGAGTATAAATCTTATTACTTACTAACTCACAAAAAACAACAGTACCACAACTGATGCAAACCCTTTGATTAAATCTTTACTTTAATATCTTCCTCTTAAAGAATCGGGTACAGTTTTGTATTCCTAATGATTTAAACGATACTTAATGGTGGAAATGGATGGTATATATATATATATATATATATATATATATATATATATATATATATATATATATATATATATATATATCCATATATATATATATATATCATCGTATAATTCGTATGAATGATTCGCGTAATATAAATTGAACCCGCACCACATAATTGATATATATATATACATATATATATATATATATATATATATATGTGTGTGTGTGTATATATAGTGTAACCCGGATATAAGAGACCCGGATATAAGAGAAACCCGATATAAGAGTGATTTTCTCTGGTCCCAAATTAGAGCCTGTGTTAATGTATATATAATAGACCAAACCCGGATATAAGAGAAACCCGGATATAAGAGATTTCGCCCTCGGTCCCGACAACTCTCTTATATCCGGGTTACACTGTATATATATATATATATATATATATATATATATATATATATGTTTATGTATATATATACATATATTAATGCATGTTTCATTAAATAATAAAGACAAGTTCTGTCTGTTTATTTTAAGTAAGTTCCTTTCATATTGTCTGGTAAGCTTAATAACATTATCATTGAAAGACGAAAGGAAATCACATGTTTTAATCCTATCTAAGCTTTCGGCTTACATTAGGAATAAAAGATTTATCAATATGATAAATTCCTTTCGTCTTTCAACGATAATGTTATTAAGTTTATCAGATATTATGAAAGGAACTTAATTAAAATAAATTGACACAACGTGTCTATATTATTTAATGAAATATGTATCAATGAAAGATTGCTGCCTAAATACACACAATATATTTATATATATATATATGTGGGTGGTACATATATGTTTGTGTATGTAAGTATGTGTGTGCGTTTGTATGTGTGTATATATATGTGTTGCACAGCATGATTTATTCCATTGAGTATTTCGGTATTACAGATTTTGGAAATTTATTATTTATATAATTTATTCTAACTTTAAATTGTTTTGTCATTAAATCAACTATCACTTAATAATGTAAAACCCCTATTGTCTAAATACAATTTACTGTCAATCTTATTAAAAACATATATGCGGTTGGTATATTTTGGTATCTCCTAGCAGGAAACTACATTCATTTACATACAACTAAAAGCTTTGGTCTTAAATAAACTCCCATTCCAGCCCATCTCTCCTTAGAGAGATACCTCACGCCCTCCCCTTGTCCCCAACCCAGGCACCTTATCAAAACGAGGCGTCTCTTTGAATACGCCTGTACCTTCTCCTCGACTGTTATCTGAACTAAATTCAAAACCCCTGATTCCCAGGCAGTCAGTCCAGAGCTGAAGAAGTCAAGCTTAAGGTTGTGCCGGTTAGAAATAGACTATACCCACATGATGTAATTTTGGATGTTTTGCTGTATAACACACACACACACACACACACACACACACACACACACACACACACACACACACACACATACACATACACATACACATACACATATATATATATATATATAATTTATGGACACGTAGGTTTTGAAAAAAACCTATTAGCAGACCTTCCCAAGCATTATTCAAACACTGAAAAAGCTCATGCTCACTCTTTGGGTATTCTCTTCGATCCCACTTATCCAATTTATCCCATATTAATTTCAATGGGAGAGAAATTAGGAAAATGTGACGACCAAGTCATAATTTGCTAAATGAAACGGTATTGTTCCTTTTTATGATTCCTATGACCTGAAACAAATCCTTTTTGTAATCTCGTCTAGCTAGGTGTCAATGGTATAAACAAAATATAATACTTTCCTACAACATATACATAATTTAGCAAAATGTATTGTGGACAGATGTATCCAAATATGAACATTTTGATAGTAAGAGGTGCTTAAAAATACTGAAAAATAAAAGGAAATAATTAATGTACGTACTGAAATTTTATCTTTTACTTAAAAAAAAACAAAAATATATCTCACTTTAACGTGGTCTTAAAGAAATATAAGCTGACCTCAAACATTTGGCGTTTAGTACGCACACACACACACACACACACACACACACACACACACATATATATATATATATATATATATATATATATATATATATATATATATATATATATATATAATAAGTATGCATACTTTCAATCCCATATAATTTCCAGAAGCTATCAATATTTACACTATTCTCTGTTGTTCTTATCACAGTGTTTCGGCTGTCGTGCCCTTCGGCTTTTATCGGGTATACATTGATCTGGGTAACCTACCCGGACTAGGGATTGAACTCACAATTACTACGACACCAAATTCACGATCCAACACTTCGGCTATCGCCCCGTAATGAAACAAGCACTAATATACCCAGTAAGCATAAAATTGATCCATTATTTATTTTTATTTTGGCAGAGTCTCTACTTGCAACATCTCAGCATGTTGTCTCCAATTGCCCCGATTTAATCAGTTCATTCCAAGTAAGGCGATAAAGCCACTAAGACACAGGGGGGCTACTAGAGAATGAAAAGACTGATCCGGATATCCAATCCTAAACAGGAAACAAGGGATAAAACTCTACTCCTGCTCAAAAAACCTGGGAGGGTGTGAACAGGGTGATAGGCGACCATATCTACTCCAAAAAGATTTAAGTTGAAACATGCTCTCTTATTTCAACGCTGAATATCCACAAAATACTGTTTTTTTCTTGATAGGTATAATGAGTTTTTGGTCAAAGAAAGGGTCTTATCTTTATATACAGAAGGCAATGGAAGTTTATCATTTTGATTGGAGAAAAATGCCTTATACGAGCTGTCAAACACCCAAATAACATTCTCGATGAAATACAAGCCGTCAAATTTTTTGATTTTTAGAAATTTGTTTATTAGAGATTTTTAAATAAACTGCGCTTTAGTTGTTATATCGGCTATGTACCATCCTTACCGGAATTCATATCTATAACTTGAATGCATAAAATTAAATAACATTTTGAAAGTTGAGTTTTTCTGTCAGCCGTACAAATTTAAATATCCATTTAAGAGAAATTAGTATTTTTATATTTTCTTCTTTCTATATTGTTGCCTTCATATAAAAAAATTAGTTCCAAACACAAATTATATTCACATATGAAAAAAATAAGCATCTTGCAAGCATTGACATGCACTTCATTGAAGAATTCCAAATTTGTCTATCGCTTTTTCTTCCTCAGTTTAATAACCATTATTATTTTTTTTAAAACCTTCCGCATAATTATTACTTTGTGATTGGACAGTATGTCTTTTACTGTTGCTTGTTAATACCTGTCGTGAATGACAAAAAATGATGTACATAAAAATGTAGGTACCTCCACAAAAACGCTAAAGATTTGCCATACTGTGATGAAAACATGCTCCAAAGGTAATGTTTTATCATCAAAATCATTATGCTATTATTAAGAGGAAGGATCAAAGTATCTTTTGAATATTTAATTAAATTTTCAACTGATTTTTAGAATATTTGAAATTTTGATTAAAAAATTCTTTTCTTGCTATCTTTTAGAATAGCAAATTTTGGCCTCTTTTTTGCAGTGACAGACACATTAATTTGGAAATTCTTGCAAAAATCAAATAATTGTTGGGTTTTAATTAAATGTTCAGGACTTATTCACATTAAATTATTTTTGAAATTATGTTTATTAGAAAATCTAGGTAAAAATATTTTTACATGTGTTTCAACTCCTTACTTATTTTTATGAAAAATTCAGAAATTCAACGAGATCATTTTAGTGACTATATTAATTAAAAGCAGAATTCTTTAAAGAATTTAAATCACCGAATTTTTTTACTTTTTTATGCAAAATCGGACCCCCCCTGCAGAAAATCTGTTCTGAATCGAAAAATAATAAACACAATAAAAGGAAGACATTATTTAATTAAAGAAGCTTTTCATTGTTTTTATGAATAATAAAGGATGTTCCAACATGTTCGACCAATTTTAAATGTGAATTAAGTTAAAGCGTCTAATGATTTTTTCCTTTTTCTTTCAGATCTAGCGAACATTTGGGCGATATTATTTTGCACACATAATTGCTATGACTTAAATATCATGAGCTAATAGAGAAATAAATTTTCACCGATAACACTGATTTATTTACTTCCGACTTTGATCCGTCTTAATGACACAACCTTATATATAATCCGTCTTAATGAAACACCCTTTATATATTACAGATATTGTTTGAAGAAAAATATTTTCGACGAAAAATGAATTTTTAAATGATTTGTTTTCATTTTTTTTTGTTGCAATTTTAAACTGAATAATATATGAAGCTTTTAAATCTTTTAAAATTCATTTTCAGTGGGATAATTCTTAGGAAATATTGTTATTAAGTAAAACTATATTTACTAATTATATAGTAACGTTTCAGTATCTGACAATTACGAATATTTTTTTAAAGAATTTCGATTTGTTTTTATGTGTGATTACGTGCAGGATTCCTAAAGTATGGATTTACAAGGCACTAAATCTATCATTAAATGATCACGTGTTTTGAAGCGTTTAAAAGGTCACGTGTTTTAAGCGTTTCTTACGGCGGACAAAACTCAAACTTTATCGTCTGCTCCACCATACTTAACTATGAAAACTTTCGGCTGTCAATCGGATGTAAATAATTCGATTAGCACGTCACAAAAACATGGCCCCGAAGTTAAGAAATGTTTTATACAACATTTTATGCTATAAGTATGTAATATTTATTTCAAATCAGATCAATTTAACATTAAATTTGCTAATTTTCCTCAAATAAAGTTTCAGAAATATATTTCTTATTTTTGCCAGATTTTTAAAACCGAGAGTTAACTTTTGTTTAGAAATGTATTAAAAATGACCGTTTTAATCGATTTTAACACAATGTTACAATTTTAAGCTTAACAGCTTCTTTCTTCTAATTTTCAGCATGTACAAGGCTCGAAAGCCACTCGAAGCAGAAGGTTAGAGAGTAAGAGGCACAGCTTATGTGGATATGTACGGAAGATAAGGGTTAACACTAGACTTGAACAGGTTACAATTGCCGTGATCAGAGAAGCATCACCTTGGGAGTTGGTTCCACAGAGCAGAAGATGCTCGAGCAGAACTTACATCTCACCAACGGAATACGAAGGGAATGAGGCGTAGCAAAGCGGGTATTAGCTGTGGAGGCTAGAACTGGCGGAAATAAGGTATGTAGTTCGTAAAATCACTTTCCATGGAAATAGTGAGAGAGCGGCGAGAGACTCGCAACGATTCGTCTTTGAGAAATCGGTAAATTGGGGGAGGGAAAATAATTTGTCACCCACAAGGACGCGGGGGCTCTTTTGTGTCGAGACTGGGAGGTGAAGACTACGTATCTCCTGGCAGCAGTAGTCCATTTTAGACCTGATCTTGTAAAGGTAGAGGATAGCAGGAGTCAGGTACTTACTGGAGTGGTTCATGGAACCAACCATTTTTTCAGCATCTAAAGCGAGGGAACGTAGGTATGAGTTCCACTTGAGTTTAAGTCCCGATAGGCGCTCAAGGCAGAGGGCATGGCAAGTGAACATCCATACGCTTAAAGAATGTCATGCATAGAACGTTAATAACTTAGTTTTCTTATGCTTAAAAACTTTTATCTTTTGTTTTATTGAATATTTAAAACCATTCCTACTTTTTGAATCCCAAGCATCGGGGTACTGTACAACAATAGCGAAGCAAAGTAAAGAACAAAAAAGAATTGTTTAAATATTTATTTAATAATTTTCATTTTAAAAAAACATGTACAAAAATATTAAACATTCACTTTCCAATGTTTTCGTCAAAGTTTTATTTCTGAGGACCTCTTCAAGGAAAATATCTGAAATTCTAAAAAAAGAAAAAAGAAAAATTAAAAGATTTTAAAATGGTAAAATCTTCATTAAACTTGTTACAATCTCTCTCCCCCCGACCACATCTCTCCCTGTCCTCTCTCTCTCCACCCTCTCTCTCTCTAGACCGCTCTTCCACCCTCTCTCTCTCACTTTAACCCATTTCTTTCCACCTCCTCCCTCCACTGTCCAACTCTTCACACCCCTCTATCCCAACCACTTTCTCTCCCCCCCTCTCTCTCTCTGTATTGTGCGCTATGCACTTTCAGCTCGTGGGCGTTAATTTTTCTTTTCATGGTTAGCAAAAATACTTTTTTTTTTGCAACTTTTTTCTTTGTCGTACTTGTTTTCCTACTTAATTTAACGTTTCATATAGCTTACTTAGTTTCCCTCTGATTCTCTTGTTTTCAATATATGGCATGCTCGGCATTCATGGGGAGAACTTGATCTCTCTCGTCTGAATACGTTTTTTCATCTTTGAGTAAGCTGCCTAGCATTTACTAATACATAGGATGTTGGAGACAACATAGCAATTCGGCAAACTATCGCGACGTTTCGTCCGTGGGAAAGTGCTTGTAGGGTGGAAATAATTAATCGCTTAAAAGGTCACGTAGATGCTGTTGAACTCTATCAAGACAAACAAGTGAGGACTGGGAAGCTCCCGCCCAGATATGGCAGCAATACTCCGTTTTTGGTCTGATATTGTTCTTGTAAATATAGAGTATAATAGGGATAGTAAGATATTTACTGGCGCGGTACAATGAACGAATCCAAGTTGTATACATATACATATATATATACATATATATATATATATATATATATATATATATATATATATATATATATATATATATATATATATATCGAGGGAGATATCTATACAAACCAATACTTTTTGAATGAAAGGTTATAGTACCAACGCAAAATACACGGCAGGATGGCATTTTATGAAATGTTTATTCCATAATATAGAAATAAAACAATCAAAGTTTAACTTTAGAAAAGGTGCATCGTTCATTAAATGTGGATATCTAGTCCGAATGTCTATGTTTCTGAGTCCCGAAGTTTTCAATTTACTGAACGGCCGGAGAGAAATGATTTTCGCTCGGGTCGGTGACCCTTCATAGTAGAAAAAGTTCATTCCTTTTTTTTCAGGTGCCACTCAACCTCTGTTTATGTTAGACTGCTGGAACTGCTATTACATATATCCTCTACAGTCAATCGCCTATATTTTCATTTAAACTCACTGGATCATCTCGTCTGGTCCTACTGCTTTATTCTTCTTGTCTTGCGCTTATGAACTGCAACATTATAACCTAAACCACACCATAGAAGGTGATGCAGGCTAAGAAAGCAATATTTTGCTAATATGACGATGCGTAAAAATATCCAACTCGTAAAACAGACTAAACATTCTTTCAAAAAGAGAGAATGTATGGTTGTCAGTTAGAGAAAGAACCGGAAATGCGAGCTATGATTGGAGATGTCAAAATCAAGCAAGTAAAGTAGTTCAAATATTTGCGAATTGCTTTAACAGTAGACAAAATTGTGACACGAAAGTAAGAAGGCACATCTAAATAGCAAAAGATGTCTTCCAAAAACTAAGCAAAGTATTATGAAATAGGAAAATGGTGAACTACTGTGTAATATCAATCTTGCTATATTTGCAGGGGAAGAGACTATTTGAAACGACAAAGATACGATAGTATAGAAGGACTTTGAGAATACCATGGATGGAGAATGAAAGTAACAAAGAAGTTTTAAGGTAATAGGAATAGAAAAAGGTGTTTCGAATCAGAAAGAGGCAATTGAAATTTCTAGGACACATAATGGGGAAAGAAGGCTTAGTAAAACTAACAATTGCAAAATATATTGAAAGTGCAGAGGAAGAAAAATGGATGGTTGAACCGGCAATAGGTGGGGATATTAAAAAGATAAATGTTGCTAAAAAGGATAGCAAGTTGTTGATAACTATGGTCGCCTACGTCACGAAAGGACATGGTACTTAGAAGAAGAAGAAGAAAATTAGTTAAAAAATGAAAGGATACTAAGGGAAGTAACTCTAGTTGTTTTTTCACGGCTAGAAGTCAGTTCTGCTATTTAAAAAATAGCTCTATATGTATTAGGTTGGTGCAAAAATTATGTCGTTTTTTGACGTTCAACTTCAGTCAAAAAACGACATTATTTTTGCACCAACCTAATACATACAGAATACAATATTCCATCTCTCAGAGCTGTTTTGACTTGAAGATACATTGCAAATCAGTGTGATTTCTTATGTTCAAGGCTACAACTATGTTGAGCAGACGTTATTCACAGTTCAAGCATCTAAAGGTCACATGATTATTAATTCAGAATTGTCCATTTTCTGTATTGGTTGCCCACCTCGGCCAGAGGGTTTTATCTGCTGTGCTATTTCTTTAACCAATAGGTAAGGAGAAAATAGAATAATTTATAGTATCGCCAAGGGTATTTGAGTGAAAGTCAATATAACGAACTTCACCGAAATTCGATCTCGAATCGCCGATTTCTCATTATGAGCCTTTAACAATTACACCACCTGCACAGTCGGGAGCCGGGGTAACGATAATATTTTGATGTTTTTAGCCATTTTTTAAAATTCATTATCAAAAAAATCGGTTTCTACAATTAACACCATCCAGAATAAATAGGCTACATTTGAACCAATTTAAAAGATTTAGAAAACGAAATCCCGATCAAATGGGATAACTTTACTGACATACTTACATTACAAACGACATTATGTGCAGGTGAAAGAGCATCTCATATTTCGGCAGCATTTTCCCGCTGAAAAATATAAGATTGAGGCAAATAAAACTCTTTCCAATATAAATTTGTTTATATGTAGATATCCCAATCGTTCTAATTTCTGGGGAAATGAAGGTGATTCAACTCTGTGATAGGAGTAAGGCTTGTCTTAGCTGTAAAGGTCTGAACTGGTATAACTAAAGGGTAGATCTCATTTGAACATTTGGCATGGCAATAGCGATAGAGTTGTGATAATCTTGGGAAAGGGGCTGCAGACTGCGTAAATGATTTTGTACTCTATCAAGGCTGGAGACTGGTGGGTTAAGTAGCTTCAGCCAAGATGTGGCAGCGATGCTTTATTTTTGGTCTGATCTGACTCTTCTAAAGATTTCCAAATGGATCAGGATTTTGGATACTTATTTTAAAGGAAGGCAAATCATTCTTTGCAAGATTGGTGTTCCGTAAATCTTTTCATCGCAGAGCCCTTGCTTTTGACCTTGTACCCTACAAAGTTAAACATAGCAATGACTAACTGTATTGCCTGTCGGAATGTCTTGGATGAGGAGTTATCGTAGTTATATTCGGACCATTGTCCTCATCTTTGTTGTTGCTATCACAACGTTTCGGCCTTTGTGCGCCCCAACCTACATCACGTATGCCAATACAGGAAACCCAGGGAACTAAACCCTTTAGTTAATCTACAGGGGTAAGTTGTTCTCGTTCCACTCTCCATATCTAGGGATATCTCGTGTATTTTTTAATTTTTTATTTTAATGTTGTTCAGTTATTGCTCACCTCGTTATCACTGAGTCTAGGTACACACTCCCCGGCCCAGGGATTGAATTCAAAATGACTAATTCACCAAATTCACGGACGAAAGCTTTAATCCACTAGGGTACTGCCCCATTCTAAGTCCATCTGTCTGTTAACTGTTGACTTAAAATTTCTTTTAATATCGCGTCTCTTCAGGACGCAGGTGATCTTGACTTTCGATGGAATTCCTTGATTTATGGTCTGGGAATTGCCATGAATTATTGTGAATAATAATGGATTAATTTCCTGTTCTTTTTCCACGGCCTCGAAATCAGAGTTTCATTTCTCTAAGACTGGCTACCATTCAAGGCTAGAGAGACCAATCTATTTTGGTATTTAACCCATTGCTAGGGTATAAGAAGAGGCGAATTATTGTATTTCCCAAGGGCATCAGTGCGAAAATGCACGCAATTGGCTCGGCTTGAATTTGAACTCTCTTCGCTTTTTCCACTTTCTGTGTCAATATTCGCAATATGGGGCGCGCATCCTGGACTTGAGATACATTAATAATAATTAGACTAATTGATTCAGTACATCTACGGAGCCTGTCTACAGGCAAAAATAAACGCTCAAAATCTGGAAAGAAATTTGGGCAAGAAATCGTCTGTACTTACTGCGGCACTGATCACCGATCTGACAATAAGACTCACAATAGGTTTTGTAATTTTTCCTACATGGATATTGAGCTAGAAAGACAAATAGAACAAAAACACAGATGCATTAGTTATATATATATATATATATATATATATATATATATATATATATATATATATATATACAAGTTTAGAATTGGTATATACGGAGTGAAATCCAATAACCAACAATTAATATTCTTTAAAGAGTGCTCAATATAGAGTAGAGCAGATATAATTATTTATTTGAATATTACAACATAAATATGTTATAAAATCACGACAAAAGTAGCCATTTTGTTTCAACACTTCTTGTGTCTTGTCAAGTGATGATATAGAATATAGAATAAATGGTTTTAAAAGTTTCAAATTAATCAACGATCCTTAGCTAGGAGTAAACGCTGTTACATAAGCTAGAGTAGCCAATCAAGATACAAGTATAGGGTGATTCGAAAAATTTGACAACTAAGCAAGGTTATCATAGATATTAAAAGATTTATAAAATTTGAAATTAAAAGTAAAAAATTAAAATTACCTATTTAGAAATCTAAATCAAATCTCTATTAAGTTTGAAATTGTAGAATTACCAAGGAGAAAAAATATAAAAATAAAAATAAAAGATATATATGCTATTTAATTTGTATTTTCATTGAAATTATGTTGAAAGGGATGTTCAGAATCCCAGACAGAAATGTATACACTTTAGTTTCATTTCAACATGTTAGTCGCCTCTCACGTGAAATCATTCGAACACACGCATTTTAAGCGCTCAGACGTATTTAGATATATACACACACATACAAAAAATCAAACCACACAGAGGCAAATGCACTTTACTTACACATACACATCGATACACACAGGCACATACATCTACATTCAATATGATCTAGACGGTCAGATGTCGGAGCTATTCGTGGCTTAATATGTTATTAAACGAATTTAAACTTGAAATATAGCTAAACCGGTCAAATATACATAGATAAAATTTAAACAAATAATATATATATATATATATATATATATATATATATATATATATATATATATATATATATATATATATATACACATTTTTAAAAACATATAGTTTTCTACACATTACAGACAAAAGTAAATAACCACCTCCACATATAATTGTACACTCACACATCCGCATATAAATTAATACATGCACCCGCATACACACATATAAGCATAATAGGTACGCATATACAGACCTACGCACATAAACATACACATAGATAAGCACATATAAATATATTGACCCATACGTCGACGCAGAAAAGTAAATAAAGCAAGTGAAGAAATATATATAAAGATGCAACTATATACAAGCACACACATACATACATACACATCTAGATGTACATACATAAGCACGTATACATATATGCATATAAACTAAATATATACATAGACATTTACAAATACAAGTGTATACATGAAAAATTAAACAAACGTTCATTAAAACGACATGAATATAAAAATGCATATACACATCCGCTAGTACATATATATACACACATACATACGCAACTACACATAGATATACACACATATATATCTACACACATACATATACATACATACATACACACATACAAACATACATATTCACAAATATATATACGTATATATATATATATATATATATATATATATATATATATATACGCATACACACATACATATACAAACACATATACATATATACATAAACATGTAGACACATGCATAAAAAAGGAATCAATCGGTTTGGACTATGGCCATTTACTACTTGTAACGCAAAATGCTTCGTTTGAAAAGTCTTTTCCAAATCCACACTCGAATCATGAGGTTTTAACCTGATTCTACCCCGAGAACGGAAGCTCTACTAAGTGATATGTACATAACACAGTCCATGGTGTCTGCTATTCTCTCCAAAATAGAACCCCACTAGGCACGCGGACTTTACGTTATCCTTGCAATTACTCTGAAGAAATGGACTCCTGAATTGGCTCTTCTATCAAACCTCTCCAATAAATGTCTTACTGCTTCTTGCTTTCCAGCTTATTAGAAATTTACTCCTGGTTCATGCCATTAAGAATTCTGGTGAACTTGTGACTTCGTGCTAGCACTGCCATCGACGGGTCAACACTTGGGTCAACTCGTGGTATGGTTTTCAGACCCTCTCCAAATGTGCCGCACGCTGGGATCACCCCCTCCATATTGATAACATCAGGAAGTCAACTTCCTGACAAATCGACCATGGTGATATATATATATATATATATATATATATATATATATATATGTGTGTCTGTGTGTGTGTAATTGTGCGCACGCGCGCTCGCGCGCGCGTGTGTGTGTGTGTGTGTGTGTGTGTGTAAAATAAAGAAAGAGGTATTGATAAAGAGACATTCAAATAATACCGTATGGAAAAGATGACACTTGTCATTATCTGAACTTACCGATTTATTCGGACAATTTTCATCTTAGTAACAGAATATTGATCCAAACGACTCGTCGAATAATTTATTCTTCCCTCGACGAAAAAAAAAATTATCATCATCATCATCATCATCATCATATTAACATCACCGTGTTGTGCTATTTCCGCTGGGGGCAGATTGCGAACCCACGTGACTTAACTCACTTTTCCAGCATTTCAGTCTAACTGAATACTATTTTAGACCTACTCATCCGCACGCGTGGCCAGACTGTTGTTATTGGTAAGGGCGGATTTTTTTGTTTTTTATCGAGGCATCATCTGTATAGATTTCCCACCAGAGCTGAAGAAATTATATCTGTCTATTAGGTGAGAACTTTGCGAATTTGTGCTACCAAAACCCTCGACAGCTTTCGAACTGGTTTGTTCTACCAAATTTCACACGCGTAGGTCAACCCGCGGAATAGCTTTCAGGCTGACATTGAGACAATCTCCTCAAACGGATATTATCAAGGAGTCATCTCCTTCACAAATCAGAGTCGGACCTGGATCTCATCGTCACAAGGCATACGCTTTAACCATTTGAACCCGGATGACATAGTCACAACGCTAACCCTGAAACCATTTGAACCCGGGTCGCATAATTGCAACGCTAACGCTCTAACCATTTGAACCCCAGTCTCATGGTCAAAACACTAACGCTCTAAGCATTAGACCAGTTTGTTTTCTTTGTTTTTAAACTAACATTAAACGAAATAAAATAAAATAAAACAGGAAATAACTTAATAGCATTCTCTTTTACATACAACTGTATTCAAATGGGATTGAACATATTTGCAGGTTGTGCCGCAGCATTTCAAAGCTGAAATATATAAAGTTATAGTCTGATAGTTTCATATAATATGGCATTATCTTAATGCATGTATCTAGTCTTACCTTAGGATACAAGAGAGCTCATTGATTACATAACATATTTGTTGAAACTTGACTAATGCATGGAATAATAATGCAACACAAAATGTACTTAGAACAAAATGTATTGAAACAAGAAAGTGTACACAATATTTACATATAGTCTTTTGTATATTCCTGGGAAGTCCGCTCCTGGAGAATGTGTTGACTATGTCGCAGTCGGGCAGAGTCTCTAGTGAATCTCTTGATTCGCCTCCCTGTCTTCCCGGTACCAACCATATTTATATAGTCAGTACTCCAATATGCAAATTAGGTGGATCCTACCACAACACCCCCCTCCCAGCCTTGGAATCCCTTTTGGATTTCAAATGGCTTCCTATATGGGATGATGATTATGGCTATTTCTTTGTAGATCCCATTTGCATAACTCATATGTATATGTCAATCCGCTTAATTTTAATATCTTTTCCGGTTTTGGATTCACGTCCAATGGGTCCGTGAACTTTCGTTTCCTACCGGATCTTCTCGGTTCAGGAGTATTCTGCGGAGGTTCTACTTGAAAAATATCATACATTACATCAATGGGATCTTCCTCCTCATCCGGTATATTTTCTTCATGCTCTAGAACGTAACATTTTTTAAGTTGGTTCTGGTGCCTTTCATGAGTATTCTTCGGCTCTTTAATTATGTAAGTCAGGTCACCGATTCTCTTGTCCACTATGCCTCGCCCCCAGAACTCAACGTTGTTTCTGTAGCACTTGAAAAAGACCTTCTCTCCGGAGGTGTATCTTTTTCTAGCTGTATACATAGTATTCTTTACTCTATTTGTTCCTGGCAAAAGCTTGTCAAACACTGACTTAACTTTCCTAGCGAACATTAGTTCAGCTGGTGCCATGTTTGAATGTGTTCTCTGGTTTGGCGTGATTCTGTATACTTGTAGGAATTGCTGAAGCGCCTTTTCCGTTGGAACTCCTGTGGCTTCCTTCAGAGCGCGCTTTAACGTATCGACAAATCTTTCTGCGAGTCCATTGGACCTCGGATGATACGGCGGCGTCGTTATGTGGTTAATTTGATATAACTCACAAAATTCCTTAAATTCTTCTGAAGTGAATTGTGTACCATTGTCACTCACAATACACTCTGGCACACCGAACCGTGCAAATAGTTCATGCAAAAAAGTTGTTGTGGTATTGGACGTAGGCTTTTTGCAGCGTAGTACTTCCGGCCATTTTGTAAAACTATCTACCACTATTAAGTAGTAATAATCTTCTACTGGACCAGCGAAATCAATGTGCAATCTTGTCCACGGATGATCCGTCTTTGGCCATGGTTTGTGTACTATAGGTGGTGCCTTAGCTGCTAACGCACACGCTTTACATCGATGAACCATGTTTTCGATATCCACATCCATTCCTTTCCAATATACAAAGCTTCGCATTAAGCTTTTTGTTCTATTAATCCCCGGGTGACCGATATGAAAGTCCCGTAGGATTCTTTTCTGCAACTTTTTGGTACTACTACTCTCTCACCATATAATAAAATTCCGTCACAAATTGAATAAATCTCCTGCACTTTTTGGTCATTTGCTACCATTTTACTTTTTATTTCTAAAATGAAATCATCGCTTTCAACTTCTTTTTTGATTTCCTTTGATGTAACCGGTAGCTCTCTTACAATGTTGTTTACCATGCTTTTCACCTCATAATCTGCTCTGATATTTGCAATAATTGATTCTTCGAATCTTTCTTCTTGACTCGGTACAAGTCTTGATAAAGTATCCGCATGAATTATATTTTTGGATGATAGGTGCTTTATGTGAAAATCATAATTGAGAAGACTGGTTCCCCATCTTAACAGTCGATCTGCCGTATAAACGGGTAACCCTTTCTTTGAACCAAAAATAGTGATCAGAGGTTTATGATACGTTTCTAACATAAAATGTCTGCCGTAGATGTATCTATGAAATTTTGTTATGGCAAAAATGATACTCAGCACTTCTTTTTCCATCTGTGAATAACTTCGTTCTCCTGGGAGTAATGCTCTCGAAGCATGTGCAATTGGTTTTCTAGAACCATCTGGCATTATGTGTTGAATACACGCTCTTACCCCGTATGAACTAGCGTCACTTGCCACTACAATATCAAGTTTTGGATTGTAATTGGTTAAAAAGAGGTCGGACGTAAGCATTTTCTTTATTTCATCAAAGGCTTTCTGACATTCTACCGTCTATTCCCATGCCTTGTCTTTTTTAGTAGTTCATTCAACGGAGCTCTTAGATTGTACATTCCTTTAATGAACGCTTGATAATAGTTTGCGATCCCCAGAAAACTCTGTAGCGTCGCCACATTAGTGGGCGTCGGCATGTCTTTAATCGCAATGGACCTTTCCGGATCTGGAAATCTGCCATTTTTGTTGATTATGTGACCTAAATACTTAATTTCCTCCAAACCAAATTCGCACTTTGATTCTTTGACTTTAAATCCAAAGTCCTGAATCTTTTTAAATACTTGATTGAGGTGCTCTCGATGTTCGTCGACGTTTGCACTCCTTACTATGATGTCATCTAAGTAGGCACACGCAAAGTCTAAATCATTCAACATGACGTCCATAGCTTGTTGAAAAATGGCTGGTGCCACTTTAATACCAAAAGGAAGCCTATTGTACTTGAATAAACCTCTATGCGTGTTTATCCCTAGTAACTTCGAACATTTCTCTTCGACGGGAATTTGGAGATAGGCATCTGATAAGTCGATTTTTGAAAAAATCACTCCGCCACTTAGCTTGTTAAAAATCTCCTCTGGACTCGGTAACGGGTAATGGTAGTCCTTAATTACCGAGTTCAACCCTGTCGAAAAATCAACGCAGACTGTGATTTGGTTTGATTTCTTTTTTATGCACACAATCGGCGCAGCCCCTGAATTAGATTCTACTTTCGAAATAATTCCCATTTTTTCCAACCTATCAAGTTCTTCGTTAACTTTCTCTACACTTGCGAAAGGCACGTTACGTTTCTTTATAAAAATTGGCATAGTATTTTCCTTTAATTCAAATTTAGCTTCAAACTTGTTACATCTTCCAAGACCAGGTGTGAAGGTTTCCGGAAACTTTTTCTTTAATTCATCTTTAATGTCCTGTCTTGTTTGCGTATTACTTTCTACTTTTCTGCAGAATGAGTTTAACGGTTTATCCCACAATTCGAATGTTTCAATAAAATCTGTACCCATCAAGTTTTCTCCATTTTTCAGAATGAAAACTTATTTTTTTAACGATCCCGTTCAATTTCATGGGAAGTACAACCTCGCCTTCGAAGTAAATTTCCTTTCCAGTTACCGTTCGAGGGAGTTTCGTTGACTTCATTATTGTAGGCCTTTTTAAAATTTTCCATGTTTTATAGTTCATTATTGTTAAATCTGACCCCGAATCGAGTTGAAATTTGATATTCTTTTTAAATATTTCAGTCGTCACATATTTCCTCAAATCTCTATCTGATTTGATATTCGAATTTGTTTGTCTAATTCGGCTATTGAATTTTTTCGTTTTACAACACGATCCTTTGTGACCATTCTTGTGGCACACGAAACATTTCTTATTTCTATATGGGCAATTTACCTCCCAGTGTCTTTCGTTACAACGTCTGCAATTATATGGTGGGACCTTTTTTCCATCCTCGTTCTTTTTATTTAATTTTTCTTGTCTATTTTTAAAATACGCCGAATTTTTACTCCAATTTTTTTCTGATGGGTAATTTGACTGTTTTTTATTTTTTTAATATAAGCAATGCCAGCTTCTTCGATTTTTTGAGACTCTTTCTTTAAACTTACGGCCCGTTGATACTCTTCTGCTAACTTTTGCAGGGTAAGGTTTTGTTCAGATTCGAGTTTAGCAAAACTCTACGTCTTATTTCGGCACTCTTACTGGATACCAGTCCTTGAGCAAAAATTAAACACTTGAATTCTTCGAACCGTAATCTCTGCCAGTCTGAAATTGTCACAATGTCTATTCACTATAGATGCATATGTTAAGTAATCCTGATCGTCGGATTTAGAGACATTCATGCATAACCATCGCTTATGCCAAAGCGACATATTTGCTCCAAACAGCTCTTTTAGCAATTTCACTGTTTCCGAGAATTCCAATTCAGTTGTTTTTCTCGGTAGAATAAAATCTACAAGTTTGCTATGTTCTGCTGTACCTAGCTTTCTTAGTAATAGACTGACTTTTCTTGAATTCGACCAGTTTTCACAGTCTGTGTAGAAAATATCTTCATATCGTTTAAAGTACGCTTCAAACGTTTTTTCTTCGTCTGGTACATAGTTGAAAGTTTCCAGCGAATTGAATATGGTGTTATTAGAATATGAAGAATTTCCTTCATTTGCCTGATAGTTGTTTAATTTCTCCAGTATTAACTTTTGAATTTCTAAAAGTCTTTCCTCTTGCTGTTCTTGATATTTTTGCAGTGCTATCTGTTGTTCTTGATATTTTTGCTGTCTTTCATCTTGCTTTTCTTGATATTTTTGCTGTGCTATCTGTTGTTCTTGATATTTTTGCTGTGCTATCTGTTGTTCCCTTATTAATAAGGCAAACTGTTCATGCTGACGTTGTTGACTCAACTGCTGGGATTTGAATAATTCAGATATGACTTTGGATAATTCATCCATCTTTAGCTGATAGTGTTCATGCAACAAAGAATATACTTTTAATTTTTGTATCCACGGATATCATATAAGCTGACCAAAAAAATTCGAAACAACGTACGACTTTTTAATTTTATGTCTTGCCTTTACATTCACGCCAGTGATAATCAACTTTGGTATTTTGTTTCTTTTTTTTTTTTGTGTGAACAGAGACCGTCGGACATCTTTTTTTTTTTCGTTTTCGACTTCTGTTCGCGTATTTCAATGACAACTTCTGATTTTATTATCAGAGATAATTCGTCACTATATTGTTGAACAAACAAAAAAATAATTTTTTAAAGTTCGTTACCTTTCAAAGTCGACACGGTGTATTTGTGCTCCTTTTCCTTCCATGCATGTTTTGTAGTCGGCCAGTTTTTTTTTCTTTTTAGCGGGTATCTCGTTGTAGATAATTTTTTCAATTAAAAATCACCGTTATTCGTTTACGACACCTTTCAATTTTTCTGAGTGAACGTTCCTTTATGCTTAGTCGTCCTTTAACGAGTTGTACATATCCAGAAGTTCAGAATCCTTCGTCGTTACGTTAACTGTTGGACGTTTAATTAATAATTTTTTTTTTCAGCCTGGGTTCTTCAATGACTTCTCCCAATTGTTGAAAACTCTCACTTATTAATTCTTTTTTTTTCCGTATGGTTCTTTCTACTTCGTCGCCATTGTTGAAACTTGACTAATGCATGGAATAATAATGCAACACAAAATGTAATTAGAACAAAATGTATTGAAACAAGAATGTGTACACAATACTTACATATAGTCTTTTGTATATTCCTGGGAAGACCGCTCCTGGAGAATGTGTTGACTATGTCGCAGTCGGGCAGAGTCTCTAGTGAATCTCTTGATTCGCCTCCCTGTCTTCCCGGTACCAACCATATTTATATAGTCAGTACTCCACTATGCAAATTAGGTGGATCCTACCACAACAATTTTCTAAAACGTGACATAGCTAATGCCGGTTATTTTCTTAATACATGTACCTTAGGATACAAGAGAGTTCATTGATTACATAAGATATTCTAAAACGTGACATAGCTAATGCAGGTTATTTTCTTAATACATGTACCTTAGGATACAAGAGAGTTCATTGATTACATAAGATATTCTAAAACGTGACATAGCTAATGCAGGTTATTTTCTTAATAGATGTACCTTAGGATACAAGAGAGTTCATTGATTACATAACATATTCTAAAACGTGACATAGCTAATGCAGGTTATTTTCTTAATACATGTACCTTAGGATACAAGAGAGTTCATTGATTACATAAGATATTCTAAAACGTGACATAGCTAATGCAGGTTATTTTCTTAATACATGTACCTTAGGATACAAGAGAGTTCATTGATTACATAACATATTCTAAAACGTGACATAGCTAATGCAGGTTATTTTCTTAATACATGTACCTTAGGATACAAGAGAGTTCATTGATTACATAAGATATTCTAAAACGTGACATAGCTAATGCAGGTTATTTTCTTAATACATGTACCTTAGGATACAAGAGAGTTCATTGATTACATAAGATATTCTAAAACGTGACATAGCTAATGCCGGTTATTTTCTTAATACATGTACCTTAGGATACAAGAGAGTTCATCGATTACATAACATATTCTAAAACGTGACATAGCTAATGCAGGTTATTTTCTTAATAGATGTACCTTAGGATACAAGAGAGTTCATTGATTACCTAACATATTCTAAAACGTGATATAGCTAATGCCGGTTATTTTCTTAATACATGTACCTTAGGATACAAGAGAGTTCATTGATTACATAACATATTCTAAAACGTGACATAGCTAATGCCGGTTATTTTCTTAATACATGTACCTTAGGATACAAGAGAGTTCATTGATTACATAACATATTCTAAAACGTGACATAGCTAATGCAGGTTATTTTCTT
This sequence comes from Acanthosepion esculentum, assembly GCA_964036315.1. Classification (NCBI taxonomy): domain Eukaryota; kingdom Metazoa; phylum Mollusca; class Cephalopoda; order Sepiida; family Sepiidae; genus Acanthosepion; species Acanthosepion esculentum. The sequence continues at coordinate 76,635,546 of OZ038497.1, read as the reverse complement.
AATACATGTACCTTAGGATACAAGAGAGTTCATTTAATTGGTTAATCAAGACATACCCACAAGTCAAATTTTAATTTTGACCTTATGTCCCTCCACTGCCCTAACTTTCGGAAAAGGGGTAACAATTCGTTTCCTTAAAAATTATTTAATTGCCAGTTACTACCATCGCCTGAAGAAGTACAATCAAAGTATTGAAACATGAAAGCTTCTGTGTTGCGATTTCAATGTTTTTATCATAATCTTTTATAATAATAATAATAATAATAATAATAATAATAATAATAATAATAATATATTGCACTACTTTGTATTGCACTTTTTAAAAAGTAAATGCTACGAACCGTGGAATTTTATACATCTGTTCTTTCTCTCATATATATATGTGACACCCAACGTCCTGATCCTTGGTCAGGGTACCATTTGTGACACCCAACCCTCCTCTGTCCTGGTCAGGGCACCGTTTGTGACACCCGTACTGGTCGCGGCGCACTTGTGACGTCGGTCCTTTGTGACGGGCTAACCCTGGGACATCGGTTGAAGTCTGGTTGGGTTCTAGCACCAACTTCTCGTACTCGGCTCGCTTCCAACGCCTGGTCACCGAAGCAACTGCTTTGATCTCGATTCAACCTACCCACGTTGTGATTTGATCTTAGGTTGACGAGATCAATCAGACGTCGGGCCGTAGTGCCAGCCGAATCCGGGTCAAGGTGATACTGCACAATAATTGTAGACAAAAAAGCAAAAGCACAAACAACAACTTCAAGGCGAGCGACTGGTTAGGAATAGTGATTAATTTTATGTCGGTTTGTTGGGTTACAGGAGTGCGTCTCTCTCTTTCTCTCCCAGCCCGAAGAAAAAAAATGTGGATTGTAACACTTTTGCGTTCCTTAACTAGGTCTGGATATCGAGATGGCGAATATAAGTCAGACTTCTATAATTTGTTCTTGGTTAGAAGTCTAGTCGGAAACTTGTTTTGGTGGGAAATCTAAAGTCGGTCTTCAACAAATGTGTTCTTGGTTAGAAGTCTAAGTCGGAAGGCATGGAATCGTGCGGTCACTTGTGCGAGGCGCGTCTCTCTCTTACTGTACTGGCTGTACTCTTCTCTGCGAACTCTCCTCGACGAACTCTCTCGACGAACTCTCTGAAACACCCGTAGATGTTTGCTTATATGGACGCCGATCAAAACCTGGCGTGGGGTCGGACGTGGTGTGGCCACCACGTTGATTTCAAATCCCCAATAAGGATTTTCTTTGTTTTCGGCCAAAAATAATTATCATTTTCCGTATTTGGAAATCTTATTCCACTCCCACCCTCTTCTGCTCTCATATGGGTATCTCACCATACTTTAGAGGGCGTCAACGGTTTTCCCACTTCCTCATACCTATCCTCTCAATGGGCGGTGGCGGCCTCCTCTCTGCGTCACATGATCATCTCCGCCTGGCTATTCGGCCAATAGGCGTCAACTGATAATCTCAATTTTTATCCAACTTCACGGGATATGTTTTTTTTCAACCAGGTTTATCCGTCAACATTAAGTGGAAGATTCTTTTTTGGCGAAATTGGGTTAATTAAAATACCCTAACATAGCCTTCGTTATCACAAACGAACCCAAAACAAAATGCAGATGTCCTGTCCAGGCGGTCTCATTCTAGGGCTCTGTGTGCGTTTGGCAGACGACCCATCAACTACTGATAACAGCCAATGTTTTATCTGCCCAGAGCTCTGGTATCCCTCAACTAATTTTCACGACAATGACCATCAAAATTTTCGTGGGTGGCATTCTTTCCTTCTCTTATCATCTAAGTTGTTAAGCCCTGTCCGTCTGTTTCTTTCTCTTTTTCCTTCCTTTGTCCTCGAAGAGAATTTGGCATATCTCAGCATCAAACTTCAGCGAGAAAGTAAAGTGGTTATCTTGAATTCGCACTTGAAAATAACAAAACAAAAAAAATCTTCTTTTTTTTTTCACCGATACTCTGTTTGGGAAAACAACAAAACAAAAAGAATATCGCTCAGTATGTCTTTCGTTATATCTATCGGTTTAAGTAATCGCTCAGTATGTCTTTCGTTATATCTATCGGTGTAAGTAATCGCTCAGTATGTCTTTCGTTATATCTATCGGTGTAAGTAATCGCTCAGTATGTCTTTCGTTATATCTATCGGTTTAAGTATCCCCGTAATTAACTTCTGTGGTTAATTAATTGATTAATTAACCCTTTCGTTCCTAAATAGTGTTACATATATATATATATATATATATATATATATATATATATATATATATATATATAGACCATATGTTCCGGACTATACACACACACACACACACACACACACACATATATATATATATATATATATGTATATGTATATATATCTATAAAATAAAAATATAATCGTATCTTTCTTGGGAAAATATAATATATAATATATGTATCTATATATATGTATCTTTCTTGGAAAAATAAAATATATTTATATATATATGTGTGTGTGTGTGTGTGTGTGTATATATATATATATATATATATATATATATATATATATATATATATATATATTAATTATAATAAAGAGAAAGAACAGTAAGATATATAATCCGGTGTTCCTATTAATATTTTTATTTTTACAAAACAGTTCTCAATGCAAATCTACATATCATAAATATTATAATTTTACTAATTTAAAAATATGTTTCCATCGCTACACAGGAAATACCATGTTTGAGAAATGTGACACGTCCAGGGTCGAATCCAGTAATTACGGCTCCAATATGTGGCACCAGGATTTGAGTTCTGGTCGTCGATGTTAACGGCTTCACCAGTTGTACCGGTTCAATGCCAACTCTAGTGTTCACAGTTCACTTACAACGTCTGGTTACTGGAGTAACTGCCTTGATCTCAAGTCTAACCTACCCACGTTGTGACTTTGATCTTAGGTAGACGAGATCAATCAGGCGTCGGGACGTAGTGTCAGCTGAGTCGAAATTGAATGTTACATTGCACAAGGGCAAAGAAAAGAATAAATGAAAGAAAGAAAAACCCAAGAGGTTAAAGTATGTTAAGAAATCACAATTCAACTTTATCCTTCTGTTGTATACAGGAGCGTGTTTTTCTCCCAGCCCGTTTCCTTCGAAATGTGACACTTCTATATTTCAAGCAAGTTGATATCGTAAGTCAACTAATTTAGTTTTTAAGTGCTGGCTTAACTTCGTTCGTCGGTATAACTTGCTATCGGTAGCATCGGCGAATTCGGAGGTCATGGAATCTCTCAGTCAGCTTCTGCAAGGCAAAACCCTGGTTCAAAACCAGCTCAACTCAACTCAACTGCAACTTCTACGTCGTTAGTTTATATGGGTACCAACCAAAACCCGGTGTGTGTGCCCGACGCGGCTTGGGGTTCTCGATACTCTCTATTTCTAACAAGAAATCTCTTTGTTGTCAGGACAAGAAAATTGATTATTTCCCATTTTTGGAAAATTAACCACTTCTCATTTCGGGGGAGGGGGTTCCGTCGTTCGTGAGGGAAGATCGGAGGGGATCTATCCTCCTGGACTCTTTCTCTCTCACATTTATATCTCATACCAATCCCTTCAGTGGGCGTTAACATCTTCTCCGCCTTTCTCATCCATTCACCTCCGCCTATCACCATGCTATCTTACGACCAATGATCTCTCGGCAGTGCGGGTGTGGCTAAGCTGGCCTCCTTAAAATTATAATCTAGAATTTTTGTTTACAAAATTCTCCTTACCAATTAAATTTTATCACATGTTCTCTTTCTCCTGGGCCACCCAAAAGTCACTTATTCCGCACTCTTACCGTCTCATTAATCACTGTAAAAGTTTGCCATCTGGTTCCTCACTCGAAGTCAGCTTTATCATGGAATCCCTGACCTGTTAAGAAACCAAATTCTTTTTATCTTATCAAATCTCAATTCTCCACTATTTTCTGGGGACTGCTAAAAATTTACAATAGCCACATTGCCATTCGGCGTCTTAGCGTCTGTTAGCAAAGTAAATGATAACAATCCTCTCACCTATATCGAGATAATGCCAAAATTTTATAATTGCCACATTGCTTCTCTTCGCCTGTATTCAAGAAAAGAAATTAAACGATATCTTGGAAAGATAATTAACATCGAATCTTTCTGCCTGTATCGGCACGTGTTTTGGCCGATAATTCCATATTTGCCTTTTTTTTATCTCCCTCGGTGATAACTCGACTTGACTAGACCGCACACATGGCTTCTTCGCGTGTTGTTTTTTTTTTGGGGGGGGGGTTGCAAACAAATTAAAATCTTTCTTTTAACGTCGATCAGTCTATCTTTCTTTATAGTTCTTTTTCGCTTTAAGAAGGCCTATTTTCTGTTTTAATTTCTATGGTTAATTAGTTAGCCAATTACCATAGCTAAACAGTGTCACACCAAGAAAGGACACTGATTAAACAGCCAATCAGAGATGATGACTAGTACAGGGATGCTGAATTTAATTAAATATGTTAATTCTGTTGCACAAGCCCACTGGTGAATCAATGCTCTTTGTAATTAAGGAGAAAAAACTTTTCCTTAGATCTATTATAAGCAGAATAGATAGAATCAAGTAAAAACCTGTACTCTGTAATGTGAATCTTTGGATGAACTTGGTCTTAAGTCTACAAAAATTGATATCAACTGTTCTGTAGTATGTGGTACTTCTGTGTTTTGACAAAGTCAGTTTAAAAGGAAGAGAAACGAATGTTATCGCTATAGAAATGTTTTATTTAAGCAGACAACATCATATAAATTAAGATAATTTTAAGCATAGATATAAGGAAGGTGAATAATAAATATTGTTTATTCCGTAAATAAGAAATTTTATTGTTAAAAGAAAAAGAAAAGAAACTAAGAAAAATTCAGTTCACTTAAATTTTCATTTGGAATAAATTCTGGCAGGCAAAAGTGGTAACTCAAATTCACTAAATTTTTATAACCCATTTATTGTGATTAAAGTGAAACAAAAACAGCAAATATTATAAAATAAAAGAAGAAATTTCCAAAATTTAGATATTTTTATTAAAGGAAAAAACTATTATTAGTATTAATTAAAAATAAACTGTCCTTTTTATTCGATTTTATTTTCTCTGTATGTATAAAGTATTTGAAGTTAAATTAAATTTTAAAAAATCTGTTAAAAAATATACTTTTAATGATATTCTATACCAAAAATAAAACTTCTTCTTGTTTTAAGAAAAATCTCTGAATTCAGTGAAAACAGGTTAAAGAAAAGGTGAAAGAAAAGGTAGTGAATAATTTCCCTTGGTTTTATATTCTTTGTCAAGAATTTCTGTTCATAGCAAGCTCGACTTTTTCCAAAGTATTCACAGTGCTTGTATATTGATGATTCTACGTGTTCACATACAAATTCTATTTTATATTTATTTTTCAAGGAACAATCCTGATAATCCAGATGAAACAACTCGTTTGATAGGCTGAACTGATTACTGAAAAGTTTGTCAAGGTTCTGACCATACGAATACAGATCAGCTTTTCCGTTTTCATCAGGATGAAACATTGAAAGAATATAGCATAAAAATGGATGTATATCTCTATGAGTTTGTGTGAGAAATGGATGAATGTTATAAAAATGCAAATGTAATATCTTCATTTGTTTTTTGCCGGTGTGTTAAAATGTTAAACCTGCTTTTTTTTCTTGGATTGGCGATTTTTGCATGATTAACAACCATAACCTAGTAATCCATTCATTAACGTAGAACGTATTAAGAAGAACACTTCAAATAACTTTACTAGCTGTAAGTTTTTACAGTTTTTGAGGAACAGCTCTTTTGAAACTTGTGTGAGAGCAGGAACACTTGGATTCTTATATTTATTATAAAACTGACTGCAGCATATCTGAAACCTAATTTCTTCATTGAAAAAGATTGTAAATATTTTAAACTGTTTGCAATATATTAAACACATGAGGACTGATAGTAATTTCCCCACAAATTTTAATGGATGTTAAAAATCATTGTATAATGTTTGTCTTCTTGACTTTCCTTATATAAGCAATCTAGCTGTTCATTTTTATACAAATTTCTAATATCTTTTCTTTGAGAAGAACCCTCAATGAGTCACATTTTATGATTTATTTTAGTATAATTTTTTTCTTTAAAAAGAGAAACAATGTGCAAAATATGTATCCGAATTTGCAAGTACGATATATATATATATATATATATATATATATATATATATATATATTGAGACAAGTTTTGTCTGCTTATTTTCAGCAAGATCCGTTCATATTGTCAGATGCGCTTTCTGGTGCCGGTATTAAAAGAGAGAAAATTACGGTGTTGATACATATTGTTTTATTCTGAGTGCTTTCGACGTTAACACACTGTCATCCTCGGGACCTGTTTTAAGACAAAAATGTAATATTCATTATTTCCAAAGACATAATGGCTTTGTTCTTTTGAAATTTATAATTTTATATGTGGAGTGAGGACCGCTATTTTTTGTGCTATGCTGTGCATGTTTACGCTGTAGGGGAGGTAGCGCATTATAACATGTGAAGAGTTCTTTTTTTTAAAGAAAAGAATAATAGAAACTATTAAAATAGACTTCGATATTTTAGTCTGTCTATTTTAAACATTTTAGAACATTTGTGCTATATTCATAATTAATTTTATTAAGTTTTGGTTTCAATTTTTTAATATAGATAGCTTCTTGGATTTTTTGTTTATGTTTGTTATTTTCATGAGAAAGTATAGATGTATTTTCGACAAATATTTTTCTCAACTGCGAATGTGTACAAGCATGTTGTAGTAAATGTTTATAAATGTTAGACATGCCATTCAAATGAAAACTCAAACACCGAGACAACGTGGTCGTAGTATGGCCAACATAAATATTATTGTTTTCTGTTGGATACACAATCTCCCAGAGGACATTTAAATTTATATATAATGTTGGTTTTCTGTAACACATTGGTTGGTGGGGAAAAATCGTTATGAATAATTAAATTGAAGATATTAGATTTAGTGTAGTATATAATTAAATTTTTTTTACTAGTATCTGTGGTTGATATGTTGGTATTTATTATCTTTTTAGGGTATTTTCGTCTTGTTTATAATTAGAATGCAGTTGGTTACGATAGAGAAGATTAATATGTTTGGGGTTGGTTGAAGAAGTATTATATTCAATTTGCTTTATTTATTTGCATTACTGATAGAGCATCTTATTTGTTTATCAACAATATAATTAGGAAAATTATTATTAATGAAAGTTTGTTTTATTTTTTTTAGTTCCCTGTAGAAGATTTATACTGATGAGTATTTTATATGAGAAGATAGTGAATTTATTATGATCAGTGTTTATCAATATATCTAGAAAAGGAATATTCTTACTATTATTAAGTTCGTATGTAAATGTAAGGACAGAATTATTTTGGAATTGTTTTGGAGTTGATGTATATTACAAAATTGATGTATATTACAAAACTGAACCCTCGAGCCTCAATAAAATCACTAATACTTATAAAAAAAGACAACAACAATAACACTATTTCTTTAATTGGCAAAGAGGCTGCTGATTTTGCTAATAAATCTGAAATTGTAGGCAGAAAACTCATAAAGAATGCATATTTACTTTTTGAAGACCACTAACCTAATTTCGACAACAATCTACAATCACAATTAATTAATCCTTCCAGAACTGAATTAGGCTTAATTTAAAAAAATATGTTTTAGATAAATAATACAGACTATACAATAATCTTAGGAAAGATTCTTCAAATACTATAAAATGGTTCCAGATTATTAAAAAATAAAAATAAGGATACTTTTATCCAATTTGACATTATAGATTTCTACACTTCCATTTCAAAAGAACTATTATTAAAAAAATTTAATCTTGCTAAAAACTATGTAAGCATTAAAGATGATGAATTCGAAGTTATCTTAAGCTTTAGACAATCTTTACTAATATGTAACAATTCTACTTGGTTTAGAAGTCTTTATGATAACTTTGACGTTCCTATGGGCACCTATGACTCCACATTGAAATTGCTGATTTAGTAGGTATCTATATATTAGACACTCTTAGTAAGATTATTGATCCTAAACAATTTGGTGTTTACAGAGATGACGGACTTATTTTCATCAACAATAGTAATGGTCCACTATCATCTAGAATACAAAAGAAGATTATAAAGGCTTTCCAATTCCTGGGGTTTTAAAATTGAAATCCTACCTAACCTTAAAATAGTTAATTTCTTAGATATCACTTTCAACCTTTCTAGCAAAACATTTAAGACGTTTCACAAAGACAATCAAAGTCCTATTTATATTAATGTCAACTTTAATCACCAGTCAATAATTAGACACATTCCTAACACTTCAAACACTAGAATTAATAGAAATAATCTTCAAGGTCAATAAACAAAAATTAAGAAAATAATTTTACAAATTAACAAAATAATATTCTATGTCGATAAAATAAATTATAACGAAGTCATCAATAAGTATAATTTCAAGCAAAAATTGTCTTACCAAGAATTTTTGAGAAACAATGAAAACAGAAAAAGAAAAACCATATGGTTTAACCCACCTTTCTTCAAACTGTCTAATGTACATATTGGCAGATATTTTCTCAATCTAATCGATAAATATTTTAATCACACCAACACTGTACAAAAAATTTCAATAGAAAAAAATCTAAAAATTAGTTTCTGCACTATTAACATAGATGATATTATTGGCTCACATAACAAGCAAATATTAAAATCTTTTCATGACGGCAAAATACCAGAAAACAAGCCCTCTTGTTATTGTAGAACCGGAACCAGCTGCCCAGTTGGAGGTATCTGTAATTCGGAAAAAGTGGTATACCAAACTACCATCTTTCCAAAAGAAAATATTAATGATAAAAAAGTATACACCGGGATAGCCGCTGGGTGTTGGAAACAGATACTCTACAATTACCGGCATTCCTTCTCCAATGCGTCTTTAAAGCACCAAACTGCCATATCTAAGCAATATTGGATATTTAAAGATAGAGGCTTCACCCCTCAAATTAAATGGGATATCATCTATCAGTCATAAATTCCCAACAACTCCTGGAACAGATGCAAATCTGTGCATACAGGAGAAATCATAATAATTAAATATAAAAATGCTGGGCAAATGTTGAATGAAACATTTATTTTCAAGTGTTGACATAAAACAAATGTAGAATTCCCTAAAAACATTGACTTTGCGGAATATACACTTGAAATGTTGATTCTTATTTTAGTTGGGTACAACCATATATGTGTACGTGTATTCATATGTAGGTATTTGTATATGTAGTCATATTGCTTGTCACACATTTCCATATATTGCTCTTTATATTTAATTATTTATCCAATTTTCTTGATATGCTTACATCATATATATTTTTTATTTTTTATTTAATATTTGATATTTGTTATATTTTATATTTTTATATTTTACATGTTTATTACTATTATTATTATTATTATTATTATCCTCGTCAAAAAATTTTATATATTCTAAATTTGCTTATTATAATTATCTAAATATATTAGTCTTTATTAATTATTGATCTATTTTTTAATGTCTATTTTAATATAGTTTTTTAAATTTCGTTTATTATTATTTTAATTATGTTGGATATTTTTATTAGTAATAGTAGCAGTAGTAATAGTAGTAGTAGTTTAAAATAATGATTATTGTATTATGTGATGACTGATGTCTAAACTGACACCAATTTCACTGACTTTATTGGACCCATTGTTGTAACTCTTTTAACTTCCAATCCCTTTTCCTTCCTATCTCTCTACCTTCTTTACCAGGTATATTCTCCCTTCTTTATTTAAGCCTTTTTAAGGAAAATTTTCTAAGTGAATCTATTTATTTTTGCTATTGGCTCATTGTTTATTTCTTCTTTCTTTCCTTTCTTTTCTTTCTTTTTTCTTTTCATAATTTTTAAATTTATTTTTTCTTATTTTCTTCTTATTTTTACTATTTTTTTTTATTATAGATCTTTTTTTCCTTTTTCTCTCTCTTTTTCCTTTTCTCCTTTTTAGCCCGGTATATCTGTCTGTCTCTATATGAATTGATTCCATTTATAAAAATATTTGGTTTGATAAGATGAATATAACAGTATTCATGAAATAAATTATAACCAATATGGATTTTTAAGGCATTTTCTTAATTTATCATTATAAATTGCTCTGTAACTTACATTGAGATCTCATTGGATTAATGTCTTCTTTTAGAATAATCCCGACCAATTACAAATTGGTATCATTCATATATATATATATATATATATATATATATATATATATATATATATATATATATATATATATATATATATATATATATATATATGTTTTATTAAAGACGACAGACAAGATATTGCGATTAAGATTTTTATTTAATTTTCCTTGTGTTCGAACAAGTGTTTTCTTTTCTGGGCACAGGCTGTGTTGAAATTGTGCAAATTTTCTGTAATTACGAGCGCTTTCAGCTATACTTTACTATATTTTTCATGTCATTATATATATATATATATATATATATATATATATATATATATATATATATATATATATATATATATTATAAATTAATAGATTTAAAATATGGTTTTACCGCTACACAGTGATGACCATGTTTCAGAAATGGAAGCTAAAGCCCCTGAATTTAATTTTGTTATTAAACCAAAGACATTAGTTCCATTTCCTCATCAAGCGAATTTTGGAGTAACTTACTTTTTAAAATTTACGGTTGTTAACGGCACAGGAAAGATTCATAGTTTGAGGGTTTCCAAGGTTACCGATAAATCCATTCATCTAGACAAGGGGTGGTAGAGGGTTCAATTTTTAATTTTCGTTGTCTCAGTTAATAGTTACATTTGAAAGCGGGGTTATGTTTAGGGATGGGTAGGGATGTATCTTTTAACAAATTCTGACATCCGCTAAATTCATGTCATCTGGGTTTATTTCTAACGGCAAAAATTCTTATGGTATTATTTCTATTTGTATATTTAAAGATTTTGAGGGACTGTTTAGGTTAGAATATGTTTTATCCACCTTTCTAAAAAGTTATTTTTAATATTTGATATACTATACTCCTAGTTAAAAACCAAGTAAATGTATTTATTAGGATTACTTACAGTATTTAAAATTATTTATTCTTATCGAGTATAAGTAAATATTATTTTATTTTATTTTATTTTATGTAAACTTTATGACAATGACAGCTACATAACCTTAAAAGACCACAAACCAGATTTCGAGGCTAATCCAACTACAAGGATAATTAATCCTACAAGACCAGATATAGGAAAAATTAGTATAATGATCCTTGAAAGGATAAATAAACAAATCAAAGATAAAATAGGCCTCAAACTTTGGATAAATACCGAAGACGTGATAAACTGGTTCACCTGTATAAAAGCAAAAAACAACTGTACACTAATGCAGTTCGATATTGAAAATTATTACCCATCAATATCTAAAGAACTGTTCTTGAATGCGTTGGACTTTGCCACCCAGTACACGGATATTACTGAGGATGAAAAGAACATTATATTAAATGCGAAGAAATCGGTACTGATCCATAATGGTGAGCAATGGGTAAAAAATTCATATGACCACTTTGACATCACAATGGGATCACTAGACTCAGCTGAGTCTTCTGATCTTATTGGTCTTTTTATTTTATACAACCTAACAGCGCATCGTGATATTGATTCAACTGACATTGGTCTATACAGGGACGATGGTCTCATGGTTATTAGGAATTCTACTAACTTCAGAATAGACAAAATTAGAAAGGCATTATATAAAGAATTTAAAAGCATGGGTTTAAAAATTACCGTTAGCACTAAAATTAAAAAAGTTAACTTCCTTGATATAACATTAGATTTAAAGAACAATACATACACACCTTATAAAAAACTCAATACGAATCCTGTATATATACACCCTAAATCAAATCACCCCTCATCTATAATTAAACATATACCTTTATCTATCCGAAAAAGAATTAGTACAAATTCAGCAAATGACAAGATTTTCGACGAACATATTAATTTCTATAATAAAGCTCTAAAAGATAGTGGCTACAAAAACCTAAAACTAACTTATATTAAAAATGAAAACGGTAAACATAGGAAAAACAGAAGCAGGAAAATAATTTGGTATACACCCCCATACAACCAAATGGTAAAAAACAAATTGGGACAAAAATTCCTTGAATTAATACACAAGCATTTTCCCGGTGGAAGTAAACTTAGTACCATTTTCAATAGAAATACACTAAAATTAAGTTATAGCTGTACTGATAACCTAGAAAAGATAATTAAGAAACATAATACTAATATCTTAAATAAACACTTATACCAGAACCAAAAAATTGTAGACAAGGGAAAAATACAAACAACAACTAATGAGGGTGAACAAAAATTATGTAATTGTAGAAACCCTCAAAACTGTCCTTTACAAAATAAATGTTGCATAGAATCAGTAGTATACCAATGTAATATATCTTCTGTTGAAAATCCTGAAAACATAAAAATTTATATAGGTTGCACTAGCCATGAGTTCAAAAAGAGGTTCTACCAACATCAATCCTCGTTTAGGATAAATAAGTATAAAAGTCAAACATCTCTTTCGAAGTACTTTTGGCACCTAAAAGAATCCAATAAAACACCTACAGTGAAATGGAAGTTAATAAGAAGAGCTAGAATATGTAGGTCATTAAATGACCCATGTCCTTTATGCATACATGAGAAACTATATATTACTAAGTTTATAAAAAATAAAAATTTACTGAATCAGAGAAATGAAATAGCTATTTTTTGTCGTCATTGCCAAAAGTTTTCTTTAAATAATCTTTAAATAATCTATAAAAAAAAAAAAAAAAAAAAAAAAATTTCCTGATTATTATACATACTCATATTTGATGGGTATAAATAATTTTAAATAATGTAGATAATTATATTACATTTACTTGGTTTATAAAGAAATATAGCCGATTAAAATTAAAAAGTTAAATTTGAAAGTAGAATTTTTAAAAATGTTTTAAAATTGAAATTAAATAAAACAGATTCTAACCTAAATATCTTTTAAAATTGTAATTAAATAAAACGTACTCTAACCATAACACCTCTCTCAAAGCAATTCAAACACTGGAAAGAATCCAAGTGAACACCGAAAGTCATGTGAAATTAATAAGTTAGAATATAATATTGAACATTAAATGTCCTTTATACATACATATATACATTTATAATACTAAGTTTATTGAATTAGTGAAATAATTTAACCACCTTTGCCGTCATTGTCATAAAGTTTACATAAAATAAAATAAAATAAAATAATATTTACTTATACTCGATAAGAATAAATAATTTTAAATACTGTAAGTAATCCTAATAAATACATTTACTTGGTTTTTAACTAGGAGTATAGTATATCAAATATTAAAAATAACTTTTTAGAAAGGTGGATAAAACATATTCTAACCTAAACAGTCCCTCAAAATCTTTAAATATACAAATAGAAATAATACCATAAGAATTTTTGCCGTTAGAAATAAACCCAGATGACATGAATTTAGCGGATGTCAGAATTTGTTAAAAGATACATCCCTACCCATCCCTAAACATAACCCCGCTTTCAAATGTAACTATTAACTGAGACAACGAAAATTAAAAATTGAACCCTCTACCACCCCTTGTCTAGATGAATGGATTTATCGGTAACCTTGGAAACCCTCAAACTATGAATCTTTCCTGTGCCGTTAACAACCGTAAATTTTAAAAAGTAAGTTACTCCAAAATTCGCTTGATGAGGAAATGGAACTAATGTCTTTGGTTTAATAACAAAATTAAATTCAGGGGCTTTAGCTTCCATTTCTGAAACATGGTCATCACTGTGTAGCGGTAAAACCATATTTTAAATCTATTAATTTATAATATTAATGCTCTGTAAATTTAAATTTACATAGAGCACTATTGTGTAAAAATAAAAATATCTATAAGAACACCGGATTTTATATCTTACTGTTCTTTCCTTTTTATTTATATATACATATATATATATATATAGTCCAAATATATTGATGCAGCTCCCAGCATTTGGTGATATGTGAAAAATTTATTTTTTTTGTTCCATAATTATTTTTTTGTTCCATAATTAACTTATATGTATTTTTATTAAATAAAAGTTATCGCAACGATAATGCACATTCAGAATTTGACAATGGCCGAAAAAATACAATGAAACAAACATGTCATTCGAATTAAATGAAATCATATTTTATTCATAAAAATACAATTAAAATTACAATCGATTTTTCTAGCAAAATGCATATATATATATATATATATATATATATATATATATATATATATATATATATATATATATATATATATATATATATATATATCCTTGTAAAAATAAGGTTAGATATGTTTCTGGTTTATAATAGAATCCTGTTCATATAGTTATTATTAGGTTAACTGAAATATAATTCTCTTCATTAAACTACTTCCTTGGCTCATTTTTGTCACTGTAGAAATACAAAAAAATCCTTAATTATTTCTCAGAGCAAAAATAATAATTGACCATGTAAATTGCTTTTAAACTTTATCACTCTGCATGTGACTTCATTTGCCGGCGAAAAAAGTATACACCTGCCACTGAAGGTGACTTTGACCCCTGAACAATAGTGGTTCAATTTCATAGTTGTGTTGTTATATTCTCCTAATGCAGCAGATTACAACTTTGAGTGAAATCGAGAGGCCTTGAAAAAAGCGATGGAAAGGCAAGTAATATTATGCAGAGTGCTAAGGGTTATTAATAAATCGATAGGTATATTGGCGAATGTGAGGGGAGTGATAGATTCAAAGCAAACTCCAAGAAATGTTCTTGCTTCATGAAAAATAGAACAGGTATCTACAGCGCAATTTCATCGTTGGATAGGACAAGTTTTTTTGGACGACATAGCGCAATCACCGCCATTGGCCATGCATTTTCGAGTGGGTCGTCCTTTCGTAGTTGGAATACTGTGCAGCATACGTGACTGTCAACAACGCTTAGTCAACTGATTTTTCGATGTAAACGTTCAGTTAACTGGGTCAGAAGGCGCAAAATATTTTCCCTCGTGGCCAAATTCAAGCTGATCTCCTATATATCAGGTGGGGATACAATCAATACGTTGTTCTACTGCTGAATATAATGGACGGGGCATGCTAGAAACGAAGTGATCTTAAGAATAGAAACTACAAAACTGTTGCTGACAATAAGAAATAGACAGCAGTACGCGTTTTGTATAAAGGTGAAAGAAGGCTTAAAGAATTAAACCTTTATATAACATACTGCAGGCAAGATAAGCTGGGGAAACAGCGAGTAGCGTACTTGACCAGTAATGACTGGCGGAACAAGGTGCAAAAAAGACAAGTAGGTCTAGTAAAGGTCTGAGAATTATGTAAATCTAAAAACAAATATAAACAGGGTGTTGTGAAGGGAACAGGGATTTCTAGTAGCGATCGCCGAGAACTGATTTGCATGAAGATAGGAAACACTAATTTTCGTTTAAATAAATCATATTATCTTCCATTGTAACTGACAAGTCCTCAACATTTTTTTTAATCAGAGCGTCGTCTACTTCTTGAAAGTCGTCTTCGTGTCTAAGGTTGTTTTCCCCAGAGTTTTCTCCGGGGTTTTCCCCAGAGTTTTCTCCGGGTTTTTCCCCAGAGTTTTCCGCGGGGTTTTCTTTCCCAACATAGACGTATTCTTGATTTGATTCTTGGAAATTTGTACGCGTAACATTTTTTAATCCAACATTTTACTGCAAAGCACAAAGAAAAAAATAACAGTATTATAATTCTGCGTGTTCCTACGTACAATGGTTAGTTATCATGTACGTTACGGCCTGCTAATACCTGATAAATAATGAACAATTCCGTTTTGATGGCGAGAAAAGACAGAAAAAGAGACATATCGGAGACGCTGTTTGGTTTCAAAAATAGAAAAAGAAAATAGAGGAATCGATAACGTTTTCGTGTATTTCAAGTCTACTTCAGTGAAATGGAAAACCTTGTCAATTTTTAATCTTTTCATTTGTATGCTCTTACTTCTTGAAATTTTCATTTTAATATTTTTAAGTTAATAAGCTCAAATATTTAACAATAGAATAGGGGTAATTCCACGGGTATTTTATACTAGTAGAACTCACAATCCCTGACTTAAGAATTATGATATATATCAGAAAATTGAAATAGCAAAACTCTTAAATTTTCACGGTTTTTGCTAGTATTTAATTAATATGCTTTTGTGATATAATACTTAACGGAGATTGGTCATTCTTCAACCCGTGTAGGAATATTATTAATATTATTATAAATAAATAAAAATAAAATAATAATAACAATAATAATGACAATTATAAATAAAACAAAATAAAACAATAACATAAAAACGTTGTATAAAGCAAGTTAAACAAAGATTTAAAATAATAAAATTACCCCCATCATGCAACAAAAACTGTTCCTGCTGGAAATACGGACATCCCGCCAAAAGACGTTAAATTCAATGTTTTCGCCACGAACCTTGGTAGGGGCAACACATGTCCAACTTCCCTCTCTGTGATATGGCTTGTAATACTACGGAGTAAATTCTCCCTGTTATCACATGTGCCATAAAACAATTGTAACCTAAAAAATACACACATCAATACACACAAAAATATAAATAAATTGTACGAATTTAACATACAATTTACCATGCTTTTCCTGTTATTTTTGTACGTTTTATTTCCTGTCAAGTATGCATTTATCTCCGTGAACACGAGGTTAATTTCTGCTGCTATGATCCTCATATTACCGAAAAAAACTGTTACGTCTGATCGTCAGAAAAAATTACACTTAAATGTAAAATGTTGTCGCTTTTGATTTTGTAGAATCCTTCAGTAAAAAAAAATCTATAAATAAACTTTACCATTCTTGTGTGATTTACATATGTCGACATACGTGTTGTCTAATCAAGATAGACACCGTTTATAAATACTACTGACAGTAGGTCGTCTTTTGCGGACAATTTTAAAGCGGTATTCAAAGGCTTATTTGAAGATTATGTTGGGTCAATCTCTGATTAATTAGGTCTCGATATCTTATGAAAATCAGGATGCAAGGTCTTGGTTTTTATTTGTGTACGAACACAAATTTCTAGCCCGATTGAAAAATGCCCAACTATCCCAGCCTATGAGTTTGTTATCTTTTTAATGTTTTTTATTACTTACTCTGGATGCAGCATTTCAGTTGATGTTCATTTCTTGGTTTATTAAACCTGGACTGGAAAATTATGAAAGAACAGCACTTTTTTCTAAAAATATACTTGAGTTTACGTCCTGTAAAATATAAAAATAAACGTTTGTATTCACTGTGATGATTACACCGAGAAAACTTTCTATTACCACGAATAAGGATCTTCATTTGATCTTTCCGATATTCATTTACTCAAACTCGCTAGGTAGGTTACGTGTTGTTTACTCTGACCCACTTGCCCTTCAGTCTATCTTGTGCGTATCAAACTTCCCAAGCCCTCTTTCCTAATTATATGCCCTAGACATCACTACTCTGTATTTCTGATGGTAAGTATAAGCCCCTTTTTTGTTTCCATTTTCATTAAAACATCGTCGTTGCTCAGATGTTCGGTTCATAGTATTCTCAGTATCCTTCTGTAGTTCCGCATCTCTCTTGCTTCGAATCTGTTCTTCATCTTTGAGTAGATTGTTCAGCATCCACTGCTATATACGAAGCCTGATATTACGCAACAGCTCAGTACTCTTTTCTATGTTTCTAACAACATTTTTGTTTCTTGGTGCTTTGTTTGGCTTTTAGAAGGCGTTTTCGCTATCCCAATGCACCTTCGAATTTCAATGTGGCATTTTCCGTCCCCTGATAAAACACTTCCCACATCTTTAAGAAACGTGTCAAAACTCATTGGATACTGTTGTATAAATATATGTAATTGTGGAGCGTGAGTTATTCTTTAATTATTAAATTAATTATTTAATTTTGGTATCTCCAATTTCCAGGCTTTCCGTCCTCTTGCAATTGATGTTTAATCCTAATTCTCGCTTTTCTTTACTATCTTCTTTAGAAGTTGTAGTTTCCTTTACCTTTCCTTTCTGGTCCCCGACCTTATTTTATTCAAAGCAAAATTTTATCACTTCTTTTATATACCTTTAGAGACACGTGTCAAAAGTCATTGGATAGTGTTGTAGAAATATATGTAACTGTGGAACGAGGGTTATTCCCCTTAAAACATGAATCTTTAGTCTATAACAAAGACATTTCTATCTAGCAACGAGTGGTATTCCCCTTGGATTGTTATTCTTCCAGATAGAACATCTATCGAACCTCGTATCATGTATGTCCATTTTAAAGGTGAATAGAGCGAATAAGGGTTTTGCTTGCATGATGTCTAATATCATGTAGGGCCTAACGCGACAAAATGCAACAAGTCCTCGATACCCTTAGATTGAGCCAGATACCATCCCGAAAACTTTCCATAGCTAGTTGAGATTTGTAGATGCAGGATCTTGCTTGCGAATAGCCCTACAAGTCCCATAAATGCTCGGACGGTCCCTGTTTTGAATATGGATTATCTCCCCTTTGATAATCCAAGCTATAAAAGCTGTACATTTCCGCTTGTCAAGTAGACGAGTAGTAAGATTCTTAATTGAATAAAAGATTACTAGACAGAATCTCTTGTCCTGTTTTCATTACAGTCCCATATAGTATCAATGTGTGGCTTCACCATTCGTCAGGGGCCTCCAGAATGCTCCTTAAATAAATTCTTTGGGTCCAATAGCACAGTGCATCCTGCTTGAAGAATTCATCATTTTGGAGATACATGCAGCCTATAAATGGTTACAAAGCAATTGAACAGTGTAACACTTCCACGAGACAATTCAACAGTGTAAAGACAGTTTAGACAGACCAGACAACCCAACGGAAGTTTCCTGTTTCTTAATTCTTTGCTTTGGAAGGCATTTTCACGATCCCAATACACCTTTGGATATCACTGTTGCACTTCCCGTCCTGTGTTAAAACACTTCCTAAATTATTCAGTTGTTGTACTTGTTTAATTTTGGTATCTCCAACTTGTAATTTTCGTGTTGGGCTGTTCTTTTAGCTAACAACCAGGCTTTCCGTCCTCTTTAAATTGATGTTTAGTCCTTTCTTCTCGCTTTTCTTCGCAGACCTTCTGGAGGAGTTCTTGTAGTTTCATTTAGCTTCCCTTGCCGCTGTCTGACCTTATTTTATTCCGACCAATATTTTATCGTTTCTTTTATATACCTTTACAGAAACGTGTCAAAACTGATTGGATAGTGTTGTATAAATATATGTAATTGTGGAGCGAGAGTTATTCCCCTTGAAACGTCATTCTTCACTCTATAACAAAGACATTTCTATCTAGCAACGAGTGGTATTCTCCTTGGATTGTTATTCTTCCAGATAAAACAAACGCCATTTTTATCAAACCTAGTAACATATATGTCCATTTTAAGGCGAATAAAGCATCGTAATATAAGGATTTTTGTTTGCATGACACCTAATATCACGTAGGTCGTCTCCCGAGAAAAGTTGGAGTAACATCGATACTCTAAGTGTTAGAACGAACTCTGGGAAAATATTGAGCCATACCCTCTCGAAAACTGTCCACAGATTGTTGATATTTGTAGATGCAGGATCTTGTGCGTAAATAGCCCTCTCCACCAAGTCGCAAAAATGCTCAGATGGACTCATATAGGGCGAATGCCTGGCTACACTATTCATCAGAGGCCTCCAGAATGCTCTTCAAATCAATTCTTTATGAAGCGACCACATGACTGCACGATACCATGTTGACAACAGCTCATGGGGTCTTCACCCCACCCAAACCTTAACATCAGCCGAAAGAATTAGAACTGTGTTTCATCAGACAACGCGATACACTGCCAATCCTCCAGAGTTCAAATAGCGACGTCTTGAGTCCAGGTGAAACGCTGTGGCCGGTATCGAGGTGGTAACAAAGACACCCTAGTGTGTCCTCTGCCCTCATATTCCTTATAAGCTCGTTGTACTCTCCGACCATCTTCAATTGCCTATAGATATGTCGAACTTACAATTACGATGTCATCAAAATCAATCAGTGGAAACAGCGTGATTAATAACTGAGCAGTACCAATTAAGAATCAAGGGCATAATGATTGAAGCCCTGTGATAATAGCAACAAAGATGGGGATATTAGTCCGAATATCAGGGCCGTTGCAAGTGTATCGTTCCCCTGCCCCACAATCTATGATACGAGGTTCACCAGTCTACTACTTATCGTACTCATATATAATACAAGTTTTATTATACAATGAAGGAGCATATGCAGTACAGATGAACAAATCTACTAGAAAAATTGAAAATAAATCCAATGTATCTAAATAGACATGAGAGACATGTCACAATAGAGCATTTCATCTTAAATAAATCAACAATGTTTTGCTGGAAATTTTAACATCATCTTGAGAATATATATATATATATATATATATATATATATATATATATATATATATATATATATATATATATATATATTTAGATTTTTTTTCGAAGCTCAGTTGTGTTCAGTTTAATTTGTAATGTATATAAATGTAGGTAGAAAAAAAGCAAATATTGATAAAATAGCGATGGTCCCAAAGAACTGCCCAGGTCTTGTCACTTGTCGGGAGATTCGGGAGTAGTACGTGCCGGCCATGCCGAATGTAAATAATGCAAATAATGCTAACTCCTCATCCCAGAAGGTAGTACAGATGTCAACATTGTTATATCTGCATTTACTATTTGATTTTCAGTAAATTCTCCAAGGAGAATTCCTACGATCTAAATTCTAGCCAGTAATACTTTTAATTATCAAACCTCATTAAAATCTTTTATTTTATCATTTGCCTTTGTTTGCCTTCAAAGGACAGTTTAGATGGATAAGCTAATGAAAGTAATTTTTATTTCAACATAGCGCTTAAAACAGCCTGACGCATGGACTCTGGATGTGAGGTGCCACATGTGAGATGACTGTAAAAACAGTGATGAGATTTTGAAGGGCTTGGAACCACCTTTAACAGCTGTTGTTCCCAGGTTCATCATAACCCGAGGTGTTAGCACCTGTTAGGGTCTCAACTTTGGGCAAATAGTGAACTCCAAACAAAAACAAGACACTATGAAAGTATACAAATAGATTTTTATAGTAAAAATACCAGCAATACATATTTATAGTAAAATTACCAACAATATATATTTATAAAGTAAAATTAATAACAATAGCTATTCATGGTAAGATTACCTGCAATACATTTTATCTGTGATTGAAGTCATACGATTGCATTTAGATTTCAACATTAAATAAAGCATAAAGGTTGATATGCCGCTAAACAAAATCAACCAACCAACTTACTCAGTTTGCGATATTTTTGGCATCTGTAGAGCTTCTTCAAACGAGCTTGAATGGCAGGCATATTTAGACACTCAAAATCAAATTTGCCACATACAAATTCTGTAAAAAAATAAACATTTATTTTATACTCTTTGGTATCTAATACAAGATGTACCTTAATAATAGAGAAATTGCAAGTTTTTCATGGCATGCAATGAACATAGGAGTCTTAATAAAAGATTGTTTCGAAAAATTATTTAAAGGATCAAAATAATTGTCAGTAGCTCAGTACAGACGACACCATGACAAAGTAGCACGCAGAATCCACTGGGAACAGTGCAAGAAATAGATATCCTTGAATGAGCAGAGACATGGTGCGATCATTCACCGCCGTCAGTAGCTGAGAAGGAGCAAGTGAAGCACATGTGGGATACGACTGTCTTGACTGACAAGCACTTGGAGAGCAATCGCCCTGACATCACACTTACGTAAAAGAGTAGGTAGATAAATTGGTCCTGATAGACGCACTGTTACATTGGGATAATAACGAAGGCGGAAATTACTTCGGGATTTAAACTGGGCAGGCCTAATCAAAGTAATGTACTAAGCAGCAGAATTCTGTTCCCCTATATAAGTGAGTGCGCATGTGTAAGAAAGACAGTGTGTGTGTGTATGTGAGTGTGTGTGTGTGTGTGTGTTTGTGTGTGTGTGTGTGTGTGTGTGTGTGTGTGTGTGTGTGTGTGTGTGTGTGTATGTGTGTGAGTGTGAATTTAAGTAGGTGTATGTGTATGTGTGTGCTTGTGCGTGTGTTTTTGTGCGTGTGTGTGCTGGGAAATACGTATATCCAAAGTTGCTAAGAAACTCTCCGCCCAACCAAAAGAAATCTAACGTTTAACCACTTGAGCAAATTTTAGCGAGTAGACGGTGCCAATAACTCTTCAGAATCTCCTTCCATATATGGATCTAATTTTGGTTTATTTTAAGATTGTAAAGCAGAAAAAAGGTAACATGGAATGAATATACTCCAATGTGAGCCTTACTTGGAGCTACAGTCGTCGACGCTTTCTTCGGTGTAGTTGGCGTCGTTGTTCGGCATGTAGTTGGCGTCGTTGTTTGGGTTGTAGTTGGCGTCGTTGTTCGGCATGTAGTTGGTGTCGTTGTTTGTGTTGTAGTTGGTGTCGTTGTTTGGTTTGTATTTGGCGTCGTTTTTTGGGTTTTAGTTGACTTCATATATGGGGTTGTTGAAATATTTGATCTGAAAAATTGGTTTGTTGTTAAGTCAGATGCCGATGAAAATTCGTTCACTGTGGATGTCGTATTTTCAACTGATTGTGTATTAATTTCATTCTCTGTGCTTGTTTCAGGACTTTCTGTGATTGTTGTTAAACTTGAAACCTAAAAAAATGTAAAAGAATAATTCTTTGAAACAATTTATTTCAAATTATTGTCGAGGTGCTTCATAATTCAAAAGAATCAACAAGTGTGTTTTATTTATATTTATTTTAATATCTACTATTCTCCTACAGTATACTCGCGCAGTCGAGCTGTCTGACCGTTAGCGTTCCAAACATGAGTGCCGTGCTGAAATCTCACCAGGTTAGATATTTCAAGGGGTTGAATTCATAGTAATAGAAACCTAAGACGATCTCTGGATCCAGCACGACGCGTGAAAAACTTGCTGTAGGTTGGCCCAAATATAGGTTAGGCGCCGATGTTTGTATTGTCACGTGTCATCATAACTCAAAACTGTTGATCACGTCACAATGCTTTCTCTCGCACCCAAAATTGTAACGAACTTTCGCTTAGTATTGTTGCCCTATAAGCCACAGTTCGTTCTGTGGGCGATGAAGAATCATAAGTGCGTCTGAGTAAGCAACTGCAACAGGAGATAAATAGGCACCTGACCATTCTCGGAATGGAGCAACCAACTATTTACTGGTTACTTTACAAATTCGGTAAGGTTAAATTGGCATCTGGTCTCAAACATGACTTGATGTCTGTTAACTGAAGCAATGAACGGCTTCTTAATTTTAACGCCTCCAAAAAGAAACTTCTTTATCAATCACCCAAGATTCTTGATAAAATCTAAATCTGCTTTGAAAAAAATGAACTACAGTCTGTATCTGTCTATATTTCTGAGATGAGGTATTAGGTAAACTATTTACATTATTTAGACTATTGTCCTCATCTTTGTCGCCATATTATTACAACTATAATCTAATAGCGTTTAATATTTTTGTTGTGATCTCAAAGAACAAAGAAAATGCATAAATTGACTTTTATATACACTATTTACATTGTTCGGACTATCATCCTCGTCTTTGTTGCCATATTTATTACAACGTTTCGGCCGTTGTACGCTCCGACCTTCTTCAGGTGGTTGGAATGTCGGACTGAACCCATTATTTCGCTCACTGGAGTAGAATGTTCTAGTTACACGTGCCATGTTTTTAATGGATATCAGTTATCTCCTGTTAATACCCCTCTCCAAGTTCTCCACTGCCTTAACCGGGTATTGAACTTTGGGTTCTGTCACTGGATCTAACCAACGCCTTTATCCACTTTGCCATGTGTCCTTGAGGACATCTGTGCAAGAATTTCTGGGTATTATAAACCTCATGTCTTCAGCCATCATTTTTTTACCTGTGCTCATATTGCAATTTTTGCTGTTATCATTATGTTTTTACCAGCGCTCATATTGCAATTTATTGTTATTATTACTTTTCTATTATTAGTTATTATCACTTTTCTCTGGCACTCCTTATTACTGGTTCCCATATCATATTCATTTCTATGCTTGGTCGGCTCAGAAGATGATTGTGGCCTAGCATATATGCTGATTCCTTAAGTTTACGAATTCTCCAATGTTGTCCTTTGTCTATGATCTCAACCTGACCCCACAGAGTGCGGTGATCTCCCTTTTCTCTCCATATATGATTAGCCACGCCTGATCTTTCCACTTCCTCTTGTGCTAGACAATTTTTCTCTCCTGAATCTACCCTACACATTTATAAGTCTACCATTCGTTCATGTTTTGAATATTGCTGCCACATATCATTCGGTTTGCCTGCTGTATATTTAGAGATTCTTGATAAAATCTAAATCTGTAATATTATTGATCCTGATCTAGCGTCTCAAATTCAGTCACTTTCTGACCGCTGTAATGTAGCTTACCTGCGCCCTTTCCAGAAATACTTTCATAGTAATTGTTTGGATGAACTCTTTGCTATGGTACCTAGACTTTATGAGTGCAGTACTAGATTGGCAGTAAGGTCTCATTGTTTTACAGTTGAATTCGTTAGATGTAACAATAATTTCTGTGCTAACAGTTTATTTTCACGCACTTCTTACTTATGGGACTCTTTTCTGGATCATTACTTTCCAGTCAACTTTGTTCTTCAAAAATTTAAATGTAATTTCAGTCGTTATCTATCGTCTTCTTGATTACACTTCTATTGTTCTCGCTCTTTAATAATGCTTCTCTTCTTATTCTTTCACACTCAGTAAACCCTTGCATCTTAGTGGCTTTACTGCCTTGCACGGGAAGAAATAATTACAAAAAACATTTGGGGTCGCCAGAAAGTATCTATTCAATGTGATTTTCATCATCTGCCGTGAAACGAATGTATACATATTTAATTTTAAAATTATTTGCCTTTATTTTGATTTTTATACAACGAAAATAGCAAAGTCAGTTTCTCTAATAAAATGTTATTTTCTAAAGAAAGTGAAATTGAGTGAAATATAGTCCTTTTTTCACCTCTTAGAAAAAAAAACAAATGAATGGATGTTCCCACGTAGAGGCCCCGTGTCTTGAGCGACTTGGCCCTTAAACTCAACCCAGACATCAAGTGGAACTTGTATATACCTTCAATTGCTAAAGATGCAAGAAAAATCGTCTGTTCCTTATACCGTGCTAGTAAGTACATGGCACCTCGTGTTCTCTGCTTCCTTTATAAGAGCCAGATCATGCCGAAAGTGGAGTACAGTTAGAACATTTTGGCAAGTGCTGACAAGTTCTCACTTTCTCGTCTCGATAGAGTGTCATAAAAGCGTTTCTGCTTCCTTTTAGCTGACAAATTAATTTCCGCCTTTCAAACCCTCAGTCATCGACGAAAATCTGTCGCTAAGATCTCACTGCTCTGTCGTCATTACTTCCCTGGAGAGTGCTCAGACGAACATATGTTTGAATGGAAGTATCTATGTGCAAATATGTATGTTTGGGAGACTGGTCTGAGTAAATGTGTCTGTGTCATCCTTATTGCTTTTATTTCTATTCTTCAGTTGATATGCTCTTCAGCCTTTTTATCATAACAGTACTTTATATTAATTGTTGGCAAAGGTTACTGAAGATTCTAGACTAATTTTTGTGTATTGGCACTAATCCACAGAAACCAGTTCTAAATTTTTTTATTGTTTGAAAAACTTATTTTTATTTCTACAAGTTCTAAGTGCAAAGAACAATTGGGGTCGTGCGAAATTATTTGTTCAGTGTGCTTTCGTTCATCTGCCGTGACTATCGGATTTTAAACTCAACCCAGATCTCAAGTGGAACTCGTACACACGATTAATTGCTAAAGATGCAGGAGAAATGGTCAGTTCCCTGTAGCTTTCCAGTTAATACCTTACTTCTAGTGCTATCCTCTACCTTTACATGATCCAGATCATGAATAAAGTGGAGTACTGCTGTCATACTTGGTAGCGTCAAAAAAGCGTCTACGCATCTTTGGGAGGAACAAATTAATTTCCGCCCTACAACCACTCTCTCATTGACGAAATGTCACAAGCCTCTCACTACTCTCTCTACTTCCCGGGAAAGTGATCAGAATAGCTAAATTCGTTAGTTCTACAAGTCCTAACCTTAACAGGTAATACCCTTCACGCTACGCGCCTTGTAGCGAATCACCGGCATTCCCTCCGTATTCCATTGGTGAGAGGTTCTACTCGAGCTTCTTCATGCGAACAACAGCTCTGCGGAACCGAATCCCAAGAGGATGTTTTTCCGATCGCTACAATCTTAAACTGTTCAAGTCTAGGGTTAACCGTTATCTTCCCCACGTATCCGAATAAACTATGCTTCTGTAACCATCTACCTCGAGTAGCTCTTGAGGCTTGTATAGTGTGAAGTTCACTTAAAAAATCCGTCATCAGATTTTATACACTAGCGTTAGATAATTACAAAGAACTTTACCAAATAACAAAAACCACATCAATTGAACACTTCCAACAACGAAAATGGGTCGCTCATATAGCAAGAAGGGAAAATAATATAATTCACGCTATTCCACACGAGTTCGACTAAAATGTTAGAAAGAAACAAAGAAAGAAAGAAAGAAACGAAGAATGAAAAAGTAAGAAAATAGAGGAAAAGAAAGAGACAGTGAAGAAGGAAATTGCAGAGGAAAAGAAAGAAAGAAAGAAAGAAAGAAACGAAGAATGAAAAAGTAAGAAAATAGAGGAAAAGAAAGAGACAGTGAAGAAGGAAATTGCAGAGGCAAAGAAAGAAAGAAAGAAAGAAAGAAACGAAGAATGAAAAAGTAAGAAAATAGAGGAAAAGAAAGAGACAGTGAAGAAGGAAATTGCAGAGGAAAAGAAAGAAAGAAAGAAAGAAAGAAAGAAAGAAACGAAGAATGAAAAAGTAAGAAAATAGAGGAAAAGAAAGAGACAGTGAAGAAGGAAATTGCAGAGGCAAAGAAAGAAAGAAAGAAAGAAAGAAAGAAAGAAACGAAGAATGAAAAAGTAAGAAAATAGAGGAAAAGAAAGAGACAGTGAAGAAGGAAATTGCAGAGGCAAAGAAAGAAAGAAAGAAAGAAAGAAAGAAACGAAGAATGAAAAAGTAAGAAAATAGAGGAAAAGAAAGAGACAGTGAAGAAGGAAATTGCAGAGGCAAAGAAAGAAAGAAAGAAACGAAGAATGAAAAAGTAAGAAAATAGAGGAAAAGAAAGAGACAGTGAAGAAGGAAATTGCAGAGGCAAAGAAAGAAAGAAAGAAAGAAAGAAAGAAACGAAGAATGAAAAAGTAAGAAAATAGAGGAAAAGAAAGAGACAGTGAAGAAGGAAATTGCAGAGGAAAGGAAAGAAAGAAAGAAAGAAAGAAAGAAACGAAGAATGAAAAAGTAAGAAAATAGAGGAAAAGAAAGAGACAGTGAAGATGGAAATTGCAGAGGAAAGGAAAGAAAGAAAGAAAGAAAGAAACGAAGAATGAAAAAGTAAGAAAATAGAGGAAAAGAAAGAGACAGTGAAGAAGGAAATTGCAGAGGCAAAGAAAGAAAGAAAGAAAGAAAGAAAGAAACGAAGAATGAAAAAGTAAGAAAATAGAGGAAAAGAAAGAGACAGTGAAGAAGCAAATTGCAGAGGCAAAGAAAGAAAGAAAGAAATAATGAAAGAAAGAAATAATGAAAGAAAGAAATAATGAAAGAAAGAAAGAAAGAATGAAAAACGCAAGAAAAGGGATCAAAAGAAAGAGGCAGTGAAGAAGGAAATTGCAGACTAAAGAAAGAAAGAAAGAAAGAAACGAAGAATGAAAAAGTAAGAAAATAGAGGAAAAGAAAGAGACAGTGAAGAAGGAAATTGCAGAGGCAAAGAAAGAAAGAAAGAAAGAAAATAGATGAAAAGAAAAAACCAGTGAAGAAGGATTGCAGAGCCATTACACCGCCTCGAGGTGTTCAACACCCTTAAAATAAATTTACTCACCCTAAGGTATTCTACTGATAATTATAATTGTGGATATAAATGAGATTTAGGGGAAAAAACTGACTCACTTATTTCCTGCAACTAGTAATCAATATGTGGTCAGATAGATGTAACACATACTGCTTAAAAATGAAAACGAGGTTTCTATTTCAAATACTGGTATCCATATTACACACACACACACACACACACACACACACACACACACACACACACACACACACACACACACACACGCACACACACACACATACACACACACATAAATATATATCTATATATATATATATATATATATATATATATATATGTTTAAGATTCTAATGTTGCGCAGTGATGCAGAAAATTGGTGGTTCTTGCATAACCTTGAGGTCTGGAACTCAATAAAAGTCTCCTTATGTCATACTTGACTTAATGCGACTAGACTGAAGTAACTTATTACTGTTAGAATTTCAATTAAATATATCGAAATATGTTGATCGTAAAATGTTTCAGTTTAATGAGTAGATCCCTTTCTAAGGGAGAAAAATTAAGTTTACAACACTATGGTACCTTGTGAGAACCTATTTCGTAAAATAATAATAATCTATCTTGTTTACTACTGCTTCACGGTAAGGCGCTTAATGTTATTTACTAATCTTACATATGTCTGCCACAAAGCGACAAAGTGAATCGCAAATGGAGTGCTTGGAATAGTCTGCTACCCACTACAATTCATTTGTTCCCACCTATGAGGTGGGAACAAATGAATTGAAAATGAGGTGAACTAATTTTGCTGTGCTGATTTTTACATGTATATGTGTGTAGTGTAGGGATTATCGATGCAGAAACAGAGTGCCATGTTCAAATTACGGTTGAGGCTCTTACATTCGCTTTCTCACAAATACCCTTAAAATATAATGATTTTCTAAGCGTAGCTTAGATGTGGCACAAGGCCGAATCTAGGGGGTACCTAGTGAGGATCGAACTCACTACTCAATCGTAATTGTTCTAGCGAGACAAGCTTGTTAACCATTACACCGCCTCGAGGTGCCCAAATGATTTTCTAAGCGTAGCTTAGATGTGGCACAAGGCCGAAAGTATGGGGGCACCCAATGAGGATCGAACTCACGACTCAGTAATAATTGTTCTAGCGAGACAAGCTTGCTAGCCATTACACCGCCTCGAGGTGTTCAAACACCCTTAAAATAAATTTACTCACCCTAAGGTATTCTACTGATAATTATAATTGTGGATATAAATGAGATTTAGGGGAAAAAACTGACTCACTTATTTCCTGCAACTAGTAATCAATATATTATATAATTTTTTTATACCTATACTATAACTCTGCATATTTCCCTTTTTGGTTCGCGTACAAACTAAAACCGTGTCTACTATTTTGATTCTCGTATAGCTGGCCACTCGTATTCGAGGATACCCGTCTACTATTGCAGACTCTTGCCCGGGCGTATTCGTGTTTATTCAAAAAAATTAATGTTGACCAGACCTTTGTTACAGTTTCTATGAAACTAGCGTGGTCAACAATTTGAACTAGACCAGCACGCTCAAGCCCTCGTCTACGATGACTTGTGACTTCGTGCTAGAACAGCTATCGTCCACTCAGTTTCACTCACAAGGCTTGGGTCAACCCGTGGTATGGTTTTCAGGCACTTTCCAAATGTACCGCACGCTTTCATCGATACATCCAGTCCGATAACATCAGGAAAGCTCCTTCCTGACAAATCGACCTATGGTGAGATTTGAAACCTCATGATCAGAAAGCTAACGTTCTAACCACTCGGCCACGTGCCTATATTTTAATTCTCTTACAAACTAAACATATGTATAACTTTTTGATTTTCGTACAAACTAAACCTGTTTCTACTTTTTTTATTCTCCTGTATACCATACCTGTCATATGACAGAATTCCTCATTAAATAGCCACGAAAATGTTGATAGGTCATAAGACAAACCAAACCATTGATCTTTTATGAGACGCCCATACTATCTAACATAAGTACTAAAAAGGAAAAAGAAATGAAAATATTACATTTTTTTACATTTTTTAGCCTACGCTATTCGACTATATCAATTATTCTATATAGATTTGAGGCAACAGAGATGAGGGTGATACTGAGTATATCATGGAGGGAGTATGTGACCAACGAGAAAGTTTTAAGGAAAATGGAAATACTTGTATTTAGAATCAGAACGAAACAATTGAGATGTCCGAAACACATATCGAGGAAAGAGGGCTTAGAGATTTGATACTCACAGAACATATTGAAGACAAGAGGGAAACTGCGAGTAATCTACCTAAAAAGATGGTGTACATGGGTGGCAGAGAAATGGCTGGGAGGCATAGAGAGAGGCCAAATATTACTAATAGCTACAAAGAATAGAAAGTTGTGGAGAGACATGAACAAAACAATGAGAAGAATCGGTAGGCAAAGTTTCAACACACCTTTTTTTAAATTAATTGAAACGTCGAAATCTACTTACTTGCGCTGAATCCAGAAGGAACAGGAACGAATATAATGCCAACATGCGAAGCATGTTTGTAAAAAGAGAAAGTGTTCTTGATCAGTTCTAGTTCTTTGGGGAACGACACCCGATTTGAAAAATAATAGATTCTCAGATCGCTTTTATAAGACTTACGAAGCAATATCCAGTAAACATATTACGAATAGAAATAAATAAAAACATAAAATCATTTTTAAAGTTATTTTATTAACCTAAATTTAAAAATATCTTTTTCTATACGAGGAAAAGGAAGAGAAAGTTTGGTAAGAGGAGAAGAAGAAAAAGAAGATATCTATGACAAAGAGAGAAACGGCAATGAAAGTGAGTGTTATAGTGGAAGACACGTTGTCTAGATAATAGACTCTCCCACCTATTATAAGTAGGAGTCAGTAGGTAGTCGAGGAAGGAGTAAGTTATCAGCGACCACAACTCGATTACTCTGCGTAACACTTTATTACAAGTTCCTAACGTTTCTGTACGTTTAACCCATTTAGGACGCATTTAGTCCGACTACAAGTTCTATTGTGGAAATAACTCCACAACAGTAAGAAAGATCAATGAGAGAGAGAGAGAGAGAGAGAGAGAAAGGAGCAATTTAAAGAGAAAAAGAGCAATGAAAGAGAGAAAAAGAACAATTCACAGACAGAAAGAGCAATGAGAGAGAAAGAGAAAGGAGCAATTTAAAGAGAGAAAGCGCAATGAAAGAAAAAAAAAAGTAAGGAAAGAAGAAAGAGTAAGTTGTAAGAATGACATAATTTGCTTGACACTTTTCTGCATATACGAGGGTGGGTATGCAAACTCGGATGGAAAGAAGCTTGCGTACGTAAGATATTGTGATTATGGGTATGTTTGCGGACTCTTGGGTTGCTTCAGTGTCTTATGTCTCTATGGGTGTGGCTAGTAGGAATGCTAGTAGGTAGATATGCAGTGTGGCCGTGTTTGTGTGTGTGTATGTGTGTGTGTGTGTGTTGTGCTGCGTATAGATCAAAGGTTCTACTGCGTTAGTATATGGCAGTGTTTGAGTGCGTGCGTGTGTGTTTGCAGATAGGGATAGTTGTGCTAACTCGGGAAATGTATAAATCTTTTTGGTAAGGCTAACATTAGACGTTTCCCTATAAGGAAACATTTCGCATTCATTGACCGAGCAGCCAGTACTGCTTTCAGTTGAAATTTGTAAAATCTTTCTCTTAAAAGACTTTTTGTTTTAGTATAATTGATTTATCAAATCCAGTAGCTGTTATCGCTCTTTCCAGTATTGATGGTTGCTTCCTTCTTAACGTGCGATTCTTTTTGGAGTTGAAGAATGCTAGCAACATGAGCGTGCCATTAGTTTTGAATGGAAGTATCTATGTGCAAATATGTATGTTTGGGAGGTTGGTCTGAGTAAATGTGCATGTGTTCTACGAGGTATTTGGACGACTATCGTCATCCTTATTGCTTTTATTCTTCGGTTGATATGCACTTCAGCCTTTTTTATCATAACAGTACTTTAGATTAATTTTTGTTAAAGGTTACTGAAGTTTTATGACTAATTTCTGTAGATTGGCGCTAATCCACAGAAACCAGTTCTAAATTTGAAGGTCTTATTTCTTCGCAGTCTTTTTATTGTTTGAAAAACTTGTTTTAATTTATCTTTTTTATAATCAGTTCACTCCAAACATGGCGATAATTCCACTAAGACGCAAGAGGCTACTGTGGGGGTGAAAAAACGAAAATACCAATACTAAACAGGAAACAAGAGATAAACCTCTACCCCTGTTCAAAAGACTGGGGAGGTGTGTGAACCGGACAATAGGTAAACCTATCTACTTCTATTACTATTTTTTTAACTAGCCCATTTACTAAACTCACGTTCGTTTATAAGATTTTCCAACCTCCACCCCAACTATTTATTACATTATTCATTTTTTTCCCAATTTGTCACTATTAGTACATCACACATAAAAAAAATCATGTGACCTCCAAAACAAATTTAAAAATATAGACATTAAAAACAAATATATGGCTAGTTTAAAAATATTAATTTAATAGATGTTATCAACCAATTTAACAACGCTGAACCGACAATAGAATTCATCTTTGAAACTGAAACCAACTACACTATTTCTTTCCTAGATATCATGGTACACAAAAACAAAAACGAACTTGGACATTTATAGAAAAGCTACCAACAAAATCGACCTGGTCAGTTTCTACTCAAACCACTCCTCTAAGATTAAATCTGGAAAATTACAGGTTTCTATTTAATATCATTTGCAACCCCCAATATTTACCTAAAGAAGAAGCATACACAGAAAACACATTGAAAAACCTACACTACCTATATCATTTCTTCCACAACGATATTGAGGAAAACTAAATACATAAATAGTAAATAAATAAAATTTCCGAGTTTCTTGCTGAAAAAGAGAAGTCTTATATGCTTGTCAGTTTTGGTGCTCAATACTTTCGGCCTTGTTTCACATCTAAGCTACGCTTAGTAAATCGCTATATGCCTGTGAGTTTTATCTGCGTTTTGGTCTTATCTGCCGTCAGATACAATAAACAGTTTCATAATTTAAAAAAATCTTATATTAAAATTTTAGGTGCAAAATAGTCTAAATTTCGTTAAAAACAAAGAAAAGAGCCTTGAAGCGTTATACAATATCAGTCCACCTTCCAGTGAATGCTGGGCAATCTCTCCACAAAGGAAATAGAGACTTGAGACTTACGTTTCTACGGAAGGATGCTGAGAATACAATTGACTTAACAAGTACGGGAATTAACATTTCTCAGGCACATAATGAAGAAAGAGGATTCAGAAAAATTGACACTCACAGGACATATTGAAAGAAAGAAGGGTAGATCGAAACAGCGAGTGACCTAGCTGGATGGCGGAGCTGGGAGTAGGAGGGATTGGAAAAAGACAAACCTTACTAAGAGCTACAAAGAATAGGAAATTGTGGAGAGCTATGATCGTCCTTGTTCTGAAGGGAGCACTACATAAAAGAAGAAGAAGAAGAAGAAGAAGAAGAAGAAGAAGAAGAAGAAGAAGAAGAAGAAGGAGAAGAGGAGGAGTTTTTATCAGAATTCTAGCAAAACTATATCATTACTTTTATAATGAATAAGTACAAATTCGATAAATGTCGCTTTGCTGAGAGCAAAATGACAAAAATTGTTCATTTAAAAAAAGCTACATTTATTAGAAAATATATTCAGTTTAAATACAAAAGGAGTTTATAAAAATTACTTCAAACGGCTGCATAGTTTGGCTTGTATACACTTTTTCCTGTTATCCAGGGTTTGTTGCCAGACAGAAATGAGCTCTCATGACTCAGATGTCTATTTCAATTTCATTCAAAGTTGATGTGTATGTACGTTAGTGTGTGCGCGCATGTGTATTTTAATTCAATATATGTGTATTTTAATTCAAAAAATATTTCAGCAAAATTAGAAAAACATTTATTCTCAATAATTTCAAAAAAGTTCAATAAAACTTTAAATTATGATATTTTAGAAGGGTTAAAAAGTTATATTTTTCTAAGGGTTAAAAAGTTATCTTTTTGTTCTTTTTTATCTTTAATTATTTATTGCTTGTTTCCAACTTTATGATTTTATTGTCTGCCCAGATTGAATGGGAAGGTAATGTATTATCACAATGTTTTATTTCAAACTGAGTAATATGTGTGTGTGTATGTGTGTGTGTGTGTGTGTGTGTGTGTGTGTGTGTGTGTGTGTGTGTGTGTGTGTGCGCGCGCGCATCTGTTTGTGTTGGTATTAAATGCTGCAAACGAGTATTTTTACACACCCAGGATACAAACATACACATATACAGGGTGCGATGGGTAAATTGTCGCCAACTATATTTTCAATTTCGCGCATGCGCATTATTTGTTTTTGATTTTGTCAACTACACAGTATAGTAGGCTCAGTTGGGCACCGTCTGTGAGAAAAAGAGCACCATGAGGCAATTCACTCCGCCAGAAATTTGGAAACGGCATACTATAATGCTTAGCATTCGCGCCGGAAACACCAATACGAACATTTCAGAACGTTTGGGTATCAATCTGAGGACAGTGCAGAGGATTCAGAAAGAGTTGGATGAATTTAATGGTGATTACGAAGGTACGGCAGCTCAGAAAACTCACACTGATCATTCTGATAAGAAAAGAACTCCCAAATATTTTGATGATAGCCTCAAGTGTCTAGAAGAGGTAGTGCTGTCCTGGGTCAAGATGGTCATGTCTGTCAGACAATTTCTGAGACTACATCACACCTTACATCTGGCCACCTAACTCTGCAGACTGTAACCTCCTTGATTATTATATGTGCGGCGCAGCTGAGTAAGCGACCAATAAATCTCCTTGACACACCAAATATTATGGCAGCACTCACCAAGTTAAACAAGGATGTAGGGGACTCTGAAGTCGCCTGGAGACCGTAGTTGAAGCCAATGGCGATTTTATTGAGTAAATTTACACTTTAGTATTTCAAGATATGTTTGTGTTATTTTGGCAAATATATCTATGTAGTGACATTAAAGAAAGTAGCAGTAGCAGCTCTATATATAACTTATCAGCCGCTGCTTACGAATATAAAATCTCGTGAAACCTAAAGTAACTATCTCTTTCCTGGTTTTCCTCTTTCGAACTGCTGACATGAACTTTCCTCGCTGAAGCTACAAGCGCTGAGAATGCTTCACCTAAATCGCACAAACAAATTTCTCACTATATAATATTAATGAACATTTTGTTCTGCATACAATTTACATCTAACAAAAGAACCTCTTGTTCTCAACTTTACTTTTGTTAATTTTGTTTTAATAAATGTTATCTTTGCATTGCAAATCAGTTGATCTGTTATTTTGTGCATGTACTCTTTACGCCACCATTACTTCATGTAAAATGTTCCCGTATGAATCCTTACGTATTTAATTATTGAAGTAGCTAATCACTAAACTGGTTACTACAATAAAAAAAAGCTTTTATGCTAAACGGACGTGTTTATTTTTTTTTTCTTTAAAAAATAGTGAAGAACATAAACAGCATTTACAAGATGTTTTTGAAAGATTTCGAAAATATGGTGTTGTAGTGAATCTAATTACATATAAATTTGGATTATTTGAATTTGACTTTTTATGTCATAAGTTGGATAAAAATGGTATCAAACCATTACCTGAAAGAACCGAAGCTGATCATACCGGAATTCATCACTGGCGGCCACAATCTTACCAACATAAGACACGCAGATGACACAGTGCGGAAAGGAAATTACAAAACCATCTAAGGTAGCGAGGGATAGCGAGAAGAAGGGTCTAACGATAAACTACAAGAAGACATAATGCATGGTCATCAGTAAAAGGATGAGCCCGAAATGGGATTTGCAGGTCGGTGACACTAAAATCAAGCATGTGCAGAAGTGTTTTGACGGAGAACGGTAGGTGCGGCGCTGAGAAGCGAAGACGGATGGGGATGGCCAAGAATGCATTCCAAAAGCTGGGCAGAGGATTGCAAGACAGGAGGATTTCTTTAGCGAGAAAGAAAAGAGTACTGGTCTGCTACATGACATCTGTCCTCCTATATGCCAGCGAATGTTGGACGGTCTCCTCAAAGATGAAGAAGAGACTCGAGGCAGCGGAATTGTTGTTCTACAGAAGGATGCTGAGGATATCATGGAGCGAGCGTGTGAGCAACGATGCAGTCTTGGAGAGGATGAAAACAAGGAGGAAGCTATGCTTAACATAAGGAAGAGACAGATGAAATTTCTAGGACACGTAATGAGAAAGGAGGGCCTGGAGATTCTGATACACACAGGTCAGATATAGGGAAAAAGAGACAAGGGAAAGCAATGCATGAAATACCTGGCGAGCTTCATCAAGTGGATGACAGAACGTGTTTTGAGGGAGTTGGTAGAGGCATGAAACCTATTGAGAGCTACAAGGGATAGGGGGAAGTGGAGAGCCATG
Source organism: Acanthosepion esculentum (assembly GCA_964036315.1). Taxonomy (NCBI): domain Eukaryota; kingdom Metazoa; phylum Mollusca; class Cephalopoda; order Sepiida; family Sepiidae; genus Acanthosepion; species Acanthosepion esculentum. The sequence goes on along the minus strand of OZ038497.1, from coordinate 76,598,935 downwards.
ATCGCCTACATCCTGAAAAGACACGACACATAAAAAGAAAAAGAAAAAGATAGAAAAAACTTTTTAAAAATTACGCTAATTCCTTGGCATGGTTAATTTTTATAGCAAATTTATCCCCAATTCGGTGGAAATAGTTTCCCCGTTGACAGATGTTCTTCAAGGATAGAATTAAAATGTCTGTCATATGAATCATTCCGAAGAAGTGTTGTCAGCCTTTAATTTGCAAAGGAAAAGTTAGCCAATGTTAGTAAACTCACTTTTCCCAATCATGAAGCAGAGTTATACTTGGCAGTCAATGCCTCGAGTTTTGCCATTGGAAGAGTCTTGCAACAACGTGATTAAGATGAATAGTTAGCCGTGTCTTTCTTCTCAAAGAAATTATTAGAAACCGCTACTCGGTACATCACTTTCAGTGGCAGTGTACTGTGCCATCCGCCACTTCCGACATTTCTTGGAAGGAAGGTCCTTTCACGTTCTCACAGACCATGAATCTTTAATCGGAGCACTCAAGACGAAATCGGATAACTATTCTTCTCAGGAATTTAGATACCTCAATTTGCGTGGCGACTGTTGACCATGTTCACCATAGTCTATGAATATAGAATACAGCACAGTACATAATCTGTTCAATGAAACAACGTTAAAGATTAACACTCACGGGTCAGACACTCTACTGAATCTGACTATATCGTCAATACCACCAGCAGCTGTTCCGTAATTTTTCAGTCTTCGATATCAAAGGCTGGCGAGAAAAAGATGGCCGCCTTCATACACGTCGCACTGAATATTTTGAGCCTTCTGATTGGTTAAAACTTCTATTGGTGAACTATAAAATGAGTCAGCTCATTTTAGCTGGCTCACTAGTATCTCAATTTCATCAGCCAATTTACAACTGATATTCGACATATCAAAGGCCCTGCAAACATTCTGGCAGACACACTCTCCAAGAATATTTCTACAATTAATATGAGTCCAGCCATTGATTTTAAAGTTATTGCAACATCACAAAAATGATGAAAATCTAAAACTCTTCTACAGGGCAATAATTGTTCATTACAAATGAAGGAATTATATATTCCCCAAATGAAATATTCAAACTGGTGCGACATTTCTACATGAAAAGTGCGGCCTTTTATTCCGCAAACTCTCCATCGAAAATTATTTGACACTCTGCACTCAATATTACATCCAGATATAAAAGCGACCTGCTGGTTAATTAGTGAAAAGAATCAACAATGATACGAGGAATTGGACACCTCATTATGTACCATGTCAAAAAGTCAAAATCACCTTCTACATTTTCCCGTTACACTGACACTCGATTTGACCATGTCTATATAGACATCACCGGACCATTCCCTGCCTGTCATGAATAGTACTATCTCCTCACCTGCACTGATCGATTCACCCACTGGAATAATTCCACTTATTATCACGCTTGAAAGGTGGTACTGTAGTGACATTAAAGTTAGTAGTAGCTCTAAATAAAACCTACCGGCAGCTGCTTTCGAATATAAAAACAGGTGAACCCTTAAATAACTATCTCTTTCCTGATTTGCCTCTTTCGAACTTCTGACATGAATTTTGCACACTGAAGCTACAAAGGCTGGGAATACTTCACCTAAAATCACACCAACAAAGTTCCCACTATAGCATATTAATGAACATTTTGTCGTGTATACAATTTACATCTAACAAAAGTGCCTCTTGTTCTAAAGTTTACTTTTGTTAATTGTTTTAATAAATATTATCTGCATTGCAAATCAATTGGTCTGTTATTTTGTGCATGCACTTTTTACACCATCACTATTTCATGTACTATAAAATCTTGCTGTAAGAAACCTTACGCATTTAATTATTGAATCGAAAATCACTAAATCTGTTAAAATAAGATGTCATTTTGATTTTTGAGAAATGTGGACGACAATTTATCTATCGCATCCTGTGTCATTACATATGCGCATGCAAAGTGACACACAGAGAAAATCAGTTTTTTTATAATATAGATTGCATAATTTTCTCTTATGAGGCTCATAAGAAAATTCATTAAGTACGTTTTGACGATCCAAACGAACTAATTACTTAGTATATTGTTAATTAATCATTTTTCTAATAAAGAATAAAGGTTATAAATTATAAATTGATGCGCCAACAATGCCTGACGTAACATGTTGTAAACGGCCTCCTTCCGCGACAGAACATAATTCACATCCTTGAGACATTGGGTTAGACTCAAACATATACCTAACTCTACCTACATTCTGTAATTAATTCGAATCACGTGGCGACTGTTGACCAGATTCACCCTAGTCTATGAATATAGAATACAGCACAGTACATATTCTGTTCAATGAAACAACGTTAAAGATTAACACTCACGGGTCAGACACTCTACAGAATCTGACTATATCGTCAATACCACCAGCAGCTGTTCCGTAATTCTTCAGTCTTCGATATCAAAGGCTGGCAGTGAATATTCGGGAAAAACATGGCCGCCTTTATACACGTCGCACTGAATATTTTGAGCCTTCTGATTGGTTAAAACTTCTATTGGTGAACTATAAAATGAGTCAGCTCATTTTGGCTGGCTCGTTAGTACACCAGGGTACCCCAAAACTCCAACAGCCTTTGATGCCTAAACAGTCGAACTCTCTGCCTTCGAGCAGAGCGGAACCCGGACGAGGCTCCACCGAAGGTCAGAGTTTCGTTCGGGATGGTAGACTGTCTCTGAACCCGTTTTTACGAGTTCCAATAGGGAATATTTTTGAACGAGCCTACGGGCTCGGAAAACCCACGGTAAACCCGGCCTTGTGCCACTTGTAACCCTCGTGGGTGGGTGGCTAAATATTACTGCCAGCCTTTGATTTCGAAGACTGAAGAATTACTAGCATGGAAACCTCCCGTAATTGTAGAATTAAGAACTGCCCAGTCGAGGGCAAATGCAGATCTGCCAAGGAAATATACCAGGCATTGCCCCTAAAGAAAATGTGACAAATTATAATGTTTATATTGGAAATTCCGTGGAAGACTTGAAACAGAGAATTTATACCCATTGGCACTCATTTAGCAATCTTAAATTAAAATACCGAACAGCCCTTTCAAAGAAATTTTGGGAAATGAAAGAAAAGGGTCTAAACCCTTAGATAGATTGGAAAATTATAGATTTCGCACATATTCTTAAATTTTTAGAGATAGGTGCAGGCTATATTTAGGGGAAAAAATTAGAATAATAAAGTACAATAATCAATGCAAACTATTAACTCAAAGGACAGAGCTAATGTTAAGATGTAGACATAGAAGTAGTTTCAGACTTATATAAGAGTATAAATCTTATTACTTACTAACTCACAAAAAACAACAGTACCCCAACTGATGCAAACCCTTTGATTAAATTTTTACTTTAATATCTTCCTCTTAAAGAATCGGGTACAGTTTTGTATTCCTAATGATTTAAACGATACTTAATGGTGGAAATGGGTGGTATATATATATATATATATATATATATATATATATATATATATATATATATATATATATATATATATATATATATATATATATATATATATATATATATATATATATATATATATATATACCATCGTATAATTCGTATGAATGATTCGCGTAATATAAATTGAACCCGCAGCAGTATATATATATATATATATCCAGGAAAACAAAGAATTTGTTCCTTATAGGCATTATGAAAAATAAGAGATGAAAACACTAACAAGACAGACCAACCGGTTTCGTTCCCTTGCTTACCAAGATCAACGGTAACATAATAATTTATTTTATATTTTAAATTAATTTTACTCACACAAACATCCTTCATACAATTAAAACATTAAAAAGTGAAATGAATAATTTGTATGAGGGGGGAAAAATAACCAAATATCGCAAATTCCCGCAAAAAAAAGGTAGCGAAGGTAGGAAGGTAGCGAAGGAAGAAGAGGGGGAATAGATTAACGAACACTAGAGCGTAATAACATGAAGTCCAAGGAGACAGTCTCTTTGTTTACAAAGAGACGGTTCCCTGGATCGTATATACAAACACTCAAGTGTTCGTAAGTGAAAAAGGGAGTCGAAACCGGTTGGTCTGTCGTGGTAGTGTTTTCATCTCTTATTTTTTATTTTTCATAATGCCTATAAGGAACAATTTCTTTGTTTTCCTAGCTATATTACGGTTCTGTACCTCCAATAATCTATTTAAATATATATATATATATATATATATATATATATATATATATATATATATAATTTATGGACACGTAGGTTTTGAAAAAAAACTATTAGCAGACCTTCCCAAGCATTATTCAAACACTGAAAAAGCTCATGCTCACTCTTTGGGTATTCTCTTCGATCCCACTTATCCAATTTATCCCATATTAATTTCAATGGGAGAGAGATTAGGCAAATGTGACAACCAAGTCATAATTTGCTAAATGAAACGGTATTGTTCCTTTTTATGATTCCTATGACCTGAAACAAATCCTTTTTATAATCTCGTCTAGCTAGGTGTCAATGGTATAAACAAAATATAATACTTTCCTACAACATATACATAATTTAGCAAAATGTATTATGGACAGATGTATCCAAATATGAACATTGTGATAGTAAGAGGTGCCTAAAGAAATACTGGAAAAAATACTTAAAGAAAAACAAAAATATCTCACTTTAACGTGGTCTTAAAGAAATATAAGCTGACCTCAAACATTTGGCGTTTAGTACGCACACACACACACACACACACACACACACACACACACACACACACACACACACACACACACATCTCAGCATGTTGTCTCCAATTGCCCCGATCGATCATGGCTGATTTGAATTCATCCAGATTTTCGATACCAGTGTATCTGAGAACATCACGCCTTGCCGGCTCCTGATCTCTCGTCCTTTAGATGGTTGCCATAATTTCTTCTGGGTGGCTTAATCAATGTCCGGCAAGATTGGTTAAATAGAGATTTTACTGAAACATAACTGAATATAGTTATTTGCCCAGATTAGTTTTGGTCCCCGGTGTGAACCAAACTTATAACACAGTAATAATGATCTGCTCGTTAATCATTACACAACGGAAAGACCTGGATCTGTGAATAATACAGCTATTTGACTATTTGATTTTAATCAGTTCATCCCAAGTAAGGCGATAAAGCCACTAAGACACAGGGGGGCTACTAGAGAATGAAAAGACTGATCCGGATATCCAATCCTAAACAGGAAACAAGGGATAAAACTCTACTCCTGCTCAAAAAACCTGGGAGGGTGTGAACAGGGTGATAGGCGACCATATCTACTCCAAAAAGATTTAAGTTGAAACATGCTCTCTTATTTCAACGCTGAATATCCACAAAATACTGTTTTTTTCTTGATAGGTATAATGAGTTTTTGGTCAAAGAAAGGGTCTTATCTTTATATACAGAAAGCAATGGAAGTTTATCATTTGATTGGAGAAAAATGCCTTATACAAGCTGTCAAACACCCAAATAACATTCTCGATGAAATACAAGCCGTCAAATTATTTTTTTGATTTTTAGAAATTTGTTTATTAGAGATTTTTAAATAAACTGCGCTTTAGTTGTTATATCGGCTATGTACCATCCTTACCGAAATTCATATCTATAACTTGAATGCATAAAATTAAATAACATTTTGAAAGTTGAGTTTTTTCTGTCAGCCGTACAAATTTAAATATCCATTAAAGAGAAATTAGTATTTTTATATTTTCTTCTTTCTATAGTGTTGCCTTCATATAAAAAAAAATTAGTTCCAAACACAAATTATATTCACATATGAAAAGAATAAATCTCCAGTCATCCTGACAAGAATATGCATCTTGCAAGCATTGACATGCACTTCATTGAAGAATTCCAAATTTGTCTATCGCTTTTTCTTCCTCAGTTTAATAACCATTATTATTTTTTAAAAACCTTCAGCATAATTATTACTTTGTGATTGGACAGTATGTCTTTTACTGTTACTTGTTAATACCTGTCGTGAATGACAAAATAATGATGTACATAAAAATGTAGGTACCTCCACAAAAACGCTAAAAATTTGCCATACTGTGATGAAAACATGCTCCAAAGGTAATGTTTTATCATCAAAATCATTATGCTATTATTAAGAGGAAGGATCAAAGTAGTTTTTGAATATTTAATTAAATTTTTAACTGATTTTTAGGACACATGAAATTTTGATTAAAAAATTGTTTTCCTGCTATCTTTTAGCATAGCAAATTTTGGCCTCTTTTTTGCAGTGACAGACACATTAATTTGGAAATTCTTGCAAAAATGAAATAATTGTTGGGTTTTAATTAAATTTTCAGGACTTATTCACATTCAATTATTTTTTAAATTATGTTTATTAGAAAATCTAGGTAAAAATATTTTTACATGTGTTTCAACTCCTTACTTATTTTTATGAAAAATTGAGAAATTCAACGAGATCATTTTAGTGACTATATTAATTAAAAGCAGAATTCTTTAAAGAATTTAAATCACCGAATTTTTTAACTTTTTTATGCAAAATCGGACCCCGCCCTGCAGAAAATCTGTTCTGAATCGAAAAATAAGAAACACAATAAAAGGAAGACATTATTTAATTAAAGAAGCTTTTCATTGTTTTTATGAATAATAAAGGATGTTCCAACATGTTCGACCAATTTTAAATGTGAATTAAGTTAAAGCGTCTAATGATTTTTTTCTTTTTCTTTCAGATCTAGCGGACATTTGGGCGATATTATTTTGCACACATAATTGCTATGACTTAAATATCATGAGCTAATAGAGAAATAAATTTTCACCGATAACACTGATTTATTTACTTCGGACTTTGATCCGTCTTAATGACACAACCTTATATATAATCCGTCTTAATGAAACACCCTTTATATATTACAGATATTGTCTGAAGAAAAATATTTTCGACGAAAAATGAATTTTTAAATGATTTGTTTTCATTTTTTTTGCAATTTTAAACTGAATAATATATACAGCTTTTAAATCTTTTAAAATTCATTTTCAGTGGGATAATTCTTAGGAAATATTGTTATTAAGTAAAACTATATTTACTAATTATATAGTAACGTTTCAGTATCTGACAATTACGAATATTTTTTAAAGAATTTCGATTTGTTTTTATATGTGTGATTACGTGCAGGATTCCTAAAGTATGGATTTACAAGGCACTAAATCTATCATTAAATGATCACGTGTTTTGAAGCGTTTAAAAGGTCACGTGTTTTAAGCGTTTCTTACGGCGGACAAAACTCAAACTTTATCGTCTGCTCCACCATACTTAACTATGAAAACTTTCGGCTGTCAATCGGATGTAAATAATTCGATATTAGCACGTCACAAAAACATGGCCCCGAAGTTAAGAAAAGTTTTATACAACATTTTATGGTATAATTATGTAATATTTATTTCAAATCAGATCAATTTAACATTAAATTTGCTAATTTTCCTCAAATAAAGTTTCAGAAATATATTTTTTATTTTTGCCAGATTTTTAAAACCGAGAGTTAACTTTTGTTTAGAAATGTATTAAAAATGACCGTTTTAATCGATTTTAACACAATGTTACAATTTTAAGCTTGACAGCTTCTTTCTTCTTTTTTACAGTAATTTTCAGCATGTACAAGGCTCGAAAGCCACTCGAAGCAGAAGGTTAGAGAGTAAGAGGCACAGCTTATGTGGATATGTGCGGAAGATAAGGGTTAACACTAGACTTGAACAGGTTACAATTGCCGTGATCAGGGAAGCATCACCTTGAGAGGTGGTTCCACAGAGTAGAAGATGCTCGAGCAGAACTTACATCTCACCAACGGAATACGAAGGGAATGAGGCGTAGCAAAGCGGGTCTTAAACGTGGAGGCTAGAACTGGCGGAAATAAGGTATGTAGTTCGTAAAATCTCTTTCCATGGAAATAGTGAGAGAGCGGCGAGAGACTCGCAACGATTCGTCTTTGAGAAATCGGTTGTTGGGGGAGGAAAAATAATTTGTCACCCACAAGGACGCGGGGGCTCTTTTGTGTCGAGACTGGGAGGTGAAGACTACGTATCTTCTGGCAGCAGTAGTCCATTTTAGACCTGATCTTGTAAATGTAGAGGATAGCAGGAGTCAGGTACTTACTGGAGTATTTCATGGAACCAACCATTTTTTTTCAGCATCTATAGCGAGGGAACGTAGGTATGAGTTCCACTTGAGTTTAAGTCCCGATAGGCGCTCAAGGCAGAGGGCATGGCAAGTAACATCCATACGCTTAAAGAATGTCATGCATAGAACGTTAATAACTTAGTTTTCTTATGCTTAAAAACTTTTATCTTTTGTTTTATTGAATATTTAAAACCATTCCTACTTTTTGAATCCCAAGCATCGGGGTACTGTACAACAATAGCGAAGCAAAGTAAAGAACAAAAAAGAATTGTTTAAATATTTATTTAATAATTTTCATTTTAAAAAAACATGTACAAAAATATTAAACATTCACTTTCCAATGTTTTTGTCAAAGTTTTATTTCTTAGAACCTCTTCAAGGAAAATATCTGAAATCCAAAAAAAAGAAAAATTAAAAGCTTTTAAAATGGTAAAATCTTCATGCAATTAAACTTGTTACGATCTCTCTCCCACCACCACATCTCTCCCTATCCTCTCTCTCCACCCCTCTCTCTCTCTCTCTACACCGCTCTTCCACCCTCTCTCTCTCTCTCTCTCTCTCTTTACCCCATCTCTTTCAACCTCCTCCCTCCACTGTCCAACTCTCCCCACTCCTCTATCCCAACCACTTTCTACCCCCCCTCTCTCACTGTAATGGGCGCTATGCACTTTCAGCTCGTGGGCGTTAATTCTTTTTTCATGGTTAGTAAAATACTTTTTTTTTTGCAACCTTTTTCTTTGTCGTACTTGTTTTCCTAATTAATTTAACGTTTCGTATAGCTTACTTAGTTTCCCTCTGATTCTCTTGTTTTCAATATATTCCATGAGTATTAAATTATCCAAGCCTTCTCTCCTCGTCATGTGTCCATAAATGTCAACTATCTGATTGTTAACACCAGTTCCTTTCTTCTTAAAACTTCCTCGTTTGTCTCATGCTTTGTCTATGGCACTCTCGGCATTCATGGGGAGTACTTGATCTCTCTCGTCTGAATACGTTTTTTCATCTTTGAGTAAGCTGCCTAGCATTTAGTAATACATAGGATGTTGGAGACAACAGAGCAATTCGGCAAACTATCGCGACGTTTCGTCCGTGGGAAAGTGCTTGTAGGGTGGGAAATAATTAATCGCTTAAAAGGTCGTGTAGATGCTGTTGAACTCTGTCAAGACAGGCAAGTGAGGACTGGGAAGCTCCCGCCTAGATATGGAGCAATACTCCGTTTTTGGTCTGGTTCTCGTAAATATAGAATATAACAGGAACAGTAAGATATTTACTGGAGCAGTACAATGAACGAACCTTTTCAAAGTTCTATACAGACATATATATATATATATATATATATATATATATATATATATATATATATATATATATATATATATATATATATATATACCGTGGGAGATATCTATACAAACCAATATTTTTTGAATGAAAGGTTATAGTACCAACTCAAAATACATGACAAGTTGGCATTTTATGAAATATTTATTCTATAATATAGAAATAAAACAATCAAAGTTTAACTTTAGAAAAGGTGCATCGTTCATTAAATGTGGATATCTAGTCCGAATGTCTATGTTTCTGAGCCCCGAAGTTTTCAATTTACTGACCGGCCGGAGAGAAATGATTTTCGCTAGGGTCGGTGACCCTTCGTAGTAGAAAAAGTTCATTCCTTTTTTTTTTTTTCAGGTGCCAGTCAACCTCTGTTTATATTAGACTGCTGGAACTGCTATTACATATATCCTCTACAGTCAATCGCCTATATTTTCATTTAAACTCACTGGATCATCTCGTCTGGTCCTACTGCTTTATTCTTCTTGTCTAGCGCTGATTAACTGCAACATTATAACCTAAGCCACACCGTAGAAGGTGATGCAGGCTAAGAAAGCAATATTTTGCTAATATGACGATGCGTAAAAATATCCAACTCGTAAAACAGACTAAACATTCTTTCAAAAAGAGAGAATGTATGGTTGTCAGTTAGAGAAAGAACCGGAAATGCGAGCTATGATTGGAGATGTCAAAATCAAGCAAGTAAAGTAGTTCAAATATTTGCGAATTGCTTTAACAGCAGACAAAATTGTGACACGAAAGTAAGAAGGCACATCTAAATAGCAAAAGATGTCTTCCAAAAACTAAGCAAAGTATTATGAAATAGGAAAATGGTGAACTACTGTGTAATATCAATCTTGCTATATTTGCAGGGGAAGAGACTATTTGAAACAACAAAGATACGATAGTATAGAAGGACTTTGAGAATACCATGGATGGAGAATGAAAGTAACAAAGAAGTTTTAAGGTAATAGGAATAAAAAAGGTGTTTCGAATCAGAAAGAGGCAATTGAAATTTCTAGGACACATAATGGGGAAAGAAGGCTTAGTAAAACTAACAATTGCAAAATATATTGAAAGTGCAGAGGAAGAAAAATGGATGGTTGAACCGGCAATAGGTGGGGATATTAAAAAGATAAATGTTGCTAAAAAGGATAGCAAGTTGTTGATAACTATGGTCGCCTACGTCACGAAAGGAAAATTAGTTAAAAAATGAAGGGATACTAAGGGAAGTAACTCTAGTTGTTTTTTCACGGCTAGAAGTCAGTTCTCTATTTAAAAAATAGCTCTATATGTATTAGGTTGGTGCAAAAATAATGTCGTTTTTTTACTGAAGTTGAACGTCAAAAAACGACATTATTTTTGCACCAACCTAATACATACAGAATACAATATTCCATCTATCAGAGCTGTTTTGACTTGAAGATACCTTGCAAATCAGTGTGATTTCTTATCTTCAATGCTACAACTATGTTGAGCAGACGTTATTCACAGTTCAAGCATCTAAAGGTCACATGATTTTTAATTCAGAATTGTCCATTTTCTGTACTGGTTGCCCACCTCGGCCAGAGAGTTTTATCTGCTGTGCTATTTATTTAACCAATAGGTAAGGAGAAAATAGAATAATTTATAGTATCGTCAAGGGTATTTGAGTGAAAGTCAATATAACGAACTCCACCGAAATTCGATCTCGAATCGCCGATTTCTCATTATGAGCCTTTAATCATTAACCACTAGCAAACTCGGGAGCGGGGTACCGCTGATATTTTGATGGTTTTAGCCATTTTTTAAAAAAGAAATCTCATTATCAAAAAAATCGGTTTCTACAATTAACACCATCCAGAATAAATAGGCTACATTTGAACCAATTTAAAAGATTTAGAAAACGAAATCCCGATCAAATGGGATAACTTTACTGACATACTTACATTACAAACGACATTATGTGCAGGTGAAAGAGCATCTCATATTTCGGCAGCATTTTCCCGCTGAAAAATATAAGATTGAGGCAAATAAAACTCTTTCCAATATAAATTTGTTTATATGCAGGTATCCCAATCGTTCTAATTTCGGGGGAAATGAAGGTGATTTAACTCTGTGATAGGAGTAAGGCTTGTCTTAGCTGTAAAGGTCTGAACTGGTATAACTAAAGGGTAGATCTCATTTGAACATTTGGCATGGCAATAGCGATAGAGTTGTGATAATCTTGGGAAAGGGGCTGCAGACTGCGTAAATGATTTTGTACTCTATCAAGGCTGGAGACTGGTGGGTTAAGTAGCTTCAGCCAAGATGTGGCAGCGATGCTTTATTTTTGGTCTGATCTAATTCTTCTAAAGATTCCCAAATGGATCAGGATTTTGGATGCTTATTTTAAAGGAAGGCAAATCATTCTTTGTAAGATTGGCGTTCCATAAATCTTTTAATCGCAGAGCCCTTGCTTTTGACCTTGTACCCTACAAGTTAACCTTAGCAATGATTAACTGTATTGCCTGTCGGAATGTCTTGGATGAGGAGTTATCGTAGTTATATTCGGACCATTGTCCTCATCTTTGTTGTTGTTATCACAACGTTTCGGCCTTTGTGCCCCCCAACCAACATCACGTACCCCGATGCAGGTAGCCCAGGGAACTAAACCCTTTATTTAATCTACAGGGGTAAGTTGTTCTCGTTCAACTGTCCATATCTGGGGATATCTCGTGTATTTGTTTTTATTTTAATGTTGTTCAGTTATTGCTCACCTCGTTATCACTGAGTCTAAGTACACACTCCCCGACCCAGGGATTGAACTCACAATTATTAATTCACCAAATTCACAGATTAAAGTTTTAATCCCCTAGGGTACTGCCCCATTCTAAGTCCATCTATCTGTTAACTGTTGACTTAAAATTTCTTTTAATATCGCGTCTCTTCAGGACGCAGGTGATCTTGACTTTCGATGGAATTCCTTGATTTATGGTCTGGGAATTGCCATGAATTATTGTGAATAATAATGGATTAATTTCCTGTTCTTTTTCCACGGCCTCGAAATCAGAGTTTCATTTCTCTTAGACTGGCTACCATTCAAGGCTAGAGAGACCCATCTATTTTGGTATTTAATCCATTGCTAGGGTATAAGAAGAGACGAAATATTGTATTTCCCAAGGGCATCAGTGCGAAAATGCACGCAATTGGCTCGGCTTGAATTTGAACTCTCTTCGCCTTTTCCACTTTCTGTGTCAATATTCGCAATATGAGGCGCGCATCCTGGACTTGAGATACATTAATAATAATTAGACTAATTGATTCAGTACATCTACGGAGTCTGTCTACAGGCAAAAATACACGCTCAAAATCTGGAAAGAAATTTGGGCTAGAAATCGTCTGTACTTACTGCGGCACTGATCACCGGTCTGACAATAAGACGCACAAGAGGTTCTGTAATCTCTCCTACATGGATATGGAGCTAGAAAGACAAATAGAACAAAACACAGATGCATTAGTCATATATATATATATATATATATACATATATATATATATATATATATATATATATATATATATATATATATATATATATATATATATATATATATATATATATATATATATAAAATGATATATACAAGTATGTCATAACTATGATGTCAAAATTGCTTGACCAATTTCAGTGTTTAGTATAATACTTCAGGTCTTGTGAGAGACTAAAGTGAGCTTACTATATACCTATAGACTCAGATGTTAGTTTCAAATAACATTACTAGTGAGTTGGTGTCAGTGAAGAGCTTAAATATTTGGTCAAGAATGTGGAACCTTACAGTACACACACGCACACACACACACACACACATATATATATATATATATATATATATATATACTCACATATATGTATATGCATTCGACCCACGACATATCAGGGTTTGATATGGAGAATAATGTTGTTATATTTAAAACAATAAGAGGTTTCGTAAATGAAGAAATGCATTTACAATAATCATAAGGGGTCCATTTTTCATCACATAACAACACATTAAAATGCTTCTTTATTGCTTGCGTGTAAGCAGACCAAACTGATACATTTCTCAGTTTATTTTTTGTTTTGTTTCATATGAAAAAAGTCTGAAGAAAAATGCCAAGTTTTACCGAAATGTCCCGAATACCTTCGGCTTTCTTCGGCAATTCTATTAAATGATCTTCATTGTTGACGTTTGTGGATCTTCATTATTCGAATAACCGAAGCGATAAACGTTACATTTTTCATGCAAGAATAATTCCTCCAAAAGTCATCAGTTATCTTTGGTTCAACCACAACATGTCCTAATTTAATTTCGTACAAGATGATTATTTAGTGTTTTTTCCATGGTTTATCTACTCTTTGTGGGTTATTAAAAATTGAAACATATTTTGGAGTGCGTTATATAGGAATAAAGTGTCGCTGCCGACACTTGAGTTTGAACATAGATCGCCAGTGAGCAAACACAGGCGATCCCATTATTGAATTAAGTAGACCACGTGGCCATAGAGGAAACGCATATATGGGAGGTAGCGTGCGTCTGATCGCATTTCTAGTCTATCTTCTAGACTATACGGATCGCTATTTCTATTCTGTCCTCTATTACCACTCGGATCTACTCTATTCACTATACTATTTCTCTATTCGGATCACTATACGGTGGTTACTGTTCGAGCGAGTATTATCGAGCAAGTACTTCGAGCAAGTTATTCGAAGGCGTCTGATACTAGTATTGTTTAACATACTATAGTTGTATCTGCGATTATAAAGTCCCTACTACAACGAGCATCACGAAAGTGACGACGAGTATTCGTTGACATCACAATGATTTTGAGAATATCAGAATGGCATTAACATTTTCATGAGAATAACAAGGATTTTTCCAGATACAAGTTTTACTATTTCACCCAAAACTTGGGAGTGAGATGGATTCATATCTTTCCCAAGTTAATTATAACGATCCCGACTGGAATCCGAACTCTGATCTCCGATTTCTCAGTTCGAGCAATTAAACGCAAAAAAGATAATTTGTAATGAAACAACCATTTGAAAAATGATGTCTCTTCATAGAATAACCATTGCAATGTATGACTAACAGTTCGTATGCATGTCAGCTATGGCGGATAAACCGTGTTGCAGTAACTTAATCAAGTATATCCACAAGATTCAGTACGCTCAAATCCTCGCTCACGATGAACAGTTCTGTCTGGCCAATTTCACTCGCAAGACTAGGGCTAGCCCATAGTATGGATTTCAGGCACTTTCCAACAATATTAGCAAGAAGTAACCTCCCTGGAGAGATTCGAACCAGGGTTTTAGGGTTGGAATAACAACGTCTTAACCACTCGGCCGGTTATGCATTCTCTCAAGCCAGTTTCGCAATAACATGTAATGTAACACGTATGGGCTTCAGATCACGTTAATAATCCAGAGTTATTAATTATATAGAAATCTGTTTGAAGAATTTAATTTTATGCTCTTTTAAATGACATTTACTTGTCACCAGAATCTCTGCTAAAGTTTGGGCAATTAAACATGCTTACGTTATCATAGAGAACGATCTTTTGAATGGTTGCAAGAATGCGGCTTAAAAGGACACAGGCATTTACAGCGAAACTGGTAGGCATTTGAATAAGTTGAAACCGTTAATGATAAATACGCTATACGAATAAAGGCTTACATTTCCCGAATTTCGGGATAAAGAAAAAACATTCTCTCGTCGAGGTAAGAAGCAATTTAAACCAAAACAAAATATGTTTGGAAATATGTCTGAGCGCTAGAAGAAATTCCCTCAATAATTTACACTTATAGGAATGTTTACTTGTCGAAAATTAGAATTTTCTGAGTTTCACTGTGGGCAAAAGACAAAATAAAATGAACTTACATGTGCGACATGTGTTTTTCGATGTGCAAAGTTCTTTACAGTATTCATCCGTTGGGACAAAACCACATTCTCCTGTAAAGGGAAGTCAGAAAAAAGGAATTATTACACTGAGATATATATGTGTGTGGGTGGGTGTGCGTGTGTATTGTTATGAAATACGTGTAACGCTCGTAGTTGCCGATTAGTAAGACTGTCAAAAAAAAACACTGGAAACAAGGTTGAAAGAAAAAGGCTTTAATCACATGGGAACATGTATTGAAGATACAATTATTCAGTACGCCTGAAAGTGTTTCTCCTTTGCAACCCACTTTTTGCCATTGTTCCATGAGAAAGCTTTCTACTCAAAGCGGATGGAAGAGCCTATATTTCAATAATAGTGTAGAGAAGGTTAGAAAACTTTTCTGCACAAAACACACACACACATATAGGGTGCGATGGATAAATTGTCGTCTAAATTACGCAAAAATGAAAATAGCACTGACATTTCATTTTAACAGATATATTTACCAAAATTACACCAAAATATCTTGAAACACTAAAGAGTAAATTTATTCAATAAAATAATCATTGGCTTAAACCGCGGCCTCCAGACGACTTCGGAATCTCCTGCATCGCGTCTGGGCGGTCTCCTTGCTTAAGTTGGTGAATGCTACCATAATCCTTGCCTTCAGTTCAGCTTTGATGTTACAAGGTGTTTTGTTGTTCAAGGGGGTTGCAGTCTGGGGAATTAGGTGGCCAGATGTAAGGGGTGAAAGCCGACATCGAAATTTTTATGTCAGCGCAGAAATAACTATTTAAACCGCAATCTTCCATTCGTTCTCTCCTTCCTGTTCAGGCGCTATAGCCCAGAGGAATGAATTCATCTGGCTATATCAACGTGGCCGCTCGGATCATAGCAGACGCCGCTTTGTATCCACCCGTAGTAAACGAAAGTATGCCCTCAATGGGGCGAAGTCGCTGTTCGCTGATAGAATGAGAAACCGTCTCACAGGTTTATTTCATAGGATTACTCTAAGAGTGTACTGAATAAGAATAAATCTTCAGTCTATCCTCTAATCAATCGGTTTGGACTATGGCCATTTACTACTTGTAACGCAAAATGCTTCGTTTGAAAAGTCTTTTCCAAATCCACTCTCGACTCATGAGGTTTTAACCTGATTCTACCCCGAGAACGGAAGCTCTACTAAGTGATATGTACATAACACAGTCCATGGTGTCTGCTATTCTCTCCAAAATAGAACCCCACTAGGCACGCGGACTTTACGTTATCCTTGCAATTACTCTGAAGAAATGGACTCCTGAATTGGCTCTTCTATCAAACCTCTCCAATAAATGTCTTACTGCTTCTTGCTTTCCAGCTTATTAGAAATTTACTCCTGGTTCATGCCATTAAGAATTCTGGTGAACTTGTGACTTCGTGCTAGCATTGCCATCGACGGCCCCGAAAGGTCCTGTATACCCAATTTCACTCACAACACTTGGGTCAACTCGTGGTATGGTTTTCAGGCCCTCTCCAAATGTGCCGCACACTGGGATCACCCCCTCCAGATTGATAACATCAGGAAGTCAATTTCCATGGTGATATATATATATGTGTGTGTGTGTGTGTGTGTGTGTGTGTGTGTGTGTGTGTGTGTGTGTGTGTGTGTGTGTGTGTGTGTGTAAAATAAAGAAAGAGGTATTGATAAAGAGACATTCAAATAATACCGTATGGAAAAGATGACACTTGTCATTATCTGAACTTACCGATTTATTCGGACAATTTTCATCTTAGTAACAGAATATTGATCCAAACGACTCGTCGAATAATTTATTCTTCCCTCGACGAAAAAAAATTTATCATTATCATCATCATCATATTAACATCACCGTGTTGTGCTATTTCCGCTGGGGGCAGATTGCGAACCCACGTGACTTAACTCACTTTTCCAGCATTTCAGTCTAACTGAATACTTTTTTAGACCTACACATCCGCACGCGTGGCCAGACTGTTGTTATTGGTTAAGGCGGATTTTTTTGTTTTTTATCGAGGCATCATCTGTATAGATTTCCCACCAGAGCTGAAGAAATTATATCTGTCTATTAGGTGAGAACTTTGCGAATTTGTGCTACCAAAACCCTCGACAGCTTTCGAACTGGTTTGTTCTACCAAATTTCACACGCGTAGGTCAACCCGCGGAATAGCTTTCAGGCTGACATTGAGACAATATCCTCAAACGGATATTATCAAGGAGTCATCTCCTTCACAAATCAGAGTCGAACCTGGATCTCATCGTCACAAGGCATACGCTCTAACCATTTGAACCCGGATGACATAGTCACAACGCTAACCCTGAAACCATTTGAACCCGGGTCGCATAATTGCAACGGTAACGCTCTAACCATTTGAACCCCAGTCTCATGGTCAAAACACTAACGCTCTAAGCATTAGACCAGTTTGTTTTCTTTGTTTTTAAACTAACAGTAAACGAAATAAAATAAAATAAAACAGGAAATAATTTAATAGCATTCTGTTTTACATACCACTGTATTCAAATGGGATTGAACATCTTTTGCAGGTTGTGCCGCAGCATTTCAAAGCTGAAATATATAAAGTTATAGTCTGATAGTTTCATATAATATGGCATTTTCTTAATAAAAGGAACTAGTCTTACCTTAGGATACAAGAGGTTTCATTGATACATAACATATTCTAAAACGTGACATAGCTAATAATTTACCATTTTTTGTAAATGGTGCAGTGGATATTTTGGCTCACCATATGGATGTTCTTATATATATATATATATATATATATATATATATATATATATGTGTGTGTGTGTGTGTGTGTTTGTGTGTGTGCGTGCGCGCACGCGTGTGTCTGTGTGAACATATATATATATATATATATATATATATATATATATGTGTGTGTGTGTGTGTGTGTTTGTGTGTGTGCGTGCGCGCGCGCGTGTGTCTGTGTGAACATATATATATATATATATATATATATATATATATATATAATATATTATAATATTTTTCTAATATGATTCCTTCGCTACATAAGAGTTCTCATGTTTCAAAAGCGAGAGCCGAGACCCTCAATATAATTATTGAAATTAAGTTGAATTAAGGTATCTGGTCTCGTTTCATCGTCAAGCGAAAATTTAGGAATAAGCTATCTTGTGGTTCGCGCGTGTTTATAAGTATGGTCTCTTGTAACATTAGTTACTATGGAAACGGCTGGGGGCGACCATATTGGTTAGGTGGTCGAAGACTTAAGATTTAATTTTTATCTACAGACCAGTCCCCTTCGGAAAGTTTATGTCAGGTTATGTTGGGGTGCCTATTTCAAATCTGATAGTAGCGGTCGCCGTCTAGTTAGTCTAAAGCGAAATGTATTTTATTGCGTTGCGGCAGGTCGTTAAGTGTCGAAAGGATTCTGTTTCATTATTATCTATCTTTTAATCTCTTTATTTATTTGTTTATTCAAATGGCTATTTTTTATACAAACGTGTTGAACTGGATTACAATTTGTTTTTTTGACGACTTCACAAAGGGTTTTTCAATTTAATGATTGGGCTGAGCTTTTAAGGCTTTTATTAAACTATAGAATTTATTTGTTTATCTGGTTTTTCTTTTTCTATTTTTTTATGTTAATTATTTAATGCGAAAATTTGTTGATGTCGGCAAAAAACCGTTAACTCCTGCCTATGGTTTAATAACTTTTCATTATTTAGAAACTTAATGATGTGTAGTTTTTTATGTAGGCATAAAGAGCATGGGTCATCCCAGGTTTTACAAGTTCTTGTTCTATTTATTATTTTCCATTTTACTTTTGGTGTTTTATTCGTTTCTTTTAAATGCCAGAAATATTGGGATATAGATGTCTGATTTCTATTTTGGATATTGTTGAAGGAACTCTTGTGTTGTCTCCATCTAATTTTAAATTTATTCTTCGTTGACCCAATGTATATCCTGTCAGTGTTAGGACTCTCAATGGATTAGATAGTGCATTGGTATACCACGGATTTAGTGAGGCATTTATTTTCTAACGAGAAGTCATTAGGGTTTCCACAATCACATAATTTTTCATTATTTTTGTCTAATTACAGTTTAGGAGTTTTATTGATACTGTTTTGGGATGCGTGTTTTTCCAGGATTTTATTATTATTTTTTTTTATGATTCTTTCTAGATTTTCAGTGAAGCTGTAAC
This sequence comes from Acanthosepion esculentum, assembly GCA_964036315.1. Classification (NCBI taxonomy): domain Eukaryota; kingdom Metazoa; phylum Mollusca; class Cephalopoda; order Sepiida; family Sepiidae; genus Acanthosepion; species Acanthosepion esculentum. The sequence goes on along the minus strand of OZ038497.1, from coordinate 76,579,336 downwards.
TTAATTTTAAGGTATTTTTATTAAAGATCTCGCTAAGTTTGCTATTAGTGGGAAAGTGTTTTTCAATTAAAGCTAGGAACTTATGCCCAAGTTTCGTACCGACCATTTGGTTGAACGGAGGGGTATACCATATGATCTTTCTTTTCCTGTTTTTCTTACTATTTGTACTATTGTTTCTATAGCTTATGTCAGCGCTTTTGTATCCGCTATTTTTCAGGGCTGTGTTATAAAAATTACTGAGTTGTCGGAATATTTCCTTCTTTGCGGAGTTCATACTTATTCTTTTCTCTATTGATGTGGGTATATGCTTAATTATAGATGGAGGGTGGTTTGACTTAGGGTGTACATACAAGGGGTTAGTGTTAGGTTTTCTGTAGGGTGTGTAATTGTTGTTTATTAAGTCTAGAGTTACGTCGAGGAAGTTTACGCTTTTTAATTTAGTGTTTACTATAGTTTTTAGATTTAGTTTTCCGAATTCACTATAAATTATCTTTCTAATTTTATCTGTTTTAAAATTTGTTGAGCTCCTCACTACCATGAGCCCGTCATCTCTGTATAGCCGGATGTTCTTGATGTCTAATTCACGGTGCGCGGTTAGATTGTACAGTATAAATAGACCGACAAGGTCCGAAAATTCTGCAGAGTCCAGAGATCCCATGGGGAATGTCAAAATTGTCAGTAGTGCTTTTAATCTTATTATGAATGAGTACAGATTCCTTGGCACTAAGAATTATATTTGTTTCTTTCTTAGTTAAGTCAGAATATACTGTAGCAAACTCCGGAGCAGTTGTGAAGAGGTCTTTCGATATTGACATATATATATTGACATATATATATATATATATATATATATATATATATATATATATATATATATATATATATGCATATATATGCAGGGTGATTGAATATAACTACCTATTTTATATATGAATAGCCAGCCAGGAGTCCTGATTTAACACCCTGTCACTTTTTGCTTTGGGGCTGGTTAAAGAGCAAGTCTACTTGATTTGGAAGACTTTAGAACAACTTAAAGGGCGAATACGAATACAAGAAGTTATGTCTTCCATACTACTGGTGAAATCAGTTGGCGCGATTCCTGAGCGGCTCGAGATGGTCGCGAAACCTGTTGCCAATATCGAATTTTAAATAAAACCTCATGCAAAACGCTTTCCTCTCATATCCATTTCTTGTAAAATTTATAGTTAATAAATAAATTATATTTTTTAAATGGGGAGTTATTTACAATCACCTTATATATATATATATATATATATATATATATATATATATATATATATATATATATATGTGTGTGTGTGTGTGTGTGTGTGTGTGTGTGTGTGTTTGTATATTTGTATTATATTTTTATTTGAATTATAGTTTTATATTTGGAGGTGTGCATGCCTGTGTCTATATGTATTTGTATATGTAAATAGATGTATATATATTATTACATACTATATATTATTTATTTATTTAATATTATAGTATTACACCCCCACCTCTAAATTAAAATCGATTGTTCCCTTATCATTAAAGTATGTTATAAATATCAATGTTTGAATTATGTAACGGTCAGTTTTCAATCAACATCTGACGAGTTGAGCTATCGGTGATAAAAAAGATGTATAATTATTATGAATATATAATTTATAGGTCTGTTATTTTACATTGTGCACTATTTTATTAACACCAGGATACAATGTACGATATTATATATATATATATATATATATATATATATATATATATATATATATATATATATATATACTAATATCATATATATATACTAATATATATATATATATATTAATATTAGAAATAATATATATATACATACTAATATATATATACTAATATTATCAATATATATATATATAATATTATCAATATATATATATATATATATATATACTAATATTATCACTATATATATATACTAATATTATCACTATATATATATATATATATATATATATATATATATATATATATATATATATATATATATACTAAATGAAATAAATCCTAAAGAGCCAGGAATATATATATATATATATATATATATATATATATATATATATATATATATATATATAATGATAATATTTGGTAATCCGTAGGGTAATTCTAAAAAAATATAGATCCTGGGACCGCTCAATGTCCAAACCAGAGCATAATAATTATTATTATAAAGAAAATGAACTCTTAAAAGAGCATGGTAATATGTATTTCGTTAAAATCGAGAGTTTGATCTCAACTCTTCAGACCGACTCCTTACGCGCAATTATTTGTGTGTAAGTTGTCGGTCTGAAGAGTTGAGATCGAACACTCGATTTTAAGGAAATAAATATCACAATAGTCTTTTAAGAGTTCGTTTTCCTTAAAATAATAATTATATATATATATATATATATATATATATATATATATATATATATATATATATATATATATATATATAATTATTTATTTGAATATTACAACATAAATATGTTATAAAATCACGACAAAAGTAGCCATTTTGTTTCAACACTTCTAGTGTCTTATCAAGTGACGATGTAGAATATAGAATAAATGGTTTTAAAAGTTTCAAATTAATCAACGATCCTTAGCTAGGAGTAAACGCTGTTACATAAGCTAGAGTGACCAATCAAAATACAAGTATAGGGTGATTCGAAAAATTTGACAACTAAGCAAGGTTATCATAGATATTAAAAGATTTATAAAATTTGAAATTAAAATTAAAAGTAAAAAATTAAAATTACCTATTTAGAAATCTAAATCAAATCTCTATTAAGTTTTAAATTGTAGAATTACCAAGGAGAAAAAATATAAAAATATAAAGATAAAAATAAAATATATATATGCTATTTAATTTGTATTTTCATTGAAATTATGTTGAAAGGGATGTTCAGAATCCCAGACAGAAATGTATACACTTTAGTTTCATTTCAACATGTTCGTCGCCTCTCACGCGAAATCATTCGAACACACGCATGTTAAGCGCTCAGACGTATTTAGATATATACACACACATACAAAAAATCAAACCACACATAGGCAAATGCACTTAACTTACACATACACATCAATACACACAGGCACATACATCTACATTCAATATGATCTAGACGGTCAGATGTCAAAGCTATTCGTGGCTTAATATGTTATTAAACGAATTTTAACTTGAAATATAACTAAACCGGTCAAATATACATAGATAAAATTTAAACAAATAAATATATATAAATATATATATATATATATATATTTTTAAAAACATATAGTTTTCGACACATTACAGACAAAAGTAAATAACCACCTCCATATATAATTGTACACTCACACATACGCATACAAATCAACACATGCATTCGCATATACACATATATGCGTAATTAGGTACGCATATACAGACATACGCACATAAACATACATATAGATAAGCACATATAAATATATTGACCCATACGTCGACGCAGAAAAGTAAATAAAGCAAGTGAATACATATATATATACACATATAAGCAAACAATATATATATATATATATATATATATATATATATATATATATATATATATATAAAAGCAAATAAAAGAAGAATACTTACTTCCCTTACAGTCAGCATCTGTATAACATTCTTGACACACGGGCCTACGCCAAAATGGTGGAAAGAATTGTGGAAATGGGTATATCCAAAAACTATGAAAGTTAACTAAGTCATTAGCTTTCGAATCAGATTTCTTCTTTAATGGACGCGGACCCAGAGCCCACTTTGTGTTTTCTGTCAGGCAGTGTCCATTTTTTTCTGGAAATAAAAGAACAGTAATTAGAGTACATTGCATTTCACATTAGTAAGTACAAATTTATGTCTATATACAAAAGATACACTTATTTGATTCTAAAGATTAATTCGCCGACTGTTGGCAACATCTATCTGTGCAGTTATGAAGAAAGTTGATATGTTCTGCGAAGTTGTTTACTTGCAAAACCCTGAATTTTGAAGTTTCATATTAATATGTTGTTTGTTCGGAGCTTTAAATAAGTTATGAGGTTGATTTAACATTCAAAAAGAAATCTTAAATCATACCAGAGCTCGCAACTCTGTAAAATACAAAAAAAAATCGACTAGTACCACTAAACTGCAAAGAAGTTTGATGATAATTATGAACGACTCCGATGCAGGTTCGATAGGGGTAAATAGAGGAATTTCCTACGCTGATCTATGTTCAGTATCAAGAGAGAATTTTTTTTAAATGGTCTATATCTATAAATATACAGCGGTGTAGATACCCAGTTTTCCGCCGGTCTGATGCATAAAACCTTACGTTTCATCGCTATTCCTTTTCGTATCGATATGCAGGAAAAAAGAGGAAAGACCCGTTGCAAGTTTGCAAGGAAGCGAAAGGAGAATACACGCCAAAGGATGACTCGAAACCTGTTTTCAGTATATTTATCGGGTTTATTTAGATTTTGACTTGCACAGTTTGGATAGAAATGGATGTATGTCTGACAGATCAATTTCCTTCAACTCTTCCTCAGACCAAATTTGCCCATCTCAGCATCAAGTCACAGAGCTAGCAAAATGGACTGCATCGGAGTAACCTAAGGCACAGTCTGTCTCCGTTAACTGCTGCCATCCCAATTGTGACTGTTAACATAAGACTGTGATGGAAACCCCTATGTCCGGTTTTGTCGTCACTTGTTCTCAAAAGTTTTCATTTATTTAATTTTTTTTATTCCCTTTCAGTCTAGTTGTTAATGCCTTTGAAGACCCTATCTCACAGACTTATCTTCTTCTCTATGTGCCGTATCCCTTCAAAACGTAGGAAATTATCGTCCTCCAGATCTTCCTGTCCATTGCAACTCTTAATAAGTTTTGTCTTTTTGCTATTTCTCCCAAACCCTATTCTACCATTCATTTACTCAAGCCCATCAAGTTACGCGCCGCTTTTCTATGTCCCTTTTGCTCTGAAACTGTCCAGTGAGTATTAGATTTTCCAAGCCCTCCTTCCTCATTACGTGCCCCAGAAATTTCAACTAACTCTGATATTAAGTATCATTCTTTTTGTTTCCATTTTCTCTAAAAACCCAGTCGTTGCATGCATGTTCGGTCTATGGTATCCTCAGATATCCCAATCATAGTGTCACATATCAAGCTATGTCATGTTAGGCCGTGTTATTAAAAAAACAAACAGAAAGCTTCCTTAATATGAAATAGGATAAATAAAGAGCATTTTTTAAAGAGTTCTTTTCATAAACGAATTGCGCCACTTTCGTCTGGACTGAGTGTCTACAGACGGAAATTGGCTTCAAAGGTTGAGACGTCAGCAATGGGGTGAAGTGTGATTCTTGGGGCTGTGATTATGGGTGGAAAAATGATAGGCATATATTGAATGGCAAGAAGTCAACGAAGACCTACATTGATTTTTCAGTCTACAAATGGGACCTTAACCGGGTTGAAACTTTATAGATCATTCTGAAGTGTAAGACCTGCTTTGATCGGGCACAATTTACGAGCAAAGATGAAATTGAAAACGCTATTTTGAACGATGTGCATTCTGTTTCACATGGAGCTCATAAATCAAAATCAAAACTTCTAAAAAATTGTTTCAGATCGATTACTTATTTTTTACGGTTTATCAACCATTTGTGGGTTATTCAAAACGGAAACATATTTCGGATTGTAAGAATACTTCTTTCTTCTGCGTTGATTTTTCCAGATAAAAGTCCTACGTAACTGGTGGGGGGAGAGGTATTCATACCTTTACCAAGGGTATTTGTGCATAAATAACGAACCCGACTGGAATTTGAACTTGGTTTATTCCGAAGCGCTTTTGATTATACAATCTACACATTCTTTAGTTTCAGAAAATAATACATACACTTTATATTAATGTCACCGTCAAAATTCTATCACTGTTTTTCTTTTTCTTTTTTTTTTTTTATTAAAAATATTTCTCTGTAAACTTAGTGCATGGTTGGTCTATAATTAAAAATTTTAATTATAACATGATATTTCCTGGGGTTCAAGTAACTTGTCTAATAATATGAAACTTGAAAATGCTGGTAAAATTCATAAAACTGTTGCAACAAACAGACAAGTTTCAAAAACACACACACACGCGCGTGCGCGTAGATATGTCTGCGTTTGTGCGTGTGTGTGTGTGTGTGTGTATGTGCGCGCGCACGCTCGTGTGTGTTAAATTTTGGATGTAACTAAAAAATATATCTGTAAAACAATAATACAAAATAAGGATAAAAGAAAAATTTCAAATATCTCCGTTCCTGAAAGAATTACTTCTTTCCGAAACCAACTATAAAATGTCAAAAAACTAAAAGAAAAATTAAAATTAAATTCATAACCTCATTCCGTTTAAAATATATAATACATAAAATTAACCCCAAACTAAAATTATAGAAATATTAATTACATAATAAAAACAAATTCGACAACAATATAATTTACTTACTTTTGTTTATTAGACATTAAATTACGTCAATTTGCTTCCCCCATTAAAATATTAGACCTCACATTGTTAGATACTTCTAGTAGAAAATAAAATAGATAATTATTGGGATCTAAAAGATCTAAATATTTATTGATGAAATGATGGCAATAGCAACCTACGGAATTTAACTTGGCTAATAATATGAAACTTGGGAACTCTGGCAAAATTCGTAAGAAAAATAGGAACAAAAAGGATTTAAAATTTGGGAGACAAATAATGAAAAGAGAAAGCTAAGAGAATTTGACACTCACGGGAAATATTGAAGGCAACAGAAGCAGGGGAAAGAGGCCGACATGTAAATTACAAATTGGAGATACTAAAATCAAACAAGTATAACAATTTAAATATTTAAGAAGTGTTTTAAAAGAAGACGGAAAGTGCGACACTGAAATCTGAAAGTGGACTGGAATAGGGAAAGATATCATCCAAAAGCTAAGCAAAGTATTAAAAAACGGAGAAAAATCGTTCAAAACAAAGTAAAGAGTACTGAAATGTTGCATAATGTTAGTCCTCCTCTATGGCAGAGAATGCTGGACAATCTCCTCACAGGTGAAGAAGATACTTGAAGCAACAGAAATGTGGTTCTACAGAAGGATGCTGAGAATAACATGGACTGAATATATGAGCAAGGATAAAGTTTAAAAGTAAATGGAAATAAAAAGGAAATTTATACTTAACAGGAAGAGAGAGTTGAAATTTCTGGGGCACATAATGAGAGTTTGGAAAATTGGATATTCACAGTGCAGATTGAAAATCTAGAGGGCAAGGGAAAAATTGTATAAGCAACCTAGCGAGCGTGAGTAAATGGATGACTGAAACAGAGTTCAGAAAAGATAACAAAAAGATCAAATTTATTAAAAGCTACAAAGGACAACAAATTATGTAGAGTGATGATCGCCAACGTCCTGTAGAGAAACGGCATATAAAAGATGAATATTGTGCATTTAATTCCAAAAACTTCCAATGGTCAGGAATTAATGAGATTGTTACTTATAGACTAGGAATATATATATATATATATATATATATATATATATATATATATATATATATATATATAAATTTACTAATTTAAAAATATGGTTCCATCATTACACAGGAATTACCATGTTTCAAAACAAAAACATGCAAAAACCTTCAAATTCAATTATGGAATTAAATTCCCTAGTTCTGTTTCATTTTCGAGCGAATTTTGGAATAACTTATTTTGAAATTTAGTTTTATAAGCACATACGTTCATAATATTAGTTTCTATAGATATGGGGAAATCCAATCATTTTAACAACTATTTTAATATCTTTAAATTAGTAAATTTATAATATTTATGCTCTGTAAATTTGCATTGAGCACACCGGATTATATATCTTACTGTTTTTTCTCTTTATTATAATTAATATATATATATATACATATATATATATATATATATATATATATATATATATATATATATATATATATATATATATATATATATATATATATATATATATATATAATTATTTATTTGAATATTACAACATAAATATGTTATAAAATCACGACAAAAGTAGCCATTTTGTTTCAACACTTCTTGTGTCTTGTCAAGTGATAATATAGAATATAGAATAAATGGTTTTAAAAGTTTCAAATTAATCAACGATCCTTAGCTAAGAGTAAACGCTGTTACGTAAGCTAGAGTGGCCAATCAAAAAACAAGTATAGGATGATTCGAAAAATTTGACAACTAAGCAAGGTTATCTAGATATTAAAAGATTTATAAAATTTGAAATTAAAATTAAAAGTAAAAAATTAAAATTACCTATTTAGAAATCTAAATCAGATCTCTATTAAGTTTTAAATTGTAGAATTACCAAGGAGAAAAAAAAAAATAAAAATATAAAAATAAAAGATATATATGCTATTTAATTTATATTTTCATTGAAATTAAGTTGAAAGTTGTATTCAGAATCCCAGACATAGATGTATACATTTTTCGTTACATTTCAACATGTTAGTCGCCTCTCACGTGAAATCATTCGAACAACGGCATGTTAAACGCTCGGACGTATTTAGATATATACACACACATACAAAAAAGCAAACCACACATAGGCAAATGCACTATACTTACACATACACATCGATACATGCAGGCACATACATCTACATTCAATATGATCTAGACGGTCAAATGTCGAAGCTATTCGTGGCTTAATATGTTATTAAACGAATTTAAACTTGAAAAATTTAAACAAATAACTATATATAAATATATATATATATATATATACATATATATATATATATATACATATACACACACATACACATATATATACATATATACATTTTTGAAAACATATAGTTTTCGACACATTTACAGACAAAAGTATATATATATATATATATATATTTATATATATATATATATATATATATATGTTATTATTATTATTATTATTATTATTATTATTATTATTATTATTATTATTATTATTATTACAGTGTGAATATCAAACTCGGAAAGAAAACTACAAAAACTCCTACAGAAAGAAAGGAAGAAGACAGCATCAAACATCAAATTCAGGAATGCATAATGCATGTTTGTTAGCAAAAGGATGAGAGCCCAAAATGGAAATTACAAATCGGAGATCCCAAAATCAAACAAGCACAACAATTTAAATATCTGGGAAGGGTTTTAACAGAGGATGGAAAGCGCGTCACTGAAAACCGAAGGCGCATTGAGATAGCCGAAGATGCCTTCCAAAAGTAAAGCAAAGTATTAAGAAACAGAAAAAAAAACTTCGTTGGAAACAAACAAAAGAGTACTGAACTGTTACGTGATATCTGCCCTCCTATATGGCGGTGAATGCTGGATAATCTCCTCACAGATGAAGAGACTTGAAGCAACAGAAATGCGTTTCTACGGAAGAATGTTGAGGATACTATGGAGCTAGCATGTGGACAACGACGAAGACAAAAATTGAACAAAAAGAAAACTTATACCTAACATCAGGAAGAAACAGTTGACATTTCTAGAGTACATCATGAGAAAAGAGGGCCTGGAAAATTTTATATACACGGGTAGATTGAAGACAAGAGGTACAGAGAAAAACAATACAAAATTGCTTGCGTATATAGATGGCAGAAGAGGGTTAAGGAGAAATAACAGAAGACAACATTTGTTAAGAGCTATAAAAGACAGTGTGGAGAGCCTTGATCGCCTAAATTCTGAGGGACAGCGACACATAAAGAAAAGATTTCTGTATTCGTTCGCTGTACATGACAAATCCCTTTCGTGTATGTCCCCAAATTTAGAGTGTATGGTTATTGAATCCATGAGGAAATTGTAATGTGCGTTTGCGTGTATATATATATATATATATATATATATATATATATATATATATATATATATATATATGATGAAAATGTGGAAAGCAAAATCCGAATATGTGAGTTTACTGTTTTTTATTTTGTTTTTGTTATAAAAAACAGTAAACTCACATATTCGGATTTTGCTTTGTCTTTTCCACATTTTCATCATACCGTCGGATCTACATCCACATATTTGCTTACATATATATATATATATATATATATATATATATATATATATATATATATATATATATATATATATATTAAAGAGAAGAGAGAAGCCGCAAAAATGGCGATAGATTTAAAACGGTGCAGAGGTCATAAAAAGATAAGAACAAAGACTTCATTCCTTCGCCCTTTCTCTGACCAATCCTAATTGTTTTATTACCCCTTAAGCAGAAGAACATTTTCTCCACAAGTGCAAGAAAATTTGGTTTACTACTACACACAAAAGAAAATGGTTAAACATCGGAAAACACGAGGAAAAATTAATTCCTTTTAATAATATATGTAAATAATCACTATTCGCCTGATGACAGTCAAAAACCCGAAACCCGTGTAGCAAAATATGGAAAATAAAATAAAATATACATCTAAAAAATCAACATTAAAACCAAAAACGTTTGCAGTTTCTCTTTAAAATATACATACACATTTCTCTCGTTGGAACAACTACAACCATTCCTTTATATATATATATATATATATATATATATATATATATATATATATATATATATATATATATAATGGATGTGTGAGTAGTGAAATTAGAATTAGGCGAACAGAATTCGGATTACAGTCGATTTTTTTACATTGACTTGTACCCTATATTATGGGTTATATAGTAGGGTAGACTGGGTGTTAGCTTTGGTTGTGAACCAAACTAGGAGATGAACAACTCTGAATTCAAAATGTTCGAATTAATAAATAAGTATATATATATGTGGGTGTGCGTATATATATATATATATATATATATATATATATATATATATATATATATATATATATATACGCACCCACAAATAAATGTATATATATATTCAATAATATATATATATCATATAATAAATAAGTATTATATATATATATATATATATATAATGGATGTATAAGTTATGTAATGGATAATGGCTCGAAATGAAAAATAGTTGAACAGAGTTCGAATTCCAGTTGAATTCCTTACATTCACTTGTGCACTATATATGGCTTAAATAGTAAGTCAGACTAGGGTCTTTGTCAAACAGTCTAGGTGAAGGACTCCTCTAAAATCAAACACGTGGAAATTTAATCACGTGTGGCCGGTGATGACATCGGCTAAATTGTGTCTGACATAGCGGGTCTTACCCGTGAAGATTAGAACTGGTGTAACTAAGGACTGTAGTTCATCTGAACAATCTCCATGGAAATAGTGATAGAGTAATGAGAGGCTTTCGGAGAAAGGGGCTGTATGCTGAAAAATAATTTGTTAAAAGCGGGAACGCTTTTAGACAGTATGGAGAGTGGAAAGTGAAGACTGGGAATCTGTTTTGCATGCAAAAGTTCAATTTTACTGAACAATGGATCAGACCTAACTGTACCGAGTCAGAAGGTGTAAGGACGCACAGAGTAGTGTCCTGAGTTTCCTAATACGTGTGCAACAGAAACAGATAAGAAAGACGGTGGTGTTGGGCGACCCATATATATATATATATATATATATATATATATATATATATATATATATATATATATACGAGTGGCCAACTATATATATATATATATATATATATATATATAGTTGGCCACTCGTATTCGAGGGTACCCGTCTACTAGGGCGTCTAGCCAACCCCTATTGCAGACTCTCACTCAGGCACATATATATATATATATATATATATATATATATATATATATATATAGTTGGTCACTCGTATTCGAGGGTACCCGTCTACTAGGGCGTCTAGCCAACCCCTATTGCAGACTCTCACTCAGGCACATTTGTGTTTTTTCAACACCCACAGAGCCCTTCCTGCGGTTTATACTGCTACTATTCTGGGAGAGAGCGTGTTATCTAGAATGATCAACAATCTGAACTACACCTGCACGCCCAAGCCCACGATGACCTGTGACTTCGTACTAGCACAACGCCAATTGTTCCGCCTATCCAATTTCACTCACAAGGCTTGTGTCAACCCGTGGTATGGTTTTCCGGCACCCAGACCGATAACATCAGAAAGTCTTCGTCCTGACAATCGACCATGGTGAGATTCTCATAGTCCGAAAGCCACTCAGCCACGAACGTTCTAACCACCAGCTATATATATATATATATATATATATATATATATATATAATTGTTTATTTAAAAATTACAACATAAATATGTTATAAAATCACTACAAAAATAGCCATTTTGTTTCAACACCTCCGGTGTCTTATCAAGTGATTATGTTGAATGTATGTTCGTGGTGGGAATGTTCTTAAGTGATAATCCGAAATTGATTCTATCCATATTATAAGAATAGAATAGACAGTGCATATATATATATATATATATATATATATATATATATATATATATATATATATTCATCCACAGACGGACTGTTTCTCTGTATCAAAGCTCATCAGTGTGGCTAGACGTCCAGTTACCTCTAGCTAGGATCGAAACAACATATATATATATATATATATATATATATATATATATATATATATATATATATATATATATATATAATCCATTGTCGGTAATACATTTATTTCGATGAATATAGGCATGTTCATCTCATCAGACCGACTACATTTTATGAAATGGAATCAATATATCCAGATAGACAGACATACAAAGATAAAAAAAATACGGAATAGAAAAATTAAAAATCTAAAAATAATGCAAAAAATACAAGATGAAACAATAGCAAAAATAAACTGAGCTAGAAAATTTTTCTTAGGAGACTTACATTAAGAAGAGTGAACAATATAACGGGTAAGGGGAGCCAAAGATAGTGGAAGCTCAAATTTAAAACTGAGTTACAACAATGGCTCAAATAAATTTCACAAAAGTGCGCAGTTAAAGTAGTGTCTGTTTAGACGGCATCATCATTATTATCATCATATAATACATTCATCGTCACATAATACTAGTAATAATAATAATAAATTATAAGAAAATATAATATAAAACATAAATATATACATATATATCTATATATATTACAAAAATATAATAAATAATAAAAAGCAAGATAATCATAATAATAATCTAATGATAAATAAAAAATAAAAAATATAGATAACAATAATAAGTAAAAAATAATAAATAATTACAAATAATAATAAAAAAATATTTTTGGTAAAGATAATAAATAAATAACTATTTATTCATTATTTGATGTTATCAGATGTAAATAAAATATATTTGTAAAGGCAATATAAATAAAAGATAAAAGGAAAACCTTTCTTGGCCAACACGTTTCGTCTATGAAGCAATAAACTGAACCCTCCATAGTTTACCTTTCCTCACACACCGAACGTTAAGTATAAATTTAAAGCGTTCTCAGATTCAAAATATTTTTCCTTCAATTTACTTCCGTGTATAAAGTTCCTCAAGGAACGAAACGCGTTGGTAAAGAAACTTTTCCTTTCCGTTTCATCCTATTTGGGACTCCTCAACAGTATGAATCCACCATTACAATACAGTGCCATACCACTGAACCAACGGTCCCCGGTGACGAAGAAGAAACTAACTAGATCCAATATAGCGCAGCTACTCACTAAATTCCGGTGGTGATACTCATCCAAGTATATATATATATATATATATATATATATATATATATATATATATATTATTCTATATGCTGTTTCGCTTCATGACGTTAGCGACATGGGTTACCACAACTTCCTGACATTTATAGCTCTTAATAAATTTTGTTTTCGTCGTTGCTCACATGTTCTGTTCATGGTATTCTCAGCAGCCTTCCGTAGAAACACAATTTTGTTGTTCCAAGTATTAGATTGGGTAAAAAAAAAACACAATATGAAATAAGCCCTTCCATTACAGTCAACTTTGATCTTCAAGAATTTAAATGCAATGTCGATCTTTATTTTCCTGTCTTATTAGTTCCTTTTTCCTTTTATCGTTCTTTCACACTCATTAACCCTTTGTTTTTTAGTGGCTTTATTGCCTTGCTTAGAATGAAAGGATTAAAACAATGGTGTACTCGGCAGCTAAAATACACAAGAGAGAAAATATTGCAAATAATTTAAAAGCTGATTTTTATTATTGGGAATGTAACAAATCATATATTAATAACCACACAGGATACCAAATGTAATTTGTTAAGCGAATGATTAAATAATATTTTTACTTACTCTTGGGGTCCGTATGCCACTCTGTGAAAAGGAAAAAGAAACAATGAGTAATTATTTAAAATATAAAGATTATTTCGTTAAATATGATTGTTTTAACGTTTTGTTAAAGTATACATAAAATGATTTAGAGAAATATGAACAGACATAGATATATACATATGAACAGAATTACATAGATAAGATAGATAGATAGATAGATATTATCTTATTTAACCAATAGTGAATATCTGTTTCGATTTGCGCCATTTGCCTTTGTTTTTATCTACCTGTCAACCAGAGACCTCGCCGTCGTGCTTTTTTTATACTTCTTCAGAATATTGAAAGTGGAGACTTACCCTGAGGACCTTCGGAGTTTGTGTCGTTTTGTGCAACTGTGGCAACAATCAGGCCTAAGAAAGCAAACAGAACGAGATTCATAGTTTTCATAGTTTTTTTTCAAATGCGTCAGTGATTCTACTTCAATCTCCAATTCCACTGTCAAGCAAATGTTAACAGATGATACATGTTGGAATAAGCATCGACTTCTGCTTTTATACAAACTGTCACTGCTATTTTGCTCCGTTATCATGAATAGAGCTAAATTTAGGTGGTGACGACACAATAAAATGGTGGCGATATTGTGGGAAAAATGGATCTTGAAATAGAATGAAGAAAACAGTCATCGTAAATGCATGTCTTAGCTTCGTTTCTTTTCGCGTGTCTTTTCTTTAACCCTTTTTGAAATGCCTGCAAACATTCGTTCGAGAAAAAAAAAATGGAAAAATATACAAATCTGCTCGGCGTCAATTTGGTAAACCTCTGTAAAAATGATAACTAATGCAACTAAATTTTTCAGTTGCCATCTTTGGTCCACTGATTATGAATTATTTTCTAAAACTCTGGGTGACTTTTCATAACAAGCAACTATTTACATTGCTATTTATTTTACAAGTCAATAAAATGTGATTTGGATTGGTGTGTTGCACAAAATATTTCTTTTATTCCTCGGTCTTTGTAGTAAAAATCAAGTTGTAAGTCAATGCTTCGCTTTCCTAAATTCATATATCAATATATGGTCTGTAGGAAAACTAGGAAATATCTGTACGGACTGACTGAAATACATGGACATATAAGAAGAGACTAAGATAGATAGATAGATAGATAGATAGATAGATAGATAGATAGATAGATAGATAGATAGATAGATAGATAGATATAAACACGCAGTTATTCTTATTAAAAGACTGATTGATTTATTGATTGTAATGTTTGCCTGTGAGTCAAATATGTTGAGAGATATATCAGCTCTATCTGGAAAATATCCAGCCATTCTTAATATTTCAAGAGCTGTTTGCAAAATATTATTTGTAAACAAATCAAAAGATGAGAGTTTAGCGTAAATATGAATACGTATCGTATTGTGTGGTTTATTAGTAAGCAGTGAGCTACTAATGAATTATGGTCTGTAACTGAGATAAATCTAGTAAATATCTATATGAACTGAAATACATGAGCATATATGACAGACTAAGATAGATAGATAGATAGATAGATAGATAGATAGATAGATAGATAGATAGATAGGAACTGAGATAGATAGATAGATAGATAGATAGGAACTGAGATAGATAGATAGATAGATAGATAGATAGATAGATAGGAACTGAGATAGATAGATAGATAGATAGATAGATAGATAGATAGATAGGAACTGAGATAGATAGATAGATAGATAGATAGATAGATAGATAGATAGATAGATAGGAACTGAGATAGATAGATAGATAGATAGATAGATAGGAACTGAGATAGATAGATAGATAGATAGATAGATAGATAGATAGATAGATAGATAGATATTGTTATTGTTATGAAAAAATTGACTGATTAAAACAGACATGAACAGATCGATAGATAGATATGAACATACTGTCATTATTTAAAAAACTGATTGATTTCAACAGATAGATATATACAGATTGTAATGTGTCTGAGTGAAATATGTTTGGAGATATATAAGGTCTGTCTTGAAAATATCCAGCCTTTTTTTAATATAAATCAAAACAGATCGTATTGCGTAAATATGAATACGTATAGTATTGTGGGGTTTATTAATAAGCAGTGAGCTACTAATGAATTAGGAAGTTTTATGTGTGACCCTCGTGGTGTCGATAACCAATCGTGTAGATCAGTGATGTCTCGTGGAACATTTACTATTTTCACAGATTAAAGAAATCTCCAGAACCTTAGATAATAACCCAACGATTCTCCAAGTGCATTTGGGATGTTGAACATAGTCTTTGTGTTGTGACCTCAATGCGTTGGTCTCTCTGTTTCACAGTTTCCTTTAAGTTTAGACAATATGTCCTCACTAGGGTCAGTGTCATCCAAGGGGTGAAGCATAAGAACATCTGACCAAACCAGACTATATTGAATTGTCAGTATTGTTTTCTCTGCTTATGCTACTTGTAAATTGCAATTTCTATAAATGAATACATGCACACATCAAGTGACCCAGACCAGCTGCAATATTCAGGTGAGCGCAGTGCTTCAGCAAAGTTTCGGCCCATTAAGCTCAATACCTCTCCACAGGGTGGGCCCGCAACAGCTGGATGAGGTTACGTTGCAACCGGTTTATGTTAGTTGGATGTGACTCGATAAGAATATCTGGGTAATCCATACACTGCCTTCCACCGCTTTTTCACCACAAGTCTTTATCACCTTATTTGGTTTTTGGATACCAGCACACTTAAGGAAACTCTTTAAGGAAGCAGCAGGAAATCCTCTACAGCCAACCTCAAACGGCACCAGGATGAAGCCGTATCCTCTCTCACGGACTTCAGCCACCAGTTCTTCATACCGAAGCAGCTTTCTTTCATGAGCCTCTTCAATCCATTCTTCCCATGCCACTGTCAGCTCGCCAAGTAACAAATGTTGCTTCTCGATATCAATTAACACTAGATTTGGACTCAGTACAGACACAATAACCTCCACTGGCAGTGTAGCATCAACCAACACTCTCCACTTCCTTGAGTCCTCCGACCTGGTCTTCTGCCTTGTGTCAGTCGCACCTTGCTTCAGGAAGGCCACCCTTCGCAGGCCCGTCGAGGGTATACTAGCACTTCTCGCAGCTGCTGCCACAACCTCCAAAACCAAGTTATGTCCGAAGGCGCTACAGAACGGCTGGTACAGCCGTTCTGTAGCGCCTTCAGACAGGATGACAGTATGTGGCGCACCACACAACCGGCAGGAGGATGATACCTGCACTCCATTTCTCTTCAAATTTGCCAGTGATGCTGCCACATTATATGCTTCCTGTACGAGGAACCTCAAATGTCCTGCGCTGAGACACCACTAATCAGACCAACTGATCTGAACACCCTCAGTTAATTAATTAATTATATTAATAAATCTAGTGGATATAATAGGAATATAAACAACTAGCAAAATTAAAATGACACTTTTTAATTACAATCTAAGTCTAGGTACGTTTATATATATATATTTGTATCATTTGTGCTTAAATCATTTATGTCAGATCAATCTAAGAGTGCTGTTAGAAACCCAGTTATACATGCTTTATAGTCGGGTTATCTTCAACTAAAATGGTTCCCTCAAAAGGCTTTTCAGTTAAGGAGAGTGGCTGGATACCTAACCGAATTACGAACAAGACACGTCATAGGACAGATGAAACTTCTTGCACGTTCAATTGTCATCTAGCACAATGGGCCAGACTGGGCTTACAGGCCAGCCACGTGAAGGGAACTGGACAGGCGCCCAGGGACAGTGACCCGACGAACACAGCCAATATTTGGGCTGATGATGATGATGATGATGAGGAAGAGGGGGAGGAGGATTATGTTGGTTAAATTGAAAATTCCGTAAATTTTTGTTCCTTTTTCGCTGTTAGATCGCATTTGGAGTGTTTAGTTTTTAATTAAACACAGAAAGATCGCATTTGAATTCATAGTACCAGATATCACATCAGCGCACCTTTTTTTTAATTTTGTCAAATTTGACATATTTTGGTTTGGTGATTCCAATACTGATTGAGGAAGGAAATAAGAATTTTGCGGAGATTATGTTTTTCACAAATTAAGCTTTACCGTGACCAAAACGAGCCTTCATTTTCGAGGTCATCGGCTGTGGTTTGATCTGGATAGGGAAAGGCTTCTTCAGTTCTACTTGACTAAGACACGCTACGCATGATTCTGGCTTTATACATAGATATATATGAATGGAAAATGGTCAGGTGCTCAGCTGAGCGGCGAATCTTCCACCACCACCGGTCAAATTGAAAATTCCGTAAAAATCAATAAAATGCCAAGTAAAATTATTATTCTTATTTAAACATTAAAACAATCATTACCTGCGATATTATCGTGACGTATTACAAATCTTTTATATGTAACGCTACTGTTTATTTCATTTTGGGCTGCATCAATCACCTTTCGACCAGTGTGCTTTGTTTTTAGGGTCATCTCTGAATGTGGGCTCTACATTCTCTTGTGGCTGCAAGAGCTTCAACTTCCCACTGAAATTGGAGTTTATATATCGATCATTCATACGGTTTTTTCCACGCGCGCATACCCTAGGCGCCGCTGGGTTGATTACGTGGAACCTTCAGAGTCAGATATTCTGTATGTTGCGGATCTGCATTTGGTAGCCGTTAAACCCCAGATCAAACCCCTGGCTTCTCTGACGTCACAGTGGGTGCCAAATATGCCCTGGCAATATCTGTGGTGAGACATGTACTACAATTGAATAATATGTGATAATTAAAATTTAAAGATTGCTTATATATAACATTTCTATGATTTCAAGGAAGGTGGTAATGCCACTAGAAGGCAGGGGATTTACAGGGAGTGAAAGTGAAAGAGAATGAGAAGACTGAGAATGGGGAGGATTGAGGAAAGAACAAAAAAGGAACATGGTTCAAGAAGACATTTAAATTGTAGGTGGCTCGGAAGCAAGAAATCGGAAGGGAGTTCCACGGGTGGGAAGTGCGAGAAAAGTAACTGTTACAGTAGAAGTGTCGGCTGCATCTAGCTAGTTGAACGGTAAATCTGTGAGACCTAGTTGTCAATCGGTTAAATTCATGTAATCGAGGCACCAATGAAAAAACTCAACAGAAAAGTCGCCATGAAAATGTTTGTAGAAAAGACAGTCACGTCATGTGACTGAAGTCGAGATACCTGGTCAGGATCGATTAGATTAGAGACCCTCCTTTGAATTGTGTCTAGAATCTCGAGACGTACATCAGGAGTACCAGACCAGATATTGCAACATTATTCAGTGCACGAAGGAATGGTTGATATCAGTTTTCATATACGAATTACTACAGTAGTGTAACTAAAATATCAACAGATTTAACATAATCGACAACTAGAAAAAACACTAACGTCAACCTAAATAGTTGTCAATGTAGGTGAAATACTGCATAAAATTTCTCTGTATAGTAATTTGGGGTTTCAAATCCTTTGATAGTTTCACCCCTTGTGGCGCCACTAAAACTACTACAATTAAAACTACTTATTTCTGTGGAGTATCTGTCTATATTTCTGATTTGAGGTATTATGTACGCATGTTTCGGACTACTGTCCTCATCTTTGTTGTCCTATTCATCACAACGTTTCGGCCGTTGTAAGCTCCGGCATTCTTCAGGTGGTTGGAATGTCAAACTAAACCCTTTATTTCGCTCACTGGAGTAGACTGTTCTAATTCCACGTGCCATGTCTAATGGATGTCAGGTATCAGTTATCTCCTGTTACTTCACCTCTCCAAGTTCTCCACTACCTTAACTGTGGAGTAATAGCCAAATAAAACATTACTGTAATGAGTCTGATTTTCAATGTTTCTCCCACACTAATGACCTTGTGCCAGATAACGTTTGACGTTATATCATTATTCTGTTTGCTCCTCCGTTAGTTAGTAATTTAGCACGGGGGTTCATTACGACCTGCCATTACATCAGATAAATAATGAACCATTCCTTTAGGATTGCGAAAAAAGACGGAAAAAAAAGATATAGAAAAGACGCTGTTTGGTTTCAGTAAGAAAAAGTAAGCATGCATATATATTTTTTTTTTTACAGTGGCGTTCACCCTGTACAAGTCCCGAGGGTAACTCGCGGTAGCGGGTTATAGAATAAGAAGCACAGTTTTTATATGGATATATGTGGAAAATAATAGTTAACCCTAGACTTGAACAGGTTAAGATTGTAGTGATCGGTGGAGCAACATCTTGGGAACTGGTATAACAAGGCACTGGTTCGGGAGCAGAAGGTGCTTGAGTGAAACTTACATCTGACCAGGTGAATACGAAGGAAATGAGTGTGGTTCGCTACAATGTGCAGGGCATGGTGGGCCATAGCCGCGATGCTTACGACTGGTGGAACTAAGAAGTATAATTCATCTGAACACTCTTCATGGAAATATCAAAAGAGCAGCAAGAGGCTTGCGTTGTCTTGTCTGTGAGGAAAGGGGTTGCAGAGTGTAAAATAATTTGCCATCTACAAGGACGCAGAGACGCTTTTGGACTCTGTGAAAACTGGGCCGGTTCACCCCCTATATGGCAGCATTACTCCATTTTCACCCTGGTCTGGTTCTTATAAAGGTAAAGGATAGCAGGAGTGAGTACTTGCAGGAGCGGTACAGAGAACCTACCATTTTCCCAATATCTTTAGCGAGGTATCTTATGCAGGAATTCCACGTGGTCTGGGTTTAAATCCCAATCGGTGCACAAGGCAGGGGTCCTTCATAAGAGAAAATTCGTTTATCACGGTTGGTGAAAGTTTGTGATCCGAAAGGTGATGTTGGAAGGTTACTAGTTTGGTTTTTGAGACATTGAATGGGCCCAGCCATCCCCGCAAATGATTTGCTAGAACTAAGGTCAGAGGAGGGTTATTGAGGTGCACCCATATACCGCTGTATCATCAACATAGATATTCACAAATGATCGAAGTATACTCTTACGCAGGTCCTTTTATATAGAGGAGAAAGAGAGCTGGACCTTGAGGGACGACCGCGTTGAACGCCTGGGACTCGGAGGACTGTCTATTAACAACAACCCTCAGGAACCTACCTTTTAGCTTGAGCAGTAACCCCTTATGCCACACCTTGTAAAAGGCCTTTGAAATATCTAATGCGACCGTCCTTGAGATGTATTTGTTGTCAAGTGCCTCACTAATTCAGTAAGTAATCGCAGTTAGGATATCAGCAGTGGACCGGGTAGATCGTAATCCCTACTACTTATCGCTCAAGAGGTTGTTCTTATTGAGGTGATCAGCAACTTTCTGGTTGATTATAGCTTCAAATGACTCTGAGGAGATTGATTGGTCTATACTGTGAAGGGGATGAGAGCCCATACGCATTCTTAAAAACCGGCTATACACTTGACACTTTCTACAGACTTGGGAACGATTTCTCCTTCAAGCAACAGTTGAGTAATTTCGCTAAGATTCGAAATAACTCTGGTTTATTATTTTTAAGTACAACCACCAGGATTTTTTTCTGGACTGGTGGCCTTCTTAGGGTTAAGACTTTTTCTTTAGACTTCTGGGGCTGTAATGAAAATATTACTGAAATTGTGCACAGTGAGAAGTGGGAAGTAGGAAAGCGGATGGCCTTTATCATCTAACGTTGAATTCGAGGCAAAGACTGAGGTAAAGATCTTCACCTTGTATGACGAGGATAAGATTACCTTGAGGTCATTTATAATAGTAGACACTAATGCTTTGCCTCTATCCAGAATTTGGTTATAGATCTTACATAACTCACGGGAGCCAATTTGTTTGCTTTCAACTTTGGCCTGGAATTCTCCAACATAGCAACACTTTGCATTTTCAAGTGTCCTGCTACACCGATCCCTATGATCGGTATTGTAGTAGTGTTTGCGATGAGCTATGGATGCAGCACCTTCGGGGCCCGGGGTAAGCCAGGGCTAGCTGTTCGATTTCTGATGGAATTTTTCCGGGGTATAAAACTCTCCATTCCAGTAAGAAATCATTCTGACCCGAGGGCAGCAGTTTAGGGGGACATTGTGTTTGAAGAAGGCTGAGAGAATAGCTTCCGCCATGTAAGATCTGAAGCTGTCCTAGTCTGTTTTTATGTACCACAAATCGTTCTCTTCAACGGTCTGTCAGTCTATATCTTTGGTTTGGCATCAACTTTGACACTGACTAAGGAATGATCTGAAGTGCGCTTAAAACTTCGGCGGGGTATTTTTCAGGGAAGGATGTGAGGAAGAGTTCAAGGAGGCTCTCCTGATGTCCTGTCTCATCAGGAACGCGAGTGGATTCTTCAATGATTTCCGTTAGATCGATGGAGAATCTGCAGTATCTGCCTTCGTCAGTTTTTGTACGAGTGGACTAATCACTCTTTGTAGTGAATATTGATATCACCACCAAAGAAAAGAAAGAAGAACAATAGAAAGGAAAAAGAAGAAGAAATAGAAAGAAAGAAAGAAAGAAAGAAAGAAAGAAAAAAGAAAAAGAAATAAAGAAAAAGAAAAAAGAAAAAGAAATAAAGAAAAAGAAAGAAGGATAGAAAAAAGAAAAATAGAAAGAAAAAGAAAGAAAAAAGAAAGAAAGAAAAAAGAAAGAAAGATAGAAAAAGAAAGAAAAAAGAAATAAAGAAAAAGAAAGAAGGATAGAAAAAAGAAAAATAGAAAGAAAAAGAAAGAAAAAAGAAAGAAAGATAGAAAAAGAAAGAAAAAAGAAATAAAGAAAAAGAAAGAAGGATAGAAAAAAGAAATAAAGAAAAAGAAAGAAGGATAGAAAAAAGAAAAACAAAGAAAGAATGAAAGAAAGAAATAGAAAAAAGAAAAAGGTAACACCGAAAATCTCACGCGTACAATTACAAAATATTTAGATTTCAATATTAAATAGCCCATTGTGGTTTATATGCCACTAAACAAGAACAACCAAACCATCAGTGAAATGGAAAAAACTCATTGATTATTAACCTTTTCATTTATACGATTTTACTTCTTTAAGTAATGTTCTACACTCATACGTATGATTGCTGTTATAATATTTTGTTAAAGTTGTTAAGCTCAAATATTTGATGCAGTGGAGGAATCTCCATTGGTATTTTATTGCGGAACACACAACGGGGGGTGAGTCAATCAATAACGCAAGAATTATGATTCATCAGAAAATACAATTTCCTCGGTTATTGCTAGTAGTAATCACTTCGGGCGTTTCGCCGTGGACTACCATCTAAACAATCCGTTCCTTACTTGCTAACCCAGGTTTGTGACGATGTGCTACACAAAGTTATTGTGACCCTTTTTTTTAACCTATAACGTAGTATATTTGTAGTTAATGCTCTCATGACAACTGACGCTCATATCTTTCCTTACTGGGCGAATAATCAATTCCAAGGAGTTTGTCCCCTTCCCGCCGTTTATGCTAACAGTCACTGGATGAAGGTGACATCTGTTACACATGTCCCTTTTTGCCGAGCGAGGAGTTAATTTCAATAGATTTAACCCCTTTCACGTCGTCAGCTTTCATAAATTGATTGTTAAATATCATGAGTATTGTTTGGATTGGGCACCTCAATGCGGTGTAACGGTTAACAAGCTTGTCTCCCTAGAACAATTACGACTGAATCGTGAGTTCGATCTTCACTGGGTGCGCCTACTTTCGGCTTTGTGCCACATCTAAACGACGCTTGGAAAATCACTGTTTGGGCTCTGCAACGTGGTGTAATGGTTAGCAGGCTTGTCTTGCTAGATCAATTACGACTGAAGTGAGTTCGATCCACACTAGGTGCCCCATACTTTCAGCCTTGTACCGCATCTAAGCTACGCTTAGAAAATCTTTGCCACAATTGCTGCATTTTCGAGCAATAAATCTCGAGTATTCTTTGGACTGATAGCAGAGTTAGGTTCTCCACGGTGATTGTATTGAGATACCACCTCCAGTCAGATGGGCGTTGACGCGTTAAGAGATCTTCCGCCCTTTGATAGGTTTTATTTTTCCATTTACGCAAGAAATTGGAGTGGGGTGCCGGTATAATCGCCGACCATCCGACAATAGCATACACACACACACACAAACACACGTACCTTTATTTTTCAATAACTGTTGTCGATTATCGATAAAAATAGCATTTCTTGTCACTAAGCCAATACATGAATATGGATGAAAATATCCTATCTGGGTTACTTTAATATTTATAGTTTTAAATTGTATAAAAGTATGACGCAGTTACACACGTGAAACTATTTATAAAAATACTGGACTTGTCTTACAAGGTAACCTGTTTACAAACAGTACCTCATAGAGACAGACTAGGTGTTTTTGCCATTGAACTATCTCACATGTTACACAAAAAAACCGCTCCCTCGCGCAGTCATATTAACTTATTGATGTCGCAAAACTATTGAAATCCTGTTTCGTAATGGATGTGAATTTTTTCTTGTCGCGCGATTTAATGTAAATGTTGTAATACAATTAACTCATTTTGTTCGCATCGGATGTTTCAGTAATTACTGAAGTGATCATAAGTTATGTTAATGCTGATGTGTTTGGGTAAACAAGAGAAATCGGCTATTTCGTTTGAAAACATTCAATATTAAGCTATCCTATCCCAAGCCATGTGACATAAAAATTAATGATTCATGGCATTTATTTTTAATCTGTTTTTGGAAACAAATGAAAAATAACCAAATGTGAACTGTCCTTAAGGTAATACCACAGTGATAGAAAATAGAATAGAATTAAGGATTTTTGTCTTTGTTCTTCAAAGAATTTTCTAACGATTGTTTTTTTTAAATTTCAGCATTTGTTGCTCTAGTTTATTTTTTTTATTTCTAGCAATCATCTTTTATTTTCTTGGATCCATCAGATTTTTAAAAAGTGTGTGCTGCTAATATTACCGATTTAATTTATCCAATTTCTGGACAGAGTTCAAGTTCTTTACTCAGAATTTCATGCATTTTTTACATCCAAACTTATTCACCAAAACATCTGCATAGGTTTGGATGCAAAAATAATTTCAACCCCCCCCCCCCAAAAAAAAACAAGATTCTATAGAAGG
The DNA here is from genome assembly GCA_964036315.1 of Acanthosepion esculentum. Taxonomy (NCBI): domain Eukaryota; kingdom Metazoa; phylum Mollusca; class Cephalopoda; order Sepiida; family Sepiidae; genus Acanthosepion; species Acanthosepion esculentum. Next base: position 76,554,060 of record OZ038497.1, on the reverse strand, counting down.
ATGCTGAGAATACTATGGACGAAATGTACGAGCAACGAGGAAAATTTAAAGAAATGCGAACAAAAAGAACGCGAGTACTTTTTAAATTAATTCACTCCAAGCAAGGCGATAATGCCACTAAGATGCAAGTGGCTACTGGGAGTGAAAGTGAAGGAAAAAACTTTAGAAGGAACCGGAAACCCAATCTTAAACATGAAAACAATGGATAAACCTATACTCCAAGGAAGGAGTCTGAACCGGACGATAGATGATCATATCAACTCCTATTTAGGAAATAAATAAATATTAAATAAAATTTCAGAATTTAGGGGGATATGTTAGACGTATAGAGTTGAAGTAGACTTTAAAAGGGACCAGAAACCCAACACCGAACGGGAAACAAGCAATAAACATCTACTCCTGTTCAAAAAACCGGAAAAGGGCGTGAACCGGACGATAGGTGAAGCTATTTATCCTATTACTTAGAATCAGAAAGAGGAAGTAGACATTTCTAAGTCAAACAAGAAGGAAAGAGAATAAGGGGGGAATTCAACACTCTATCCTGTGAGGACATTGTGAACGCAATAAGGACAGAGCGAAAGAACTTGTAACCTACCTAACAAGCTCATATAAATGGATGCCTGAACAAGGATTTGATAATAACGAAACTTTGCTTTGTCATGTTATATCGGCGCAGTTATATCAAGCTTAACTAGATGCTTCTACTTCTTTAATGTGTTCTGTCACATGAGGACATTGGCGAATATGGCACTGCACAACTTTCTCTTCTTTTATATCACTGAGAGACATTTTGTTCTCTTGCTACATATTCGATTCCATCTTCTGTCATCCAATTACACAAGCGTTTTAGGTATAGTTTTTGCTATTTCTCTCTGTCTCTCTTGCATTCAGTATGCTCTGAGAGTGTCAAATTCTTCAAGCCGGCTTTCCTCATTATGAAATTTTAACTCACTGATGCTAAACACAAGTGTCGTTTTCGGTCCCATTTTCTTTTAAACTTCCTCGTATGTTCCGTCCAAGATGTTTTCAGTATTCTTCTGTAGAACTACATCTCCGTTGCTTAAAGACATCTTCATTTGTGAGGAAATTGCCCACCATTCAATATCACGCTGGAGGATCGATATCACATTACAGCTGTACACTCATATCATTTTTTTCTAAAGATATTTTCCCATTTCTTAATATTTTTCATAGTTTCTTTTGAACAGTCAGATGTCAGTTTATCTGGAAATAAACAATGCAGTTATTAATAAGAAACGTTGACATTAATGCATGTGTAACGGGACAAGAAAAGAAATATTTTCCCAATTACATTTCTCCCTTTATGGGCATTGTTATATCCATGATATACCAAGATTGAAGTTCACAGATGGGACAGAATAGAATGGTCGGAAGGAAAAGTATGACAATCATGCTTTGTTCTCAGAGAGACTTTTATAATACTTTTATATCTATATATACACGGTATAATGTGAGCAATCTGGAAGAAAGATTTATTCTCCTTTTTACATTTCTTCCATTAAGGGCATTGTTATATCCATGATATACCAAGATTGTAGTTCACAGATGAGACAGAATAGAATGGTCGGAAGGAAAAAGTATGACAATCATGCTTTGTTCTCAGAGAGACTTTTATCCTACTTTTATATCTATATATATTTATATCTGGATTCCAAATTGTGGAGAAGGCAACAGGAAACCACTCTACTATCTTTCCCAAGAATGAATGGCAATTTATATAAAATAAAGAAAAGTAATTTATGGAGACTCATGATTGCCTCTCCCCTGAAGGTACATGGCATTAAAAAAGATTTCAAAAGGAACTAATGGTAATAAAATATTGACATTCATACTGACAGCTTACAGTGTTTTCTTGCTCTCTTTCATATATCAAGTCAAGGATTAGCAAAGTTCCAAAATCTATAGATTTTAAAAACAATCATTTCCGTTTTTCAAGAATAGCAGAAATGTGCATAGTATAATGTGAGCCCTTGGAAGAAAGATTTATTCACCTTTTTATATTTCTTCCATTATGTGCATAGTTATATCCATGATATACCAAGATTGTAGTTCACAAATGGGATAGAAATGAATGGCTGAAAAGAAAAAGTATGACAAACATGCTTTGTTCTCAGAGAGACTTTTATATAAACTACGACATACACAAAACCATATGTGTGTATATATATATATATATATATATATATATATATATATATATATATATATATATATATATATATATATATACATGTGTGTGTGTGTGTGCGTGTGTCTGTGTGTGTGTCTGTGTGTGTATTTAGGTATTTAGGCAGCAATCCTTCTTTCATGCACATTTCACTGAAAACGACAGACAAGGTGCTTTTATTTAGATTTTATACAATTTCTCATGCGATCTAATAATTATTTCTTTTCGGGTGATAAATTATATAAAAACTGTCCGAATTTTCTTTTTATCCGAGCGCTTTCGGCTGTACATTTAACCATTTTCAAGGATTATAATTTAACTGTTAAAATAAGAAATAGTTTGTTGTATGCATGTTTTATAAGGCTAAAAAGAATGGAAGCCTTATTAATAAAAACAAACAAACCAATACTTAATATTAACTTTGAGCATGGACATAATATCTTGACCGTGTTTAGAAACAAAAAAAATGAAAACATTTTATAAAACATACATACATTGATAGAAACGGGTGTTGGATAGAAATGGGTGTTGGATAGAAACGGGTGTTTGATAGAAACGGGTGTTAGATAGTGAGACCTAACTGCCAACCTATTAGCATGCTTAAATTCATGAAGTCGAGGCATAAAAGAGAACAATTGCGATGAAAATATTTGTAGAAAAATCAGAGGGGAGTCGCGTCCGTGTGAACTTGACTGAAGTAGTGATTCTAGGTCAGGATCGATTACATTACAGACCCTTCTTTCTAGAGATAAGTAGTAGAAGACCCAGGCCCAACTTGGATATTGTATCTTAGCAAAACAGACCAAATTTTATTAAGGAGAAAGGTTTTTTAGTCAATACAAGACTTACCAATATGTGACCATTTTTAATCCGTTCTTAGTTAAGCTAAATCTTTTCAACGCCTATTCGAATAGTATAAACACGTAGGCAATCATGGCTCTCCACAATGTCCTGTTTTGATTTCTCTTAATAAATTTTGCCTTTTTGTTATCTCTCCTAAACCTATTTCGCCATCTATTTACACAAACTCAATAAGTAGTTTATGCGTTGTTTTCTCCTGTCCCTCTTGCCTTCAATCTGTCCTGTGAGTATCAAATTTTCCAAGACCTCTTTCCTCATTATGTCCGCTAGCTATTTCAACTGTCTCTTCCTGATGTTAAGTATAAGTTTCTTTTTTATTTCCATTTTTTTTTCTAAAACTTCATTGTTGCTCACATATTTGGTCCATGGTATCCTCAGCATCTTTCTGTAGAACCACATTTCTGTTGCTTCAAGTCTCTTCTATATGGAGAAGATTGTCCGGCATTCACTGACATATAGGAAGACAAATACTGCGTAACAGTTAGTACCCTTTTCTTTGTTTCTAACGATGTTTATTCGGTTTTTTCAATATATTGCTTAACTTTTAGAATACGTCTTCGGATTTCAGTGTCGCACTTTCCGTCCTCTGTTAAAAACTTATTAGATATTTACTTGTTTGATTTTAGTCTCTCTCATTTGTAATTTGCATCTGGGGCTCATCCTTTTATTAACAACCATGCACTATGTCTTCCTGCAGTTGATATTTAGTCCTTTGTTCTCGCTAATAAATTAAAAAAAAATAAGCCTGGTTTTGTTTTACCAGTGTTCCCTGGGGTGTTTTGAAGTGTCCGAAAAAGTACTGATGGGGAAATCTTTTCATTGGTTAAATTCTATAACTCTATAAAATAGGTTACTTGGGATTTAGATAAAAATAATTAATTGGAGTGTTGCGGCTAAACTTCTATCGCAGAAATTCGACAATTTTCCGATGGCCTTTTCGCTATTAAACGTAAGGGTTTCGTAGCGAGCAATACTTGCACAATGAATGTATTTATTCAATACACACAATTACATCAATAAGTAACATAAGAGTTTTTAAAACTCTTTATTTTAAACGGCAAATATTTACTTTTCAACATAATATCTTTCTTTGTCAATGCGCTTAATTTACTAATAGGAATCAAGCGCTAAATCATTTAACACTCTCAGAGTCGGATGCTGACAATAACAGTTTTTGTTGATTTCAATGTTGACCAGTAGATTTTCGTTTGGCTTGTTTTGTTTTACGGCATATCAACCTCAATGAGTTATTTAATACCGACAAGTTTTTTTATTGCTGGTAATATTTTTTTTCAAAAATGTTTTGCCTGTATTTTTTTTTTAAATTACAGCTGGTATTTTTTTTTTAAATGTATTGCTGATAATAATTTTTTACAAAGTATTTCTGATATTAAAGCCTATTTTTACACTTTCATAGTGTTTTGGCCCCAGTTTGGGGGTTAATTATTTATCCATAGCTGTGACCCTAACAGGTGATACCACCCCGGGCCAAGCTGGACCTAGGAACACCAATAATTAAGAGGTGGTTCCACGCTCCTCAAAACCTGCTGATCAGAGGCCTGGCTGTTGCACGTCTTACCCAGGACTGGGATGTAATTTATCGTCATACCCAGGACTGTGAGTAGTAGGGATTGACTAATTAGCATCAGTTAAAACAAGTATGGTACAGTTATAAGCCTAAACTGTAACACTACTATAATAACTTTCTCAATACTGATGTTTTTGATGGTTAATTATCTACCATTATCTCGTGAAACAAACGGATGCTTACTAATAATAGACATCAAGCGCTAAATCTTTTGACATCTGTTGGTATCGAATGTTGACAACAGTTTTTGTTGACTTCAATGTTGAGTAGTAGTGATTGACTAATTAGTATCTGTGAAAACAAGTAACGTACAGTTATAAGCCTAACCTGTACCATTCGGAGTATTTTGTTATGGCATGATGTGCAAAAAAATTGCTTGTGGGGTCGTGGTGCCATGGTGTCACTTTTTAATTAAAAATGAAGTTGACAATCAAAGAGTGTTTTCTAATTAAGCAATTAAGGGGTGGTTCCACGCTCCTTAAAACCTCCTGATCAGAAGCCTTACCCAGGACGCAGATGTAGTTTATCGTCATACCCAGGACAATGAGCAGTAGTGATTGACTAATTAGCATTAGTGAAAACAAGTAACGTACAGGTCAAAGCCTAACCTGTACTATTCGGAGTACCGTTCTTCCATTTGTCTTCTCACATTACTAGTGCAATAACTTATTAAAATATATTTTATTAACTTATTAAAGTTAAGAACTTATTAAAATATATCCTTTTGCGGTACCATGATACTTTAAAATTTCTAAATTAAACATTTCAAAATTGATTGAAAATATTCAACTTGTCGTCGAGTGTTTTATTGGCATTGAAACTCTAAAACATACTTTTATTGTGATATGATGCGCAAAAATGATTGATTGCAATTTGCGTCATTATGTCACTTTTTAATTAAAAATAGAATTGACTATTAAAGAGTGTTTTTCTAAAGTCTGACGTCATCCACTCTAAGCTATTGGGCACTTCAACGTGCTGTAACTGTTAACAAGCTTGTTTTCCTAGATCACTTATGACTGAGTAGAGAGTTCGATCCTCACTTGATGCTCAACACTTTCGGATATACCACATCTAAGCTACGCTTAGAAAATCGTTTGAGCACTTCGACGTAGTGTCAGGTTACCAAGTTTGTCCCGCTAGAACAATTACGACTGAATAGTGTGTTCGACCCTCACTGAGTGCCCCACACATTTGTCCTTGTGACTCATCTAAGCTACACTGACGAAATCACCTAGGACACCTCGACGTGGCTTAAGAGATTACAAGCTTGCCACGCTAGAACAATTATGATTGAATAGTGAGTTCGATCCTCACTTGGTGCCATATATAAGCTACGCTCAGAAAATCGCCAGAAACTTTTGTTTTTGCAATCTTGTTGCCATACTTTCGCAAAAGTATATATTAATCTGGCACCATTATCATATCAAAATATAAATCCCGTTCCAAGAAAATACAAGTAAAAGATACTCTTTTTGTTGAAGTACCAACATTTATAATATATATTAATGGCTTTGACTTGTATCTTGGTACTAGTAGATCAACTTTGCGCTTTGGTCGTGCATCAGTGTTTTAGATAGGTGCGTAATCAGTACTTTGCCATAGGCGTCAAACATGCGCTCTTTTTTAAGCGATGTTCTGAGGCGTCGGCTAAGGGCATGTGTTTCGCTGTCGAGTTGTGTGTCTGGAATCGACGTCGACCCGTTATATGGAATTAAGAGAATTATACGTAGCAATATTTAACCACAAATGCTAAATAGACCATTGCTGTCGTCTCTTGCACAATGTGAACAGGAATAACGTGCGGTGTGTATCTGAACTGCAGCCAATGTTTTTCGCAATTTAAGATTATGAGTAATGAAACTGGTTTTCAGTTGCGTATTTTTGTTTTCAAAAAGAACTTTTGCAGTCACCTAATATATATATATATATATATATATATATAGAGAGAGAGAGAGAGAGAGAGAGAGAGAGGGACAGAGGGTCAAAGACAAAAAGAGAAGTAATAGGTGTGTGTCTGTGAATAAAGGAATAAAAATATCCACATATTGAATTACAATTGATGAAAAATTCATATCACGTATATGCATAAGAAAAATATACTAATTAATAATTTTTTTTTAATTTGACAATTAAAATATTTAAACATGTGAATTTTCGTTTTTATTGTGATAGCAGAATTTTTTCCTGAAAACTTTGCAAAAAAGTCACGTTGCAAAGATTTTTTTTTATTCTCACATTAATTTTCATGATCAACATTTGACATGCTAATCGTAATAATAAATTATCTTTATGACGCGATTTTGGTTTTTCTTGCTTATTTCATCAATTGTTTCCATACCTCAGCATTGACTTACGTTGTGAGAAGTTCACCTATTACCCGGTTCACACTCCTCTCCGGTTTTTCGAACAGAAGCAGAATTTTATTCCTTGCTTCCTGTGTATGATTGGGTTTGCGGTTTCTTCAAAAAAGTCTACTTCAAACCTATTCTTCTAAGGTCTCCGTCTGAACTTTAAAATTTTATTTATTATTTTTCTTCTCAGTAGGAGTAGATATGTCAGCCTATCGTCCAGTCCACACTGATCCCCCATTGTTTGAACAGGAATGCAAGCTAGGAAGCGAAATAATTTCTACTAAGAACGATGTGAAATTTCGCATAGTTAAAGCCTGTGCCGCCTTGAATAAAAATCGATGGAAATCTAATTTACCAGGAAACCTCAAATGGACATTTTTTCGCGTCACTGTAGAGACAATTTTAATGTATGATGCCAATTCTTGGACATTACCTAAAGCCTAGGGTCTAAGTTAACTGAAACCTACACCCGGATGCTGAGAACTATACTTAACATGTCTTGGAGATAACATTCCTGATACTTCTACAATCTTACGTGGCCGCAGAATGCACTTTACAGGTTACTGCTGGCTAGCAAAACAAGAACTTGCGAGTGGTCTACTGCTCTGGACCCTTAGCCATGGCACGAGACAGGCTGGTCGCCCAGCAAACACCTACATTGACAAGTTTGGTTTTGTTTTTGTTTTCTGGGTTTTTTTTAAGCTTTTCATCCCAAGCAAGGCTGGAAGCCAGTAGCACGCAAGGGGTTACAGAAGGTTTGGAGGAAGAGCAGATAGGAGTGGTAAAGGAGAGGATGTGGAGAAAGATAGTGGATCGATCAAGGCAAGGGGGTTACAGAATATTTGGAGCGAGGGCAGATAGGAATGAAAGGGGAAAGGATGTGGAGAAGGGAAGTGGATAGATCAAGGCAACTGGAGATGTCGATTGACGTTACATTTAAATAGTTGGAGATTATATTTGTCAGGGAAACAGGAATAAGGAAGGGAGTTCCACGGGCGAGATGTGCGAGACATGAAGCTATTGGAGTAGAAGAGACGTCTACATCTAACAGTTTCAACGGTGAAGGGGTGGGAACGGGATGCCAGCCTCGTAGGACGCTTAAATTCATGAGGCCTGGGAACCACCGAAAGCAGCTCATCGGAGCAGCAATTACCGTGAAAGTATTTGTAAAAAAGACAGAGCGAGGCAACGGCGCGTCTGTGAGAGAGCGACTGCAGACGAGATGACAGATCAGGGCCAATTACATTGCATATCCGTCTCTGGATCTTATCAAGAACCCTGAGGCAAACAGCAGGGGCTCCAGAATGCTGCCCTAATGACCTTCCGACTTTGATACAGGACTGTGGTTGTTGGCGGGATAGACTCATGAATGTCCAAGCTAACTCGTCCGAATAAATAATAATATAGATTTATCCCTTGTAGTAAAGAAAAGCGAGAAGAAAGGACTAAACGTTAATTGCAAGACAGAATGAATTGTTGTTAGCGAAAGGATGATCCCAACAGGCAAATTAAGAATTGGAGATACCAAAATCAAATAAGTATAACAATTTAAATGGATGGAAAGTGTTTTAACAGAGAAGGGAAAGTGCGACATAGAAATTCGAAAGCGTATTGAGATAGCGAAAGATGCTTTCCATAAACTAAGCAAAGTAATAAGAAACGGGAAAATTTCGTTAGAAACAAAGAAAAGAGTACTGAACTGTTACGTAATATCAGTCCACATATATGGCAGTGAATGCTGGACTATCTCCGCACAGATGAAGAAGAGACTTGAAACAACAGAAATGTAGTCCTACAGAAGGATACTGAGAATACCATGGACCGAAAATGTGAGCAAAAACGAATTTTTACAGAAAATGGAAGCGAAACGGACACTTATATTTAAAATCGGACAAAGACAGGGCACACAATGAAGAAAGAAGTCTTCGAAAATTTCATACACACAGGACAGATTGAAAACAAGTGTGATAAAGAGAAGCAATTCCTAACCACCCTAGCGAGTAAATGAATAGTGGAACAGGGTTTCGGCGAGACAAAAAAATATAGGTAAAATTTACTAAAAGCTACAAAGGACCAGTAATTTTGAAGAGTTATGATTGACAACATCCTGAAGAGGCAAGGTACAAAGAAGAAGAAGAAGAAGAAGAAGAAGAAGAAGAAGAAGAAGAAGAAGAAGAAGAAGAGCAGCTACACTAAACACATATTTCTTGCATCTTTCAAATATATAGGCTATCAAATAAGACGATATCGATGTGGTAATCGTAATAGGAGATATGAATGACAACTTCATGAAGGGGCAAGGTACATAAAAGAAGAAGAAGAAGAAGAAGAAGAAGAAGAAGAAGAAGAAGAAGAAGAGCAGCTACACAAAAGTCTTATATCTTGCATCTTTTAAACATATAGGATACATAATGAGACGATATCTAAGTCGTAATCGTAATAATAAGAATTATGTCCGACAACGTCATGAATACGTAAGCTACATAGATGAATAAGAAGAAGAACAAGACCAACAACAACAAGAAGTAGAACAAGAACAAGAATGAGGTAAAGAACAAGAGCAGCTACACTAATGACGTATATCTTGCATTTTTTAAACATATAGGCTACATAATGAGACGATATCTAAATGGTAATCGTAATAATAAGATTTATGACCGACAACGGTATGAAGGGGCAAGGTACATAGAAGAAGAAGAAGAAGAAGAAGAAGAAGAAGAAGAAGAAGAAGAAGAAGAAGAAGAAGGAGGAGGAGGAGGAGAAGAATGAGGAGGAGGAGGAGGAGGAGGAAGAAGAAGAAGAAGAAGAAGAAGAAGAAGAAGAAGAAGAAGAAGAAGAGCAGCTACACTATAGACATATATCTTGCATCTATTAAAGATTCTCCATTTTGGCATTGCTGCTAGCCCCACTGTTTAGGGGTGAGGTAGACCAGCCGACTCCCCCCACCCCTGATCACTGCGTTCACTTTAAGTGATCTACTAGCGTGACTGGAGCCTTTAATTTCGGACGTGATTTTTGGATAGCTTATGGTCGTGAATCGAGCCTGTTCTATGTATTCCTTGCATATGTAACTAATATATTTGAAAACTTTGGTATTAGTGAATATTTATTTTCTAAATTGTTATTTTAATTTTTTTTTTTTTTTTTTTCCTAACTGTAAATGCCCCCCCCTATTTGATGCCGCGTTCCTTGTGTATGTATATATAACTTGTTAATGTATTTCCAAAAGTTTTATTGTAAATTATTTATTTAATGTCTTGTTTTTTATTCATTTGTATTTCTGTAATTTGCTTTTTGTTAACCGTCCTTCCCCCCCCCCCCGTCTTATTTTAGAAGTAACTATGTGAGAATTTTCTTCTTCTTTTCTCGTCTGTAATGTCCAATCGCGCGTTTCGCCGGTCCTTGCCAGCATGTTGAATGACCGTTTCTTCACCGTGTCGATTGAAAAATTCTCCATTTTGGCATTGCTGCTAGCCCCACTGTTTAGGGGTGAGGTAGACCAGCCGACTCCCCCCACCCCTGATCACTGCGTTCACTTTAAGTGATCTACTAGCGTGACTGGAGCCTTTAATTTCGGACGTGACTTTTGGATAGCTTATGGTCGTGCTCTTTCTTTTCTTGCTAAAAACTAACGCCTGCTAACCTCTTTTTCCCCCTTGTCCAATTTTGTTTGTTTTTAATATAGACCACTGGGACTTATACTAAGTTAAAACTTAGTACCATATGTCTTTCCTATCCCCCAGTACCCTCAACTTGTATATGCCCTGCTACTATCCCAACTTCATCCCCCCACTGTTTTGTTCTGTCATCGTTGTATATGTTTTATGTAATTGGAGAAGGTAGGCTTTCCTACCGCCCGGTCAACACTCCTCCCTCTTCTATTGAACGCGAGTAGAGGCCCAAACCTTGTTTCGTGTTTAGGAAGGGGTTCCCGGATCTCTTTCTCCCGCTCACTGGCCTCTGTACTGGTGTCGCTGTGTTCCTCCCATGATGCGCGCAGTCTGTGGCATTGCCTGTTCATTCTGAGGGTACACGGTTGACAGTTACCTGGTTGCTGTTTCCGACTGGTAGTTAGGAGCCCTAACTCTTGCGTAGCGTCTTGAGCGGCCGCTCTGATCAACAGTTGCATAATATCGGGGTGTCTGTAGTGCCATGTCGCGCATGGATAGGTGTCCCTGCAGTCATTTCCGGTGGGCAACCCTGAGGCCACATTATGAATCTTGCTGTGCCAATCCCCCTCTCTGTTCGCGTCATGGGTATCAACCGTCGGCTTCCTTTAACTCAGGCCTTCTCCCTCTTTCCAAAACCAATTACCAACATGAATAACAAAAAACTGAAATACAAACCTAAACCAGCCTTCCAAAAATCACCCAAACCTCTAAATATCTCCTTCTCTAACATCCGCGGCATTAGAACCAACTTCTGCAGCGTTGAGTCTTTCCTCATAGCTAAGTGCCCGGATATACTCGCCCTGTGTGAGACCAATCTTAACTCCTCTATCCCTTCCTCCGATCTCTCGATCCCTGGATACCTCCCACTCCTCAGAAAAGACTCTCTAACCCACATGCATGGTCTGGGTGTCTACGTCAAGGACCATCTCCCTCTGGCTAGAGAGACCTCTCTCGAATCGCCGGATCATTCCTACTTATGTCTCCGCCTATCTCTTCTCAATGCTGTAAGCTATCTTTTCTTCCTCTACCGCTCTCCATCCTCTCAGGACTGCGGGATACTCGATGTCATTTCTGACAGCGTTGATAAGGCCCTCTCTGTCCATCCGTCCGCTCACATATTTGTGTTTGGTGATTTCAACGCCCATCACAACCAGTGGCTACAGAACGCTACCACTGACCTCGCTGGCGTTCATACTCTTAACTTTTCAATCTCTCAATCCCTCACCCAGATAATCGATTTCCCCACGCGTTTTTCCTACAATCGTGACTGTAAGCCCTCACTCCTCGACCTGTGTTTTACCTCCATCCCTGAGTCGTGTAGTGCCACGCAGCTCTGTCCTATCGGTAACTCCGATCATGCTGTCGTGTCTGTTAGTATCTCCTTCAGCCCCACCCCCTGCAAAGAACCTCCTACCACCAGAACCACTTTCTGCTACCAACGGGCTGACTGGGACTCGTTTCGGGACTTCCTCCGCGATGTCCCCTGGGATGCTGTATTTAAGCTCCCCACTCATGACTGTGCTTCTGAGTTCTCCTCCTGGATCAAAGCCGGTATCGAAGCTTTCATCCCCTCCAGGAAAATCAAGGTCAAACCGCGCTCCTCCCCCTGGTTCACAGCTGCTTGCTCAGCCGCCATTGCCCATAGGAACCACTTCTTCCGCCGTTTTCGTAGTGACATGTCCGACTTCAACAGACGTCTATTTACCTCTGCACGCAATGAGTGTAAGCGTACCCTCGACAATGCCAAGGCACTATTTGCAGCTCGGATGAAGGAACGTATTGCATCCCGTAAATTTGGCTCCAAGGACTATTGGCGCCTCTGCAAGAGCGTTCTGAATAGTAACAAACCCTCCATTCCTCCACTGTTCAATCAGTTTGAGGTCCTGACCACCTCTGCCGACAAGGCCGAATGCTTCGCTCGAAAGTTTTCTTCCAATTCTATGCTTGACTCCTCTGGGGTACCCTTGCCCGACTTTCCTCCCAGAACTGAGGCCCTACTGGACGGCTTGCACATAACCCCGTCGTCGGTACTGGGCATTATTTCTAACTTAGATCCCCACAAGGCTACCGGCGGCGACGGAATACCAGCCATTGTCCTGAAGAAATGCGCACCTGAACTGGCACCTGCCCTCTCTAAATTGTACAACCGCTGCCTCAAGGACTCCTGTTTTCCTGACTGCTGGAAGTCCTCTACCATTGTTCCTGTCTTTAAGAACTCTGGCGACCCCTCCAACCCTTCTAATTACCGTCCTATCAGTCTTCTACCCATCTTCGGCAAAGTCTTCGAGGCCATTATCAACGCCGAAGTGACTACTCACCTGATATCCCACGATCTGCTCTCAGACAAGCAGTATGGTTTCCGGTTTGCCCGGTCTACTGCCGATGTGCTTACGGCCATCACTGAATTTGTCTACCAAGCTATCCATAGTAACGGCGAAGCCCGTGCCGTGGCCCTTGACATCTCCAAGGCATTCGATAGGGTTTGGCATGCCGGCCTCCTTCGCAAGCTCCGGGGTTATGGTATCACAGGTCGATTGTTTGACCAAATTCAATCGTTCCTATCAAACCGGGTTTTGAAGGTTGTTTTCAGTGGATCCTTCTCCAACTCCTATCCCACTACTGCTGGTGTTCCTCAAGGCTCCATCCTTGGCCCTACTCTGTTCCTCATATTTATAAATGACCTTCCAGACGCCATAGACTCTCAAGTCGGTATCTACGCTGACGACACTACTATTTACTCCTGCCTCAAGCACAAATCTACAGAGGCGGACAAAATTAACCTGGCAGCTCAAATTGAAAAGGACCTCCAATCGGTTGTGGACTGGGGAGAGAAATGGATGGTCAACTTTAATGCCTCTAAAACAAAATTGCTCTCCATTAACCACCACAAGGACCCATCCCTGCATCCCATCAGAATGTCTGAGGACCAACTTCTCGAGAGTTCCTCTCTGCGGCTGCTCGGTCTCACGCTGTCCGCTGATCTGAGATGGAACAAATACATCGAGTCAATTGCATCATCCACCGCTAGAAAAGTTGGTTCCCTGTGCCGAGCCAGGAAATTCTTCTCCCCTGAATCGATCCTCCAGGTCTATAAGTCTACCATTCGACCTTGCATGGAGTATTGCTGCCATTTATGGTCTGGGGCCCCTGCGTGTTGCCTCGGGGTTCTTGATAAGATCCAGAGACGGATATGCAATGTGATTGGCCCTGATCTGTCATCTCGTCTGCAGTCGCTCTCTCACAGACGCAATGTTGCATCACTCTGCCTTTTCTACAAGTACTTCCACGGTAATTGCTCTGAGGAGTTGCTTTCACTTGTCCCTAAGCCTCGTGAATTCAAGCGTCCTACGAGGCTGGCATTCAACGTTGAAACTGTTAGGTGTAGACGTCTTTTCTACTCCAATAGCTTCATGTCACGCACATCTCGCCTATGGAACTCCCTTCCCTATTACTGTTTCCCTGACAAATACAATCTCCAACGGTTTAAGTGTAGCGTCAATCGTCATCTCCAGTTGCCTTGATCTATCCACTTCCTGACATCTTCCATTCCTATCTGCTCTCGCTCTATATCTCCCGTAACCTCCCCACCTCGATCGGCCCTCCGTCCTTCTCTTTCTCCACATCCCTTCCTTTACCACTCCTATCTACTCTTCCTCCAACCCTTCTGTAACCCCTTGCGTGATAGTGGCCACCGGCCTTGCTCGGGGTGATACGCTTAAAAAAAAAAAAAAAAAAAAATGTAGGCTACATAATGACACGATATCTAAGTGGTAATCGTAATAATAAGATTTATGAATGACAACGTCATGAAGGGGCAAGGTACAAAGAAGAAGAAGAAGAAGAAGAAGAAGAAGAAGAAGAAGAAGAAGAAGAAGAAGAAGAAGAAGAAGAAGAAGAGCAGCTACACTAAAGACATATATCTTGCATCTTTTAAACATATAGGCCACATGAGACGATATCTAATTGGTTCAGTTAAGCCATCTAAAGTGATAATTGTAATATACATCATTATAATTATAAGGAAACATTTGATATTCATTGACCGAGTGAAGATATCAAATCAAATGAAACAAGTACAACAATTTAAATAGCTGTGAGGTGTTTTTTTACAGAGGAGGTAAAGTGCAAGACCGAAATCCGATGGCGTATTGGGATAGCGAAAGACGCTTTTCAAAAGCTAAGCAAAGTATTAAGAAACGGGAAAATTTCGTTAGAAACAAAGAAAACAGTACTGAACTGTTATGTAATATCAGTCTACCTATATGGAAGTGAATGTTGGACTATCTCCGTACAGATGAAGAAGAGACTTGAAATAACAGAAATGTGGTTCTACAGAAGGATGCTGAGAATACCATGAACCGAATATGTGAGCAACGACGAAGTTTTACAGAAAATGGAAACAAAACGGACACTTATATTTAATATCAGAAAGAGACAGGGCACACAATGAGGAGAGAAGTTTTGGAAAATTTGATACTCACAGGACAGATTGAAAGCAAGAGAGACAGATAAAACAACTCATAATCTCTCTAACAAGCTTGAGTAAAGTAAATTGATGACAGAACAGGAGCAAGGTATGTAGTAGTAGTAGTAGTAGTAGTAGTAGTAGTAGTAGTAGTAGTAGTAGTTTTAGTAGTAGTAGAAAAAGAAGAAGAAGAAGAAGAAGAAGAAGAAGAAGAAGAAGAAGAAGAAGAAGGAATAGAAGATGAAGAAGAGCAACTACACTGAAGACATATATCTTGCATCTTATACATATAAGCCACATAATGAGACGATATCTAATTCGTTCAGTTAATCCAACTAAAGTGGTAATTGTAATATACATCATTATAATTATAAGGAATCATTTGATATTCATTGACCGAGTAGCCAGTACTACACTCGCTTGAAATTTATAAATTGTTTTCTCTTAAAATAACTTAATTAGGAAAATAGCTTTTTCAAGTCCAGTAGCTACGGTCGACCTTTCCAGTATTGAAGTTGGTTTCCTTCGTAACCTTTTGTTTGAAGTATTGTGGGACGTCAACGTCTTGAGTATGGCAATATTTTCATTTCGAATTGCATGTGATATCTATTTTAGATGTTACTGCCGTTGAAAGTCCTTAAATTATGAGCTTTCTGTCATTTGGTAGAGTTAGTTTTTGTGCGATTCTGTAACGCCTGTCTTCAAATTACAATGAAGGATGGTCTTTGCCATCAAACTTCACTCACTCAAAACGATTTTTAAGTATTGATTCGACATGTATACATGTGACATTTGGCATATTTCAGAACGGCTTCGGCACCATATATGACATCCATATGAAAGTGTCGACATGACGAAGCTATTTTAGAACATGACACGAGTTTTCAGATTAATGATTCGAGTTTGTAGCAATTTGCGATGTTGGACGAAACAACTTCTAAGGAAATCTATTCTATGTTCAATTTCCTTATCTCCTATACAAAATGTGTTGTAACTGATCCATTTACCAAGATACCTGAAGTTTTTAGTATTTATTAATTCTAAATCTCGAATTTTTATTAAGTATTCAAGGTACGCACGCTCACTTCTTTTACTCTAAGGAATCTGTCAAATTGACCTACAGTATTTCTTGAGAGTACATATACAGGGTGCGATGTATAAATTGTCGTCTAATTTACAAAAAATGAAAATATTTCTAACATATCATTTTAACAGATACTTTTACCTAAATTATACAAAAATATTAAACTACTAAATCGTAAATTTATTCAATAAATCGCCATTGGCTTCAACCATGGCCTCCAGACGACCACGGAATCTCCTGAGACTCTTCTGGGTGGTTTCCTTGTTTAAGTTGGTGAAGGCTACCATAATCCTTGCCTTCAGTTCATCCATTTACCAAGATACTTGAATTTACTAATTTTACATTTCGGATTTTTATTAACTATTCAAGGTATACACTCTCATTCCTTTCATTTTAATAAATCTGTTAAACTGACATATTTCTTGAGAGTACATACATAATAATATATATTTGTTGAAATTACACGAATATATACCTGAACAAATGAAGCCTGTTTGAAAGCATAACGTATAAAAAGATTTGCTGATATGCCGACAATATTAATTACAGATAAGTGAATTAACAGACTTATTATTCCCACATGGTCGCCGCTTCTAGACTTGTTTCTGTCTTCCAATCAAATAAAGTCTATTTGTGGTCTTTGTTTTGTCTATTTTAAGATTATACACTTCTCACGATCCTATATTGGGGTCCCTGTCGTCATAGTTATTTCTGAACATGAATAATTTATCTCTTTATATAAAGGACTGTCCAACTTTTGCACAAATCATTCTTCTCTTTTTCACCACCAAAATCTTATCTGATCGGTTCCAACACTCCAGCAAGAATGAGATTATTTTTGATCCTATGTTTTGCAGCAACAGCAGCCTGGGCAGAGAAAAATGATTCTGCACCAGTGGCGCATTCACTTTTCCCCGGACTCCGTATGTATTTTCCCATTTCATTTCCTTTGCCGTATTTTTCAGCAATGCTCCTATTTTATATGCCATATCCTTTCAGGGTGTAAATGATCATGGCTCTCTACAACTTCTGCTCATTTGTTGTTCTAAGTAACTTTTAACCATTTACAGTTTTTTTTTTTTTTGTCCTTGTTCCGTCACCCATTCACACAAAACTTAAGTTATTAGTTCTACTTGTTTTGTGATCATTATGCCCTGAGAGTCTGAGATTACACTTTTATCTTTCGCATTTGAATGATAGCAAACGATTCGCATATCTAGGACTTAATTCCAAGTCATCCAATGTAAATACTTCTTTTAGATTTGATTTTATATCGCTTTTTAAATCGTATCATTCCAAGTAAGGCCACAAAGCCACTAAGACGCAGGGGTTAGGAAAGAATATGACAAGAAGAAAAAAATGCCGAGAAAACAATAAATACATAGTACGAGTACCAGACCAGATGTGGCAGAATTATTCAAAGTCCGGTCGAAGGATAGACTTAGTAATATGCGTGAAAAAATCTGGTGAGAAAGATCGTCGAGAACGAAAAGCCGGCGAGAAACTTAAAGACTTCAATAGATATCTAGAGCGATAAATATTGTATAAAAAATATGAGAAGCTCAGGATACTTACCTAACTTTCGCGATGTTTCATACCTGAACCCTAATGAACGAAACATCACTATACTTTGATGCGGCCTTCGATAGGTATAATGCAATTTCCATATTATTGATGCAATACATATATATATATATATATATATATATATATATATATATATATATATATATATATATAGAGAGAGAGAGAGAGAGAGAGAGAGAGAGAGAGAGAAAGAGAAAGAAAGAGAATAACTAAAGAGCCAGAACTTATCTATTTCACCTAACGGATCATCATGATAATTCTGACTCTGAGGTGAAACCTAGGTAGATAGGTTCTGGCTCTTTAGGTATACTAATTTTTCTCTTTTACGTATCAACTTAGGTAACTCTGTCGGTGTTTTTGTTTTCTTTTGGCTAGACATTGCGGTGCTGGTTGATTATTTTCACGCAGTATGGATGTTTTTAGTCTTCTCTTTTTATTGAATTTTTCCCCAGATATCAGTTTGTGTAATTTTTTTTTAATTACAAATTGTATCATCTGGGTATTTTCACACCGCCAGAGTTATAGTATAGGTATAAAAAAATTATATATATATATATATATATATATATATATATATACACAGTGCTGTTCGATAAAAGTGACTCACCTGATTTTCTTTTACTAAATGTTCTCTTCTCCAATGAAACGAAAGTTGAGCTAAATTCAAAGGATAAGCGATCTAAAATCCGAAGAAGAAGCTTTGAAAGCACTTTGAATTTAGCAGTAAGTACTGTCAAGCATCCGTTCAGTATACTGTTCTGGGGATGCTTTTCTTTTCATGGAACTGGTTTCTTAAAACCTACTGAAAAGACCCTCAGGAGCGAGCAGTACAAGTTAATTTTAGAGTCTTGTCTGCTCCCTTCTGCTGAAAGGGTGCAAATCGACCCCGTCAAGCTCATTTTTATGCAGGATAATGCTCCCTGTCACAAATCAAAATTGATGAAGGAATACTTTGATGAGAAGCAGGTGAGTGTTATGACATGGCCGTCCCAAACTCCTGACCTCAACCCCATAGAAAACTTATGGAGCATTATAAAGTATAGGCTCTCGAGAAAGCAGTTGAGCAACAAAGAGGATTTGATTGTGAATTTCATATCCGAATGGAATTCAATGCTTGGAGATGAGATTTGCCAGAACCTAATCAAGTCAATGCCAAAAAGGGTTGACAAGGTTATTCAAAATAAAGGAGAAACCATAGATTATTAAATATTTCGAACTATATTACCTATTATAAATGAATTATACCTCTACAATCCTTTATTTAAAGCTGTTCGGTTAATGTTTCTATTGATTACTAGTTGCAGGAAATAAGTGAGTTTTTCCCTAAATCTCATATATATCCAAAATTATAATTATCAATAGAATACCTTAGGGTGAGTGAACTTTTTTTACTAGGTGGTTGGGAAGATCTCTTTATATTAGTCAGATTAAAAATTAGTTTGACCCCCAAAACAATACGCAAAAAAAATTTTAAGTCACTTTTATCGAACAGCAGTATATATATCGGGGGGGGGGGATTTGACGCCTGCGAACGTTTACGGATTTATAATACTAGACACTAAAAGAATGATTAACTTGAAAGTGTATGATAGAGAAATTCTTCCCTTTGTGGAACAAGCGACACCAAGCCGACATAGAAATATTCTAAACGTAGCTTAGATGTGGAACAAGGCCGAAAAAGTGGAGCACGCAGACCAAGTCCGATATGGAGGTGAACAGTGTAAATAAAGACAGCGACGGAAATAAACAAAATGCTCCATGTATAGAAATAAGAAATGGAGAAACTTTATTTACAATATAAACAAATGTTAGAAGCACACACAAAGAAATAATTCCTGATTTTAAAATAAAATAGAGTGTATCTAAAATAATGTTTACATACGAAAAATAAACAAAATTTATTTTTGATTATTTTAATTTCCAACACACACACACACACACACACACACACACACACACACACACACACATATATATATATATATATATATATATATATATATATATATATATATATATATATATATATACAGGGTGATTGAAATATAACTCCCCGTTTTAAAATACTTACATTTTATTTATTAACTATAATTTTTACGAGAAATAGATATGAGAGGTAAGTGTTTGCACGAGGCTTCATTTAATTCGATATGGGCACCCGATTTCGCTACCAGCTTCTCAAACCACCCAAGAATCGCATCAACTGATTTCATCAGGGACTCTTGTGGTATGGACGACATATTTTCTTGTATTCGGCCTTCAAGTTCTTCCAATGTCTTGGTTTGGTATAGTAGATGTTCTGTAATCAACGCCAAAGAAAAGAAACTCAATCAGGACCCCTAGCTGGCCACTCATGCATAAAATAAGGAGTTATTTTTCAATCACCCTGTATATGCACAAATATATATATATATATATATATATATATATATATATATAAATATAAAAGTGAACATAGAAGTCAATATTTACAAACGCTCTATCTCTGATATTGAGCACTTTATCCCATAAATATAGCACACTTTAAGACTATATTTCTTCATATATATATATATATATATATATATATATATTACAAATTTGCATATATGCTTAAACTTTATATCTATTTTCTGTTTTCTTTCAGCTATTTTTCCAAATCTACCAATTGAACGTAAGTACTCAGCTTTTTAATATATTGACCCTTCTAAAAACTGACAACGAGTTTTCCGATGAATATCTAAAAATATTAGCCTAATTTCGGTCAGTATTTGAAGATCTCTTAATTTAGTTGTAAATGCTCAACGTTTGGAATTGTACTGCAAATTTAGTGTCATTCAGATAAACTCCCGTCCTGGGTAAGACGATAAACTACATTGCGTCCTGGGTAAAACGATAAACTACATTCAACAAGGTATGATCAGAAAGTTTTGAGGAGCGTGGAACCACCTCCTAATTACTGGTGTTCCCAGGTCCACCCTGACCCTGGTTGGTAGCACTTGTCAGCTATGGGAAAATAGTTCCCCGCCCCAAAAAAGAAAAGGTGTTAAAACATTACGAAAGTTTAAAAATAGGTTTTAATACCAACAATACTTTTTTGGGATAATTTTTACCGGCAATACATTCTTGAAAAAAATATTAACAGCGATATATTTTTAAAAAATTATTACCATCAATAATAGTCTTGTCGGCAATAAATAACCTATTGAGGTTGATATGCCGTAAGACAAAACGAACGAAACCAACCCAATCACATAAACTACACTCCTTAGTTTCAATAGCCCTAACATGGACGGCTAAGACCTGTCATTTCAGGCACATTCATATCTCCGTGGTGAGATGTAAGTTCCACACGAGGAGTGTCTCCCTTAACATGTTCAAGACTAAGGTTAATTGTTGTCTTGCGCAAATATCCGCAATAAGCTGTACTTCTTAATCTATATATATATATATATATATATATATATATATATATATATATATATATATTTATATATATATATATATATATATATATATATATATATATATATATTTATATATTTATATATATATATATATATATATATATATATTTAGCATATAAGCATTATTATTTTTTTTAAATTCTTGCAATCTAAAAATATTTTCTGGCCTTACATAATCTGCAAAACCGTAGAATAAGAATCAATCAGTAAATAATTAGAATAACGAAATTTGGAACCATATTTGTTTAATGAGCGTGCGAGTCATAAACAATAACACAAGATTTTCCTGCTTGTATTTTGAAGGCCTGTTTTTTGTTTTTTTTTTGTTTTTTTGGAAGGCCTTATTTTTCCTTGTATTATAAAGGACTTTGAAAATAACTTCGTCTGAGCATCTCTCATTGAATTAGATTGATAATCAGCTTCATTTTCTTTTTTCATTTTCCATTTTCAGCTCATCCTCCTCTTCATCCACCAGTCTTTCCCGGAGGTAAGTAAATTCATTCTTTAGATGAACTGTCCACAATATCAGTAAATAGACGTGTAGTATAGTAGACAGGCGCTTATCCAGTGAGATAAAGGTAGCGTCCTGTTTGGTCAAACTCCAGTCATTCGATGGTGAGACGACAGCGCCTCGTAGGCTCTGCTCAGAACACATGGACACCACACTCGGTCGTAACGAAAAGAGCCAAAGGAATATAGTGATTTGTATTTAGGACCGGATTGAATGCAAGAGTTGGATGTGCGGGTGGTGTAATGGAAAGATTTTCCACATTGTTAATCGGGGAGCAGAGTTCCAATTCCATTTGAGTTCATTTACAAATAAACATCATTGAGAAAGTTATGAATTCACACATTTCCCTCCAACTATGGGTTAATTAGTAAGATTTGTATCTCTAAAAGCATTATAATTTTTAAAAACATTTTGCAATCTAAAAATTTCTTCTGGCTTTAAATAACCTGCAAAACCATAGAAAACGAATCAATCAATAAATAGGTAGAATAACGGAATTTGTACCCATATTTGTTTAATGAGCGCGAGAGTCATTACAATAACACAAGATTTTCCTGCTTGTATTTTGAAGGCCTGTTTTTTTTGTTTTTTTGTTTTTTTTGGAAGGCCTTATTTTTCCTTGTATTATAAAGGACTTTGAAAATAACTTCGTCTGAGCATCTCTCATTGAATTAGAGTGATAATCAGCTTCGATTTTTTTCCTTCTTCTATTTTAGGTCATCCTCCTCTTCATCCACCAGTCTTTTCCCCAGGTAAGTAAATTCATTCTTTAGATGAACTGTCCACAATATCAGTAAATAGACGTGTAGTATAGTAGGCATGCGATAATCCAGTGAGATAAAGGTAGCGTCCTGTTTGGTCAAACTCCAGTCATTCGATGGTGAGACGATAGCGCCTCCTAGGTTCTGGTCAGAACATATGGACGCCACACTCGGCCGTAACGAAAAGATCCAAAGGAATATAGTGATTTACATTTAAGACCGGATTGAATGCAGAAGCTGCTGGAAGCTTGTTGATGTAGATAGCAAACTGTCTTCAGCGCTCCATTCTGTATTTTCTATCAAGATCTAATGCCTTAGATTTTTTTCTTGCTTGGATATGACAGGAAGGCCGAAGGGATTTAAAATACGGGTATTCTTTCCCTTAGATCAACTGCCTTCCAGGTCTGATGAGCTCCATCTAACCGAAGCAACTAATTCTGAGTTGCACATTGGTCCGCCTTTGTCCCTTCTAATGTTTGATGATCGACTTAATTTTCAGAAGCTATATGAGACGTATGCCATGATAGCATTTTATAGAGAGTCGGTCCTTGACCCAGCTACCAACCCCTGACTATTACAACCTTTGGAACATATATAATGTACTTATATAAACATTATATAGATTACGTGTTTTAGAATGGATGTGATAATATATATTAGTTAGTCATTAGAAAAATAATTTTCTTTAAACAAAATCATCATTAGCTAGACAAAACGGGATTCACTTTAAGTGGTGAAATGTTTGATTCTCATCGTTTTAGAAATCAGATTAATTTTAATCTTGACACAATTTTTATTACGTTTTTGTAATCTATTTTAATGTTTACAAATCCTTTATTGTCTCGGCATCAATTTAGTGGTAACAGGTGATAAACTCAAATAACCCAATTCTATATTAATTGCAGAGGATTCATATTTTCACTGCATCAAAAGTTGAGAAAATAATATTATTTTTTTATTTAAACGGCATTTTCTAGTACAAAATTGTAATCATCAAAGTTCTGATGGTTACATAAACTTTAAAATACATCAAGGCCAATCATCGCAGTTTACTTCGTATTCCATTAGTAAGGAGGAAGTTCCATTCGGAGAACTTCTTCCCAAGAGATGTACTTTACGGAACAGACACCTGGCAGGATGTTTTCTCAATCACTACAATTTTGACCTCTTCACATCTACGGTTAAGTGTTATCTTTCCTGCATAAGCCCATGAACTTCACTTCTGGCCCTTTCTTACGCTCAGTAAAGCTCTACATTGAGTGGCTCTTGAGATATGTATTGGGTGAACATTACTATGATGATTTACAGCCACATCACCTTGAAATTCCGGTTCCTGTACGATCACCGAAGTTAAGTAACGTCGAGCCTGGTCAGTACCTAGTTGGGTGACTGCTTGTGCGTACAAGGTGCTCTCAGCTTGGATGTGCAGGTGGTGCAATGGATAAATGCTCCGAATTGTTAATCGGGGAGCAAAGTTCCAATTCCAGTTGAGTTCACTTACAAGTAAAGACCCTTTGGAAAGGTATGAATTCACCCATTTTCCCTCCAGCTATGGGTTAATTAGTAAAATTTGTATCCTTAAACCGTTATTATCTCCCCCAAAATACTTCCAATCTAAAAAATATTTTTGGCTTTAAATAACCTGCAAAGTGTTGATAAGTCGTAGAAATCGAATCAGTCAATATTAGTATAAAATAAATAACTAAACAGAAATAAAAACTCTTATTTATTAAATATTCGCCGTTCCTATTTGCCGTTCGGCTAACAACTGAACCATTTCTTTACGTAACAGGTTAATATTTTTTCTATTTATTTATTCCTTCATTTTTATTATTCTTTTTCATTCCTTTTTTTTTCAGTTAAGCTCGGTGTATGTCCTGCTACTAGGCCAGTATTCTTCCCGTGGTTTTGTGGCCAGAGTTGTTTGTCTGATACGGAATGTCCATTCGGTATGCTTTTTACAGCTGCATTTATTCGACCGCAAAAATAATTTTACACCCTCGACTGATACTATGTAAATAACTGCTCAAAGATTCTTCCACTCATCCATCATTCCAATACCATTATGCTTTCAAAATTGTCTTTATTTTCCATTCTTGCAGTTTCAGTCCTTCGTACCCCTTTAAATTTAAAAAAAAATCAATTTGTATTTTAAGTAAATCAAGTGATTCCAGGTGACGAAATTTCTTGCATTCATTATGGTAACCACCAATCACAGTATCACTTGTAGGTGGGACAAATGTATGGTGATTTTCTAAGTATAGCTTATATGTGGCACAAGGCCGAATGTATGGGACACCGAGTAAGGAAATAACTCACTATTCAATCGTAACTGATCTAGCGAGACAAACATGCTAATCATTACAACTCGTCGAAGTGCCGGTGCGACGCGACAAATGTATGTATCAGCCACTCACACACACACACACAACAACAACAATAACACTTACACACATACACATACATACATACAACTTGCCTACAGCACATGTTTCTTGATAATGACTGACACGGTCGATAACTGAATAAGATCTTCCGATAGGTCATCCATAATTTCGATCCTCTCTCTCTCACACAGACACACACACACACATATATATGTGTATGTGTATATATTTGTGTGTGTGTGTATATATATATATATATATATATATATATATATATATATATATATATATATATATATATTTATATATATATATATATATATATATATATATACAAGTTTAAAACGACGAGGTCGTCTACTTAATAATTTATGGTATATTTTTTGCAATTTTCGAATAAGAAGAGAACATGAATTTCGGAATTCGGAATGTTTGTCCACGATTTCACACACAGAGATACAACATCATATCAACTGTAAGATGATAAGACCTTGCCGCCAATCTAATACTGCGCTTAACTTCGTAAAGTCTAGATTCCAAAGAGGAAAGCTCATCAGAACAATTACCATGAAAATATGTTACTGCTGAAGGCAAGATGCCAGGTCAGGAGCAATAACATTGCAGATTCAGTAATCTCTAAATACATAGCAGCACCACCAGACCTGATGTGACAGTAATATTCGATGCAGGGACGAATATGTATGATAGATTCTGGCGAGAAAAAATTGTCTCATACGACACAGCAAAACTGATTTTTCATACAGAAGACCTGGCACTTGATTTAATATAATCTTTCCACTTTTCATATCAGCGAAAAACGTTAACCTGAGAAGGCGCAATGTGCCACTCTCCTGGAGTTTAGCATCAGCCATATCGATCATTACAGCACGAAAAATCAGAATACAGTTATCAACATAAGACACATAGTAGATATTAAAATACTATGCAGCATTCACTGCAAGGGAAGACTTGCGATTCTAAAAGCTGTTATATTCTAAAGAAAAAACATGAATACGCGGAAACGAACGGCTAGGCATTATTATTATGTATATATATAGGGTGACCCAAAAAAAACGGGAACTTTTTAACAATCCAATAAAAGCAAGAGTGATGGAAGAAAAATATTTAATTCATAGTAATTGAAACCTTAAAACATGCCATTTAAGAAACAATGATGGAATTTTCATTTTTATTAAATTACGTCCTGTAGATGGCGTCCTCCTGTACGAATGCATTCTTGAAATCTGCTGTTGAGATTCCTCATTGACTGCTGCAACATCTCAGCTGGGATACTGTGAATTTCATTCTCGTTACTAAAATGGCGAAATGTTTACTTGCTCAAAGTCACTGTCTCGCAGTGTTGCCACTTGCTCATATCTGGCAATACGCACTTCAAAAATTCCCGTTTTTTTGGATCACCCTATATATAAGTAGCGAAGAGTGACTTGGATCCAGGATAAGCAGTCGCGAATATTTTATCATCTACAGCCTACCGTAATATTTCGTCACTTACTGTTTGTCTGTCAACGGCTGCGTAAGAGAATGATACCCCCTTGAATATTATAATGCTGGTTATTAAAAATCTGTTTTTTGTTGGGGTTTTTTTCTGCGGTTGTGTTGAAATATGTGCAAATTTCGTCAGCAAAGTTAAAACAGTGGTATTTCTTGAAGAATATTTTATTGAGAAAACAATAGATAGTTCTAGTTTATTTAAAGAATTTGCAATAAGTTTACTTCAAGCTATTTAAATGTCGTTAAAATATACCACTCGTAAAAATATTCAAGACGGGTGCGGGCTAGGTAGAGGGCGGCTACGTCCGAAAGTGCCCCATCATTTCACTGGGTTAGGCACCCTAGAAGGTCATAACCCGGCCCTGCTTCTGTCCCCTATTAATTTATTTATTTCGTGTATGAAATAATGTATGCATATAATATAACAACTAGTATGAAAACGAAATAAAATCAATTTACAAACATGTCTTTTCTCACTAATTCGTAAATCTATTGAATTCTTACAGATCAAAAGTGCTGCTGGGATGGAGGATGCCGGAGATGTATAAGTCCACTTCCTTGTAAGTAAAATGTTCCTTCACTTTCTTACGGGTAGAGTGACGGTTATCGACGAAGTGGTAAAATCGGCGTGCTGAGTTCAAATTCCGACCTAGTCTGTTGCGTTGCTTTTCGCATAAATACCCTTGACACCTTCTTTTTTCCTTCTATAAGAAAATAGGGTCTCTAACCTTGGATGGCAGCCAGTCTAGGAGAAGGAAGTTGTTGAGTTCAAAACATTTGAGAAGGCAACAGTAGACCTTTCCCAAGAGGACATGGCAATTCACAGAAAATAATTTTAAAAAATGTTGTAAATGATGACCACCTCCGACTTGAAGGGGCATGGTATAGCAAAAAGTTTAATATCAAAGGTAGAAGAAAAAGGACACAAAAAAATCAATTACAAATCCATCAATGGAAAAATATTTGGCAGGTGTCACTGAACAACCAACAAAAATAAGTCACTCAAGCAAATGTAAATATCTGAATGGGGTCGTCATCAGAATAGTGAAATTGCTCTATTGACCACTAAAATATTAACGTGGACCACCAATTTTCTATTTTTTGTGTGGACCCAAGGGTCCATGTGGATCCGTGTTGAGGACCATTGATCTAAATTGTCATTTTTATAGCAACTCGGAATGAGAAATCAAAGAGCCGAGGTCGAATTCCAGTTGAGCTTGTCACACGCGGTTACGTATAATTATTTTGACACACACACACACACACACACACACACACACACACACACACACACACACACACAAAATTACCTACTCTCTTTTTAGCTGAATAATGAAAATAATTTTTCAGTGATTCTTGCAAAAAAATGTGTCCGATGGCTAAACGTCTATTCTGAAAATCTGGAAAAAAGAAACTCAAATAGTCTAGTGATTTTTTAGATATTAAACATTTCGTGAGTGGACAATTCTGCTTTTAAACAATTTGGACAATTTTACTGTTACATCCGATATAATATTCTGCGCTAATGGTAGTTTCACCCAACACCGCACATTGCTACAAAAACCAAAACATTAACCTGGAAACTCATGTTATTTTCTTACATGACTTTATCAGATCGAGACATATTGATGCCATGCATGGTGACAAAACTGTTCAGAAATAGGTAAATTGCCGGCTGTATACAATCGTTTCATTTCGGATTTTCTGTCTAGATTTAATTCCATAAGCTTTTTCGTTTTTGGAACCACATCACTTGAGTATTTTCACAGCAGCAACAACTAAAATGAGTCTCTCAGACTGGAAAAAAGAAACTCAAATAGTTTAGTGGTTTTTTAGATATTAAACACTTTGTGGGTGGACAATTATGCTTTTACACGATTTGGACAATTATTCTGATACGTTCGTTGTAATATCCTGCGCTAGATGTAGTTTCACCCAATACCGCACATTGCTACAAAACCAAAACATTAAACTAAGAAACTCTAGTCATGATCTTAAAAAGCCTCGTCAGATCAAAATATTTAAATGGATGCCATGCATGGCGCCAAACTCGTTCAGAAATTATCTAAGCTGTCATTTGTATACAACTATTTTCTCAGATTAATGATTACAATTATCTTAATCAAGAGGTTGATCTTTCACACTGCTTCGAAAGAAAGGTTACGAAGGAAGCCACCATCAAGACTGGAACGAGCAATAACAGTAACACTGACTTACTGGAAAAAAATTGTTTTAATATTAAGATTTTATAAATGTCGAAAGAAGCTAATAATGGCTACTCGGTCAATGAATGCTGAATGTTTCGTTTTAAAGAAACAACTTAATATTATCATTATCATTAATATGTGTGTGGTGTAATAGATAGCAACTCGGAATGAGAAATCAAAGCGCCGAGGTCGATCGTCAGTTGAGTTTGTCATACGCACTTACGCACAAATATTTTTGGCAGAAATCCATCTCATTTTGTCAAGATATGGGTTAAATAGCAGAGCATATTTAACTCTTCAGCCGTGGTTGACAGTCAGTCTGTGTGAAGGACAACTCTGAATTCAAAACCGTATGTGATCCTGGGACCAAATCACGGATCTCTTTTTGGTAAGGAATAATATCCGGAAGCCGCCACCCCTCCTGCCAGGGTTAGAGTTAAGACATCGGCGGCAAGATGTTGAATGTGGTAAATGGCAGAATTTAAAAGAATAGATTTCTAGCATTGAACTGCAGTGGTGTCATACAAATGATCCTTCATAATGGACAATCCGTGAGACATATTTATTCCGAGTCAGAAACTGCAGGACCAAGTAGCACCATGTGTGTCCTAATATAGACGCAATCAAAACCCCTATAATGACCCATGGGGTCGTCCTGACTGACCAGCTAGTAAGTTATTACCATTAAAGAAAAACCAGGCTTGATAACAACAGAAATATTCCAGTATGCTATTCGAAATTTACATAGGGATTGAACATGGTCGTTTATCTGTCGAGATGAATTGTTCCACTAGTTAATAAAATTATTCCTTTATTCTGTTTTTGGCTTCGTTTTAATATTTAAAAATTACCTTGTCTACACACTGTGCGGGTACCATTTAATCGGGTAAACATTAAAGAGTTGGCATATTAATACACACACACACAAATAAACAAACACATACACACATAATACCATCGTTAATAAATGCAATACCAATTTTCTAATGTGTAATAGATTCATTTTAAGTGTTTAACTGACTATTACCAGGGCCATTAGTTCGAACTTTAGGAAAAAGCGACTCATGCCTTTCACAGGTGCGTGAGTACAAAGTGAATAAAAACAGCCTCAGTCACACAAAACTAGATGAACCACGTTAAACATGTGTGTGCGTATGCGTGCGTGCGAGTGTGTGTGCGGGTATATATACATGTGCGTGTGTGCGCGGGTATATATACGTGTGCGTGTGTGCGCTTGCGTATCTCTTTGTCTCTCTGTCTCTCTCTGTCTCTGTCTCTGTCTGTCTGTCTGTCTGTCTGTCTCTCTCTCTCTCTCTCTCTCTCTCTCTCTCTCTCTCTATCTGTGTAAGAATTCATGGTTCTAACCTCTCTTTTTTCAGATCCCGATAATGGATGCCGCAGTTATTATTTCCAAGATACCTCACAATGCAAAACAGAATGCAACGATGACGCAAAATGCGGCACTGGTAAGTAATTCTATGTCTCCTTGTCGTATGGATTCTACAAATTCCCTAACGATCCCCGATTAGATATTCTCATGGACTTTTTACTGGTGGTAAAATAAGGTTTTCCTCTTCCAGAGTATGGTTGATGGAATAGAAAATAATTAATAAAAATAAATATATTTAATAGATAGATACCTTAACAGCCATGCCAAAAATCTTCGAATGTCCAGCAGAAAATGATTTATTATACATGCTCAAAATATATGCCGGCATTAAAGAAAGAAAATCAATTAAAATTACATTGGATAATGCTATTATAATTGTACTTGTCTTTCTCTTCGTTAGTTCACACGGCCGTTAAACGCTGCCAATACATCATAAATAATGGACTATCCCGATTTGATCGCCGGGAAAGAGAGGAAAAGATATTATTTGCTTTCAGTGAGAAAAAGAAAGAAAGAAAGAAAGAAAGATCAATTAAAATTTCATTGGATAATAATTTATTATAATTGTATTTGTCCTTCCCGACCGTTCCAATAAATAATGGCCTATCCCGTTTGATCGTGTGGAAAGAGGGAAAAAGTCACTACTTGGTTTCTGTGAGAAAATCGTCATGAGCTTATACATGAATTTGATTTGGTTGACGGCATATCAACCACAATGGGTTATTTAATGCCGGCAATTTTTATTGCTGGTAATATTTCCCTTAAAAAATGTGTTGCTGGCAATATATTTTTCCTTCAAAATTCTATATCTGGTAATATTTTTTCTCCAAAAATGTATCGCTGGTAAGATTTTTCAAAAAATGTTTAGCTGGTAATTTTTTGTCTTGAAAAATGTATTGCTGGTAATAATTTTTAAAAAGTATTTCTGATATTAAAACATATTTTTGTACTTTCATAATGTTTTGACCGCAGTTTCGGGGGGTTAACTATTTACACATAGCTGGGACCCTTATACATGGCCATATTCAATCATATTTATGCTTGTTATAGTAATATTTTATTAAAGTTCTTAGGCTCAAATATTTAACGATGCCACAGGGGAATCTGTTGTGGCGTAATTTGAGTGTATTAAATTACAGGAGGAGGAAGAGAAGATGAAGTTTTGACGTCCAAACTCATTAACCTGTAGAATTTAAAATCTCCCCTTATCATTCATTCTTCGTTTTTATAACGAAGGCAGATACCATTTCTTTACAAGGGAGTTAACAGTGGATTACTCTACACCTGTTACTTCAGGTTGTTTATGATTCGCCGAAATCGGAAAAAAGGACGGAAAGACGCACACTGCGCTTCATTATTACAGACAATGATTTTAACGAATTAAAGGGATTACAACAATCTTAGAATAACTATTATAATACTGGTAATGCTGGTATAATATTTACTGTTACTGTAGACCTACTTTTACAGCTGATATATGCATATATATATATATATATATATATATATATATATATATATATATATATATATGAAAAAAGAAGGAGGATTTGATTAATATAATGGCGTCCCTGTTGTTTAAATCTATTCTGAGGTTCTGTGGGTACATGTCTTTATTCATATATATATATATATATATATATATATATATATATATATATATATATATATATATATAGGGGGGGCGCCAGCGTGTATGTGTGTGTGTGTGTGCATATCAGAAAGAAGAAAGATTACAATGTTATAATTAGTGAAAAATGTTATGTTATAATGATTGAATCGTTAAACAATACACAAGAAATATATCTTACAAAATTATATATATATATATATATATATATATATATATATATATGTTTCATTAAAATCGACAGACAAGGTACTACGGTTAAGCTTTTTATGTAATTATTCTTGTGTTCGAACAAGAGCTTTCTTTTCTGGACAAACAGTGTGTAAAACTGTTCAAATGTTTTATAGTTCCGAGCTCTTTCGGCTATACTTTTAGCCATTATCAAGGATGATTCAATTTTTCAGCTTAATTGAGTTTGTGCATTATGTGTATGTTTTAGTGTTATATATATATATATATATATATATATATATATATATATATATATATATTGGTTCGTCACATTCGATTCATATTTTTGCAGTTTTTCTAATTTTTTACTTTCTAACACGTTACTTTTGCAGGAAAATGCTGCCGTTACGGATGCAACGCAGTCTGTGTTCCTTTCACTGCTGCTCCGACCACAGTTGCTCCCACTACACCAGCTCCCACCACAGCTGCTCCCACTACACCCGCTACACCAGCTCCCAGTACCCCTGCTCCCAGTACCCCTGCTCCCACTACACCTGCTCCCACTACACCTGCTCCGACAACGACTACTATCACAAGTCAGCCTCAACGTAATTATAAAAAATTTTTTTTCACTTTTGAACAACCATAATCTAAAATCTAAACGCTACAGTCAATGTCTATTACATGTCTTCCCGTGCATAAGCTACAGCTTTTTCTGCGTTGTAAAAGACTTATCAGGTCCGCTACTAAGATACATTGAAAAAAAGAAAAAGAGTAAGACAAAAAGAAAGAAACAAAGATAGAAGTGTTTAACGTCTCCTGCCAATACTTCATCAATAATAAACTATTTGGCTTTGAGCGTGTAAGAAGACAAAAGACATATCAAAGACGCTACTTGGTTTTTAGTGAGAAAATTAAAGCAAGAAAGGCAGATAGAAGTGTGTTGTGGATTCCGGAAAGAAATCCAATATCAATGAATAACAAACGCCAGGAATGGATAAGGAAAATAAATGTATTAACGTAATAATACAAACTGGTAATACGGATTAGTAGATCCAGGAATGAGGGTTAGTAGCACTAATATATATACAGAAGTATCGCGGATGATTCCTTACTGAGTCTACGTGCTCGCTAACTGTGACGCTTGCCGCCGTCTCTGTGTGTGACTTACTCTACTACTACTGAACTCTACTACTCTTCTGTCGTTCCGTTTCGACTCATTCACTCTTCGGATATTCACTGGTAGTAGTATATGTATACTTTGGGTGAATCCATTTGTGTGAAAAGGGGGAGACCCCTTAACAAAGTGTTTAACGGCTGTTTCAGTGAAGTGGAAAACGTTGTCAGTTTCAAATCTTTCCATTTGTACCTTCTTAAAATAATGCCCAGCATTGATATTTATGATTTTGTATTGCAATATTTTGTTAAAGTTCTTGAGCTCAAATATTTAACGATGCGATATGGGAATTTCTACTGATATTTTATTATCACATACACTTACTATGAGCTTATTCAATCATTAACAGAAGAATTAAGATTCATCAGAATTTCAAATAGGGAAAAACGGTGAAATTTTCACAGGTTAAACTAGTTATTAATAATTGAATTGAAAGATGATATTTTCAATATGACATATTTTCTGGATACTTTCTTCATCTATATTTTAGCATAACCTTTCGGTCAAATTGTTCTTTGAGCCGAAATATATTTATTTGGTTATTGTTAGATCCGGCCCAAAATGAAGTACTGCTGAGATACATGATCAGCAGATGCAATTCCCTGTCTCGATAGAGTTCAAAAGCGTCTCCGCGTCCTTGTGGGTGATGAATTATTTCGCGTCCTAGAACCCTTTTCCAACAGACGAAACGATGCAAACCTCTCGCTTCTCTATCGCTATCTCCATGGAAAGGGTTCGAACGAGCTACCTTCATTAGTTCCATCAGTTCTAACCTCCACGGCTAAATCCCGCCATACCCCGCACATTGTAGCGAACCACGGTCATTTCCTTCCTATTTCATCGGTGACATCTAACTTCCCCTCAAAGAACCGCCGTTTTGTGGACCCTGTTCCTAAGAGGATGCTTTTCCGATCACTACATTCTTGGCCTGTTCAAGTCTAGAGTCAACTGATATCTTCTTCCCACAACTCCGTAAACTAATATTGTGATTTTCTAAGCGTAATTAAGATGTGGCACATGGCCGAAAGTATGAGGCACCCAGTGAGGATCGAACTCACTATTCAGTTATAACTGATCTAGTGAGACAAGCTTACTAAGCATTACCCCACGTCAAAACTCCCTCTAAAATGATTTTCAAAGCATAGTTTAGATTTAACACAAGACCAAAATATGGTGCACCCAGTGAGGATCGAACTCATTATTTCATCATAACTGAACTGTCGAAACAAATATGCAAGCTATTAGAAATATGAGGAATTATTTCCAAATAAATACCGAAACCCTTAATGTTACAGAATTTGTAAGCTAGCCCAAAATGAGAAAAGAAAACTAACTTAATGGTCAGAACTTTGACAACCCAGACGAAGTGGGTGTGTTTTGAATCCCGTAGGCGTGAAATACTGACAGTAGTGGATTATATTTGTCTCAGTTTTTAGCATGACTGAAAACGCGAGATAGTCAATATGGTGGCATTAATAAAATGGTGTAGACGTGTATTTGTGCCCAAATAGCATGGCAGACTCAGACGATCCACTACGTAGTGATGGAAAGTCACTGCCCAACCTATTAAGTTTCGACTTCTCACTCTCTCTCTCTCTTTCTTTCTCTCTCACACACACACACTCTCTCTCTCACTCTCTCTCTCTCTTGATCCCCCCACCAAAAAAATGAGGTTATTACTAGCATCCCTCCACCACACACACATTGGAATAAAGCATAGAAAAGAAATCTAAGAAAATTGTCCGTAATTCAGTCAGTCTGTGATGCAGCGTTGAGAGCCTGAAGAATCTCCATTAGATACTAGAATCCAGTGACGACACGCAACACAAGATCAAGTCTCTTCTTTTGAGTATGTCTAAATCGCTAGTCTAACAAAATATTAGAAGTGTGTAAAGTTCAAACCTCACTAAATGCTCCACATCTGTGGCCTTGTACCAAACGATGATGATGTTCGGTACCTGAGTTAGTGCTACAGTTAACAATTTCGTCACGCAGACCAATTTGTTAGGGCTGTGAGTTCCATTCTCACGAGTGCTCTATTTCTATGGCCTTGTACCA
The DNA here is from genome assembly GCA_964036315.1 of Acanthosepion esculentum. NCBI lineage: Eukaryota > Metazoa > Mollusca > Cephalopoda > Sepiida > Sepiidae > Acanthosepion > Acanthosepion esculentum. Next base: position 76,519,012 of record OZ038497.1, on the reverse strand, counting down.
GACAAAGCTAGATTTATTAAATAACTGAACATCTCATCTGTAAGGAAATTGTCCAGTATTCACGGCTATATATTAAAATTGATATCGCTTAGCAGTTCAGCACTGTTTTCTTTATTTCTAATGAAATTTTTATGTATCTTAATATGTTGTTTAGCTTTTGAAACGCATCTTTCACTATTTCAGTGTACATTCAGACTTCTTTGTCACATTCCATTGTCTGTTAAAACAATTCCTGTATAGTTAAATTTATCTACTTATTTGTTTTAACATCTCCAATTCGTAGCTTGGGATTTTCCTCTTGCTAACGACCATACTTTCCTCTGCTACCTTGTCTAGAAATTCTTGTAAAATATATTTTATATCTGCTATCAGCGCAGGTTCACCGGCGTATCTTACGCTGTTATGGTTGACGTTTTGGTCGGATCAAAAAAAAATGTTGGTAGATTATGACGTATCTGTGAAATGTATTAATAGAAACACAAAAATTCTCACTGTCGGACTTGTTGCTGAAAGCTTGAAAAAAGCTTGTCTCTCTTAAAAATCAACTTTTACTGGAGTGTACTTGAGATATTACATTAGCTTGCGTCTGCAAAATTCGTTTACATGTAGATTGATTGTGTGTCTGTAAATAACACACTTACTGTTTTTCTATTTGTTCTTTTGTTTTAGCGTTATGCCCGCCTGGTCCAAGTGTGGATTTATGTAAATACAGATGTCGTTTTCCGTGCTTTGGTGAGTAAATTTTTTTTTTTTAATTTATTCTTTTAGTGACAGAGATATTATATCAAAGTGTATTAGTCTATTATATTAAAGTATTACTAGTAATGTACAAATTCGTGATGAACAATGCGATAAACACGACATCTACTCATTTAGCTACTTACTCGTTTAACGACCCTGGACCTACGACCGGATATAAAATTTCATAAAGTAAAAATAAAAAAAATCTAACCAGTCGATAATGTACTTTATACGAAAACTTCGTGTAATGGCAAAAGTACACAGGTGTAGGCTTTAAGAAAGCTTTATTCAACTGAGAATACAAGGTTCGCATATAGTGTCCTTTTATAGTCCCAGTAAACAGACATAGCTCTCTCAAAGAGGAGAGTAACAAAGCAAGGGGAAAACACTCTTTATTATTCATAACACATCGATCGTTTTTATCTGAATTTCTAGAATGAGGAGATATCATTATTTACACTATTTATTTTCGGACTATTGACCTCATCTTTGTTGTTATTATCACAACGTTTCGGCCGATGTGTCCTCTGCCTTTTCTCGTGCGTATCGATCTGGGTAACCTACAATGAATTTTGAACTGTGTCTACTTGCACTCAGTGGAAACGGACGAGCAATAAATGATTTAACAAATAAAAAATAGAAATAAAACTAGACGATATCCTCACACATGAGCAGTGGAATGAGAACGGTCTACCCTTGTAGTTTAAATAAAGGGTTCCGTTAGATTCTAGAGAAACGGATTTTAATTGATTTGTTTTGTTCTTGATGGTTTATCTACACTTTGAGAATTTTTAAAGCCGAAAGATATTTTTGAACCGTAACAATAATTATTTTCTTATTTGCGAATAAACATTAAGATTTTTTTTTAGAATACCAATGATTTTTACATATACGACTATTTAGCCCATAGCTGGAGGAACGAGGTGGATTGTAGAGACACAGAAGCTAAAACGACGGAAACGTTGTGAGCTGGTCCGAATACAAAAATATAAGATATAGTTATGTATATTCTCCTTTTTTTCAGGGCCTACTTGTCGCCACTGCGTAGTAAATTGCCAGTCATCTGCTGATTGCATGCCGGGTAAGTTTAGAAATGAAACACTCGAAATTCTAAATCCCCTTTCATTAAGTAAATGTGTACCTAAAATTCAGTTGCATAAAAGACATTAAAAAATAAAATATATCTTCAATTTATGACTGTGAGAGCGACGTATTTTTTTTTCTATTGTGCCAAGTCAGTGTTCGAGTCTAAGCAACTAGGACTTCGAATGCTGACCTGCTAACAAATAAGCCCCACCAACGAAACACAATTCCCCCCCACCTCGCCGTAACACAATCTTCTTTGTTCCTGTAAACTTTGATTCTTTTCGATTCCTCTCTGTACTGCTTTCCATTCACAAAACCTCATCAAGTAATTTACTCGCTGTTACCCCTGCCTTCAGTATGGCCTGGGAATTGTTAGATTTTCTGAGTCTCCATTGCTTATTATGAATTAAAAATATGGATTAAATCTTTAAAAAAATCATTAAATAACGATCAAGTAGGAAAATATAAATTTGACATGTTTGGCTGTTTATTTAGCTTCATCGAAAATCCTAGCGAACTTTACAGAAAGATGTTTCGATTTTCTGATGAAGCCAAATAAATAGCGAAACCTGTCAAATTTATAACGTCTTTCCTACTTATTCCATGTTTCCTCATTATATGTCAGAATAGCCTCTCTTTCGCTCGCTCGTTCTCCTCTCTCTTTTCTCTCTCTCTCTTTTCTCCTTCTCTCTTTTCCTCTCTCTTTCTACCTCTCTTTTACTCTCTCTCTCTTTTCCCTCTCTCCTCTCCTCTCTTTTCCTCTCTCTCTCTTTCCTCTCTCTCTCTCTCTCTCTCTCTCTATATATATATATATATATATATATATATATATCCCTCTCTCTGGTTATTGTTGATCCTATTCCTCTTAAAAATTCCTCTGATATCTGTGTCACATTTTCAGCCATCTGTTACTATCCTACTCGTCAGGTCAGTGCCCCTCCGCCTCACTCTCTTCTTTTCCTTTCAATATTTCCAGTGGGTGTTAAATATAAGAAGCCCTCCTTCCTCATTATTTTCTCAGAAATGACAACTGTCTCTTTCTGCTGGCAAGCATAATTATACTTTTTAATTCTATTTTCTTTAGCATTTCCTCATTGCTTACATGCTCTGCCCATGGTATTCTCAACATATTTCTGTAGAACCACATCTCTGTCGCTTCATACTTGCTCTTTTTCTGTTTGTAATTAAATTCTTCAGTATTCACTGACATAAAGAAGGATTAATATTACACAGAAGTTCAACACTCATTTTTTTGTTTCTAATGAAATTTTCCTGTTATTTATTATTTTGCATGATTTTTGGGAAGTGTACTTTTGGATTTTGATGTCATATTTTCATATCCTCTGTTAAAAAACTTCCAAGACATTCAAATTGCTGTTCTTGTTTGATTTTAACATCTACAATCTGTAGTTTGTATCTTGGGCTTTTCTCTTGCTGACAAACCTACATTCCTCTCTTTCAAGTCGCTTTATTCAAAATATATTGCGAAACGCGTTAAATATATAAAAGCATTATCATTGAATCGTAGCGTTTTCTAATTTCAAAGAAACATTTAGATATTTAGACATAGATTTAATTAATCAAATATGCGCCATTTTGTTCCACTATATTTCGCCATCTCAGAGGCAGATTCATTATTCCTTCCTCACAGACGTTGACATCTTTCTGAGTGATGAACTGGTACGTAGGGTTTTTACAGGCTTCAAGAGAATCGAAGTTCTTTCCATTAAGACAATTTTTAAGGAACAGCAAAACAAGTAGTAATCTGAAAGTGCAAGGACAAAGGGGTAGCAGAGCAAGTGTAGTAGGAAATCCCAGTCAAGCTCTATCACCCAATCGACTGCCAATTCCAGGTGCTTTCATCAATTACTGCCTTTAATCAGTTTAATGTCTGATTTTTGCAGAAGTTCGTAATACACAACGCCCTTTCAATCACACCAGATACATGGAATCACTTTCTTTAGATCCAAGTTGGTTATTCGCTTTCATCAGGATCTTTTCTGCTCCATATTATTGTAAATAATCCTTTTTTATCTCCTGTGATCGTTCTTTTCAAAAGTGGGTCGTTTTATGTCATTTTAGCTGTGAATCTGTTGTGGCTTGTCTATATAATATAATAAAAATGACACGGAAAGACACGGAAGACGAAGGTAGGTTGAACAAGTGTATGAAAATACAGATATATACAAAGCAAGAGTGTTAGTAATGAGCAGTTAGGAAGTGTACGTCCGAACACTGCGTTTCCTCTATCCTACGACTCTACTCCTAGGAAGTCTCGCCGTTAGTATTTATGAGAGGAGAAGAGTTCATTCTACTGTACGAGGGTTTACCACAACAGAATCACAAATGGAAAATGCGATCCATTAAATTAATTTCCGTTATATCGTGAGGTACAAAACGTCGTAGAGGATTTCCCTATCCGTGTGTTTTAAAATGCCTTACAACGCTCATCTGAAATATGTGGAGTATCTCAGCGATGTCCAATATGGTGATATCTGGATTATTTTTAATCAACCTTTCGATTTGGTCATCATCAACTCTCTCCGGGACTGTCACAATGTTCTTGGTCCACCAGATCAAAATTTACATTTCTGAATTTAACGAACCATTTCTGAACAGTAATCTCAGCTATGACACCATCTCCATAAATGACACACATCATTTTTGCTTTTTGTACAGCGCGGTCTCTTTCTTTCTGGATGTAAAAGAGCATCGGATGACGAAAATGCATCTCATTTTCCACACAATCTATAAGCATTTGGATAAAAATCGTATAAAATTTAATCTGACACGTGTTTCGAATAACGTGACACATACCTGAAGGTTCACTGTATTTAAATCTACAGGATTCAGTTATAAAAGTGTTATTCAGTTAATCCGACATTTTATTTTTAAGGATTTTTCGTTGGATCTTTATTAAAATTCTATCACTGTTTTTACTCTGTTTTCCAGGTATGCTTTGTTGTCAAGATTCGGGATGTAATATGAGATGTACACCTCCATACGTTTCGTAAGTAGAGAGCTTGTCAATCACGAAATTTATGTTACGCTGCTCCACTAATATCCTTAACAACAGAACATTTTTTATCTATTTGCCCCACGCAAGGTGACAATGTCACTAAGACACAATAGGGAGTGAAATAGAACGGGTAGAGTTTAGAACGAACCGGGAAACGATATTCTAAACATGAAACAAAGGATAAATCAATATTCTTACTCAAAAAAATGGGAAGAACTTAGATAGGCGAAATGCGTTAATGGATAAGAACACTGACAAATGTCAAAAGTACACCGGTTTAATAGGATAATAAGGGCAGGAATCGAAAAAAAAATATAGGAGTTAATGAAAAGCATGAATCTCTAAAAAGGACACCACAATTGATAGCGATGGCGCAAGGCCTATGATCGCGGGAAGACAATAGGAAGTTCAAATTATGACCGAATTGTATTCGCTAAGCACATTACATTTCGGAAAGATATGAATATTTCTTTTCTCTCACTAAAATAGTTATATATATATATATATATATATATATATATATATATATATATATATATATATATATATATATATATATATGCGAATCAAAACCACTGAACCAAACACGAATTAACAAAGGAAAATCTTTCATCAGTAAATTCAACCAGACTCAACTCACTGCACAAAACAAAGTTACGTCACTTAAAATAGACTATATTTTCCTCAACCTACGCGACAGAGATAATACTAGTTCGCCCCTTGCTTTTTTATGGCAAATTTAAGCAACAGCATGATGTAATCTACAAACATTTAAAAACTAACAAATTTTAAAAATTACACAACGAAACCGGTAAAGTAAAACAATTCTAATTATTTTTTCTTAAAACCTACGTGTATCACAAATATTACATTTAAATATATAAAAAACAGGTGCATTTAAAATTTTCTTTTCTTACATAGTGAGATCTGTACAGAACTTTCTAACACTTTAATTTCCCCTCTCTCTCACTTAATTTCCCCTCTCCCTTTCTCTCTCTCTCTCTAAATATATATATATATATATATATATATATATATATATATATATATATATATATATAAAGGGTATTCCAATAACTTGGACCGATTTTAAATGTGAATTAAGTGTAAGCGTCTAATGATTTTTTTCTTTTTCTTTCAGATTTAACAGCGTAAGTCTTTGGCAATTTCAATCATGCAAGATTCACATCTGCCACCGACCCAGTTTGTTTGAATTTACCGAACAATTTTTCCAATTACACTCTTGAAATTTTAACACGTTGTTTGATTGTTAATCTTTTCATCGTTGAAATTGCCAAAGACATAGGTTAATTAAATATGAAGGAAAAAGAAAAAAATCATTAGACGCTTAAACTTAATTCACATTTAAAATCGGTCCACATTATTGAAACACCCTTTATATATTATATATATATATATATATATGTGTGTGTGTGTGTGTGTGTGATATAATAGGAAATAACTCTTAGAATGATGATCCGAAGTTCTTTAGTATTTTTTCTAAACAGTGCTCTGATACAGGAGTAGAGCTTAAAATATAATTATTTTTTTTAAATATGATTCATCGCGACACAGAAATTACTGTTTGGAAACTGGTCATCCGTTTTTTGCACACACCAACAAATATTCGCCTTAAATAATTAGCATTAGCAATGGAGAAAAATAATAATAATTTCCACAATACCATATAAAACGTACAAATACCATATAAAATCTATTAACAAATTCAATTAAAACAATAACTTTAAAAATAAAACCCAACCATAATCTTAACGCCTCTTTAAAAAACCATCAACAAAAAAAAACAAATAAATACCAAAAAGAACCGTAATTATAACATCAACCAGAGTTTTAGCAGATAGTAATAAAAAACAACGGAGCCTGATAAAATTAGCCATTTTAGGTAGACAAAAAAAAGCAACATAACTTTACACGACTCCAAAAACTTGACATATAACAAACACTCCTACTTTCATCAAAGCAGGGAACCCTTGATAATGAAAAACTAACCCCAGATTACACCTCCATTTCAAAACTATAAATGAATAAAACATTTCGATGCTTAGTTATTCCAAACATCGCTTGAGTCATCGCAGTCATGCAACAGTTAAGATTTAATATTGAAATTAAACTTGAATACAGATGACCAGTTTCGAAACGTAGTAATTTCTGTGTCGTGATGGAATCATATTTTAAAAAATATAATTATAATATACATATATATATATATATATATACATAAATATATATATATATATATATATATATATATATAATTTAATACATATATATATATAAAAAATTATGATATATATATATATATAAAATTATAATACATATATATATATAAAATTATAATACATATATATATAATTATAATACATATGTTTATATATATAATATATAATTATAATACACATATATATAATTATAATACATGTATATATATATATATATAATTATAATATATATATATATATATATATATATATATATATTACTTCAAATTTTCTTTTAGTGGAGACCCGTATTTGTGTAGATTGTGGGTTTTAAACACTGTTTCATCTACCGAACTACAAACGCGAGAAAACTTATTTTAAAAACGTGCCTATCAATAAAAGAAACCACCGTCTGACCCGCTCAGCCACGAAGACCTTCACACTCAAGCACGGTTCTATTTCTCTTTAATGTGCATACACTCATTTAGGTTTTCTCAAACTGGCATAACTGCTTAGTTTCGTATCGGTAACCTTCACAAAGCAATTTTTTAAGAATTCATCGATTTTATTTTTAATCCGACATATTTTATTGCTTTTTAGTGGATAACCCAGTTACTCGTTGCTCCTTATCTAGCTGACATGAAGTGGAAAAACTATATTGAATTCAGTACTAGGTCAACTTCTAAGAAAGTTGGTTCACTGTGGCGTGCGAGGGAATCTTCCCTTTCTTCATACATATCTATTAGGTTGGTGCAAAAATAATGTCGTTTTTTTACGTTCAAACTCATGTGAGAAAACGACATTATTTTTGCACCAACCTATAATAAATCTACCATTCGACCATACTTAGAATAATGCTGCCACATATTGCCCAGAGCTCCTGCTTGAGCTCCTTGATAAAATTCAAAGAAGAATCAACAATATTATCGGTCTTTATCTGGCGGCCGCCGTAAGCTTCCTTCCCTGTGTCTATGGTTACATGGTATCCGTAGCTCCCATAAAATGCCCGAACACATTCATTGTTATATAATCGATTATTGTTGAAGTATCAACTTAATTGGATTGCATTCCATTTGAAAACGACTAATTTATACCATTCTTTCTTTACAGTGGATGAAGAGCTTGATTCTGCTTCGCTGAAACCACCTTAAAACCTTTCGACAAGATGGAGTCATATATTTGATATACCATATTTGTGCAATATTTATTATTTACAGAAATAAATTATACAAAAGGGTTTTTGTTTTTTATCGTGTTTTTTTTGTCCTCGATATTTACCAGAAAAAGTTGATCCGCAATCATTTTTACTGTCGGTAAATCCGTTTATCTAACCGATTCCGAAAGGTAACATTTTTAAGTAAGCTCAAGCGAAATTATACCAGTTCCATCGGCATATTAAATCAATTTTACATTTTAATGAAGATGGGCAGATATCGATCTTGCTGAACGTTTTTGTTGATTGATTCGTTTTCTGCGGCTTATCACCCTTTTCAAGTTATTTAAAGCCAGAAAATATTTTTAGATTGTAAGAAAGTCTTTTTTTAGATAATAATGGTTTAGTGATACAAGTTTTACTAATTAACCCATATATGGTGGGGAAGAGGTCTATTCTTACCTTTCCCGCCCAAGGGTATTTACACGTAAACGAATATAACGAACCCAACGGAACTGAAACTCGGCTCTCCGATTAGCAATTATTATTATCTATTGCACCATACGCCCATTCAAGCTTACAGCACCTGGTATTCACACGCGGTTACCTATCTGGGTACTGACCAGGCTCGACGTTGCTTAATTTCAATGATCGTACTGGAACCGGTGTTTCAATGTGATATGGCCCAAAGCCGGAAGCTCTTTGACAGGCACTCTTAGCCGTATTTGAGTTCCCTCTTTCACCTCATCATCGCTGGAGAACTGCTCACCCCTGGGCACTATCAGTGTTGTGCTACTCCAGAGGTTTTGGGGTAACAACTACCATCTACCGCTGCTGTAGAAAACCTTGTTTTGATTAGGGGGTGAGCGATCGTTCCCAAAGGCCTTCAGTATATTTATTTATTTATTTTAGCCTCCGTCGTTCGAAGGGAGATCCAAGTTTAACTACCGAAAGCAAATATCACTTTGAGACCATTATCCTTAGATAGATAGATAGATAGATAGATAGATAGATAGATAGATAGATAGATAGATAGATAGATAGATCACACTATTTTTACACAATATTAATGACTTCTTTTGGCGAGAAAGGGTGGTGAACAGACTGCGATGGATAGACAGAAAGAATAATAAACTTAGGCGGAGAGAAGGGTGAACAATCTTTGATAGATAGATAGATAGATAGATAGATAGATAGATAGATAGATAGATCATACTATTTTTACACAATGTTAATGACTGCTTTAGGCGAGAAAGGGTAATGAACAGACGACGATGGATAGACTGAAAAAAATAAGCTTAGACAGAGAGGTGAACAATCTTTGATAGATAGATAGATAGATAGATAGATAGATATGATATGATATGATATATTATTTGGATTGTATTTTATTTGGGGGACAAAATTGTTGTATAGCAATATTCCGTTGTCCAATACTTCATCTTTGAGAGCCTGTTTTACAAACTAACAAGAAAAAACATCTATTCTGCGTCCAAACAGAAAGACATGCACGCAACTCTCACTACCACTGAGCAGACAGTTTATGCCATATAATAATAATAATATGATAATCTCTTCAGCACAGCTGACAATATATAATTATTTTAAGAAACTTTTAACTTTAAAAACGTTGGTCGTAATTCTTGGGATTCGCATGACTTATAAGTGATGTTACTATATTGACAGTATCGTCAACCAATTTGTTTTATTCTTCATTTAAGCTAGAAACAAAAACATCTGTTCTCATTTTTGCTCTCGACGGCATTTTTCTCTTTTCATCCATCGCAATACAGACAACCAATAAAGTAAGTCAGGTTTCGACTTCCGTTTTTTATTTCTTGCTTTTAAAATCGATTTCTTTATTTTCTTTCTCGATTTTTACGAACACCGAATCAGAATGTTGCCCATAAATCTGAACAGTTAAATCAAATCCATTTAAACTTTGCCATACGCTTCAGTTCAGTTACCCGCAGAAAGGATGCAGAGGGTGCGACGGTCCAGGGCATGCATATCGGGGTAAAGTGCATCCAGTCAAAGAGTGACATAAAAATTTATTTTATATTTAATTTGAATAGTTTATTTCATCTGTTTTTACATATCTAAAATGTCTTCCTTTCTTCCATTTCTCAATACTATGCCTTATAGGACCCCCTTAATTAACTCTTTTGGTATACAATCAAGGAGTTGGCCCCAGGCATCACAAAACCTCTGCACATCACTACTTCAGTTAAAAAGTAAGAAAAATGGAGAGACGACATTTAGATCTGCATACTCTTTAGATGGTCTCAAACGAATCACAATTGCAAGTAGATTTTCACACTCCTTCTGCTGAAGACGAACTTATACGTCTTTATAAATCTTACATTGCCTGCTGTCGACGTATATATATACATTCTCAAGACAAAGTGATTTTTTTATAAACTGTTTGTTATATAAAATAAATTAGCGTTTAGTGCTATTTCTAAACCAGCGTAGACACATAGTAACATACAATACAACCTGTTTTGTGACATATGTTTGTTATATTGTGTGTGATGATTGTTGTTTTCCTTAGTCTGTACTGCAAAGTATCTGATCGAAACCTAAATGACGCCACCCATGAGAAATCATATTCAGCATCTTTATAATTATTTATTTCCAGTAAATGCTAATTCCCTACTTTTCCCCCAAAAGGGCCAGTACAGCCAGGAAACAGTACTATAACAATGTAGAAGTTTTTATTCAGTTACCGCCGCTGTTGTAATTGTGGTTCATGGTGACATTCAAGGCAACATAAGGCAATTGCCGGTTCCTTTTGCACAGGGGATGCTGAGGTTATATTGTCCCTCCTCTCAGAACTAGGTTTATTTTCTGAAGTTTAATTTTTCTAGCCTTTGCCTAAAGAGACAGGACATACAAGACAGTTGGTAATTTGAATTCAGAGTTTTCTTTTAGACTGGTTGCTACCTGAGGTGATAGGACTCAGTCTGTTCTGCTATTTTACCCACAACTGGGAGAGAAAAGATGGATTCATACCTTTCTCGAGGGTACTAGCGCATAAGTGAATGTAATGAATTCGATTGGAATTTGAACTCGACGTTCCAATTCTTCACTCAAAACCGCTAAGCCCATTAGTCCCCGTGCCACCTTGTGTATATATATATATATATATATATATATATATATATATATATATATATATATATATATATATATATATATATATATACATACACATATATATATATATATATATATATATTATTAAAATGAATATAAATGGGATATCACTTCTCGATATTTATTTAAGCAATGGACATGGCTTTCAAAGAAATTCTGTTTTATTGTGCTAAGTTTTAATTTTTGCCCAAAATGGGACAGCAAAGCCAGGCAACAATGCTAGTCCACTTCTCACTCAAGCCCTTCCAGAAAAGCACGTTTCCTCCTAGTCCACTTCCCATTCTAACCCTTCCAGAAAGACACATCTCCTTCGAGTCCACTTCTCACTCAAGCCTTTCCAGATAAGCACATTTCCTCCTAGTTCGCTTCTCACTCAAGCCCGTCCAGAAAAGCACATTTCCTCCTAATCAACTTCTCACTCAGTCCCTTGCAGAAAATCACATTTCCTCCTAGTCCACCTTTCACTCAAACTATTCCAGAAAGGACATTTCCTCCTACTACACTTCTCACTCAAGCGCTACCTTAGTCCAATTTTCACTCAAGCCTTTGCAGAATGGCATGAATTTACTTTTTCTCCCTCCACCTATGGGTTAAATAGCAGTGTGTAATATTTTAAAAGATGTTTGAATCACACCAAGAATATCAGTTTAGAAGACATCCATTTTGCATAAGTGAATAATTTTGATTCTGGTTAATTCAAGTTTTGTAAGAATTCTATATTGTGAAAGAAAACATAACGCTATAAATTTTTAACCAATGTCTTGTCATTATTTTTTTTAAAGTTGTTTTTTTTACCTCTTATTTCTCTCGCGAAGAGATGAAAAGCTTCCTTATTTATATCTGAGCACCGCCTGTTGGTGAAAAATTTCGTAGCCAAACTGGTGACGACGCTGCGTGTTCAAAGCTTTCTGGTGATTTTCATCTTCATATACAATCCTAAAATATAAGATATTAGCACACTTGGACGATATTCACCCTGGTTTCTTTTTTCTTTTCTTTTTTCTTTGTCACTAATCACAAATAAGGTACAAAACCTTTTTATTTAATAGCTGTACAGTCTTGCTTCCTAAAATATGCCTTAAAAATCTATTGAATTATTCAAATTAATGTTATCATTTTTTCAAGCCATGCAAAGGAAAACATTAATTTAAACAATTTAATCTAATTTAATCTAGTTATTTAAGGAATGAGAGTAATTTTATATCTACCAGTGCTTTGTAGAACAGACTCCCAAGAAGATGCTTCCCCGATCACGACAATCTTAACCTGTCCAAGTCTCGAGTTAAAACGTTAACAAATTGACAGTTATGATAAAAAGGAATCATAAACTTTATGCAACATACCGGTGAGATCTATCTATCTATCTATCTATCTACGCTCAACTTTCTTTTATCTCTCTCTGAATATTCATATATCCATCTATTTATCTACGCTTGACTTACCCGTCTCTTTCTCTCTGTATATTCCTATCTATCTATCTATCTATCTATCTATCTATCTATCTATCTATCTATCTAATTCTGTTCATTATGTATCTTATTCTGTCTATATTTCTGAGATGAGGTATTATGTACAGTATAGATAATCTGATGGAGATGTTGACTTTCTGTACACAAACAACACACTTCGGAATGGGATCACACATATATCGACAGGATGAGGGCTTAGCAATGGGCTCGCCATTATCACCAGCAATGGCGAATATATACATGGAATACTTTGAAGAAATGGCATTAGAATCCATATCTCTAAAGCCAACTATATGGTTAAGGTACGTAGATGACACCTTCATACTCTGGCCACACCAGGAAGATGTCCAGGTTCTACTGGACCATGTGAACTCAATAAGGCCATCGATACAGTTCACAATGGAGAAAGAGAGTAACAACACACTCCCATTCCTGGATGTACTAATATCTCGAACAGAGCATGGGTTCAAGACATCCGTATACCGTAAACCAACATTCACCGGACAGTACCTCAATTTCAACTCCCACCATCCATACAGCGTAAAGAAAGGGATCGTCCGTTGCTTACAACACCGAGCAAAAGTCATAAGTGGCGACCCAGAGACGTTAGATAAGGAATTGGTCAGTATAAGTAGTACCCTACAACGTAACAACTACCCTGGGTACATGGCAACAGCCCCCCCCCCCAAAAAAAAAACTGGGATAGGCGGGTACAAGAGGAGGAGGAGGAGGAGGACAACAACACTCAGAAAACAGTCTGCCTGCCTTATGTGAAGGGGTTATCAGAGAAAATACAAAGGATCTGCGGTCCATATAACATCAGGACAACCTTCAAAAGCGTGACAACACTTCGCAGATATCTCTCTCGAGTGAGACCCCTCATAGAGGAGAACAGCACTAAAGACTGTGTGTACGCTATCCCGTGCAGCTGCGGAAAGGAATATAAAGGAGAAACAGGCCGCCCCCTCAAGGTAAGACTTCAAGAACACCAGAAAGCTGTAACGCGAGGGGAAGTAGAAAAATCAGGCGTGTCTGACCACATATGGAGAGAGAAAGGAGATCACCGTCCCCTGTGGGATCAGGTTGAGATCATAGACAGGGAACACCATTGGAAAATTCGTAAACTTAAGGAATCAGCACATATGCTAGGCCACAAAAATCTCCTGAGTCGGCCAAGCATAGAAATAAATACAATATGGGAACCAGTAATAAGGAGTGCCAGAGAACAGCAATGATAACAAAAAAGTTGCAATATGAGATCTGGTAAAAACATGTAATGATAACAGCAAAATTGCAATATGAGTACTGGTAAAAAATGGTTGCTGAAAAATTAGATTTATAATACTCAGAAATTCATACCCAGATGTCCTCAAGGACACATGGCACAGTGGATAAAGGCGTTGGTTAGATCCAGTGACAGACCCAATGAGTGTGAGTTCAATACCCGGTTCAGACAGTGGAGAACTTTCAGAGGGAAAATTACCAGGAGATAACTGATAACTGACATCCATCAAACATGGCTCGTGAAACTAGAACAGTCTACCCCAGTGATCGAAATAAAAGGGTTCAGTTCTAAATTCCAACCACCTGAAGAAGGCCGGAGCGTACAACGGCCGAAACGTTGTGACAAATATGGCGACAAAGATGAGGACAATAGTCCGACTAATGTAAATACTGTACATAATACCTCATCTCAGAAATATAGACAAAAAAGGAAGTATAACGTAACGAAAGAATTTAGTCATAAACATGAAGAATATAGATAAGCCAGTATTTCTATGAAGGTTATTTATTGTTTCTCTTCTCTTAGTTTTATGTTGAAATAGGCCAACCATTGTGATTTTGTTCTTCGCGCCAATGCCTAGCACGAGGTTGTGCCGAAAAGTTATTGGCCCAAAAGTATTGGTCACTTCAGTCACTTTCACACCACCGTAATATAGCTTCCCTGTGCTTTTTCTATAAACTATTGGGATGGTGCATAATTATCAGGCGTTTTTGTAGGCGAGTTATTTGTTAATAAAAATTGTTGTTTTGTTTACTTTTTTAATAGAAAATATTATTTTATTTTCAGGTTATAAAAAATGCGTGTCAATAATCATACACTCCCGAATAATCATTTAAAAATGTTATTGTTGAATTGTTATGTTTCTTTTTTTCATGATAAATATTGTTAAAAACGCCTGATAATTATGCACCAACTTTAACTTGTGAAAATTTCTGTTTTCCTATTTGAAATTTCGGATGAATTTTAATTCTTCATTTAATGACTGAATACGCTCATGGCGAGTTATACGACAATAAAATATCCGTAGAAATTCCCCTATCGCATCCTTAAATATGTGAGCTTAACAACTTTAACAAAATATTGCAGTATAAAAAATATATTAAATATGAAAGCTGGTCCCAACTTTAAGAAGTAAGGAAGGCTGAAATGAAAATATTGGAAATTGACAACTTTTTCCATTTCACTGAAAGTACTGTTAAACACTTCTGTCTGTCTTGCTTTCTTTAATTTTCTCAAGTAGCGTCTTTGATATGTCTTTTGTCTTCTGACGCGATCCAAAAGGAATAGTTCATTATTTATTAGGTATTATCAGGAGTCGTTAAACACTTTTATCTTTCGTTTAATCTTCTTCTTTTTTTTTACTGAATCCAAGCAGCGTCTCTGATATATCTTTTGTCATTCCACGCGATCAAAACTGAATACTTCATTATTGTAGAAAATATAAATAATTTTTGTGTAAAATATCACGATTTATACAAATTGGAGGAAATATTAAGAAATTATTCATTTATATAATTTTTTTTTCTTTTTTTTTTAACAAATAAATAAATTTATTACAAATATAAATATATATTACTATATAAAAATAACAAAACAAAAGTCATTGAAACAAAGCAAGTTCAGTCGACCAATGATGACAATTCCAGAACAAGGTAACTATAAACAATTTTGTTTTCTATCCTCTGCCAGTCGCTATGATGGAGAAAGCATTACTTCGAACCATCTCCAGTGAGACACGCTGCCAGAGCCACTCCGTTTCGCGAGGCTCGTTCCTTAATCGCGACGCAATCGCGCCAATCCTCCGAAGGAACACCATCGAACGAGGGCCAATAACCCCTGAAGTCTCCACTGCCACAGGAGTAAAAAAAAATCTATCAGCAAGAGAAGAATATTTAGCTATTTTTTTTTATCTCTGCGTCTCGGGCGACGAACCCCGGCTCAACCGCGGACCTGATCATATTACCGGCCGAAAATGTATCCGCACAGGTCGCATCCCAAATCAACGACTTACCCATTTTAAAAGGGAAGATGGTGATTATTTATGAGGCATTGGCAAGGCGTAACGGTCGTGCGAACTAACGAAGGGAGGAACAAACACAATTATTATATATGATACTTTCATGGTAATTGTTAGAATAAAATGTACCTAGGCGTCATGAAATTTAGCGCGGTACTAGATTGCCAACAAAGTGTCAGCAATTTTCAGTTGAATTTGGCTAGATGCAACCGTAAGTTCTATACTAACAGTTTCTTCTCTTGCATTTCTCGCTTGTGGAAAGCTCTCCCGTCTTCGTTCTTTCCAGCCAACATTGATCTTCAAAAATTCAAATGCAATGTCAATTGTTATATACTGTATTCTTGATTACTCTTTATTATTCTTGCACCTTAATAATGTTTCATTTTTTTTCTTATTATTTCACATTCTTTGTATTTTAGGAAACGGACAATACATATTTGTATATACATAAATATTTGTCACCCATTTATTTGTGTGAAAATGGTCGATCTGAGGAATTAAGATCGAATTTCGATCCGAGGAAAATAAATTATAATCGTCATGAAACCTTAAAATTGTCTGTTTCTTAATAATAATTAATATTTTGCTCTGTTTTTACATTGAGCTCTCTATGTTATATCCTCCTTGAAAGTATCCATACGGATTACCAAACACATCATTAACTATATATATATATAATTATTAAGAAACGGACAATAAACATGTGATAAATATTTGTCACCCATTTATTTGTATGAAAATGGTCGATCTGAGGAATTAGGATCGAATTTATTTAATAATAATAATAATAATAATAATAATAATAATAATAATAATAATAAATTAAAATGGTAATCTGTGTGGAATTTCAAGAGGATATAGATCCAAGGAGAGCTCTATGTCAGAGACAGAGCAAAATTATTAATTAATGAATATCAAACACTTAAAATCGCATAGGTAATAATTTTTATTTCATGTAAACTCTAAAAAAATAGCTTCTAATCTTTCAGACCTGCAAACCAAATATAAACGGAAAAAAGGTTAAAATCAAGAAATACTAATATCTTATTGAAGGGGTGGGAAAAATAAAAAGAAAGTAATTAGTATTATGACCCTATGATTTTTTCAGTAGACTTTAAGGTTTGTGATGACCTAATTTAATATATACTGATTTCAAGTTTAACTCGTTATATTAATATGGCATTTAAGGAAGAGGGTGAATGAAAGTATTGTTAAGTCAATGGGAATTAGAAAAACATACTGTCTGGCTCTTTCACCGGCCTGAAGAAGTTCTACATTGGAATATGTGCAGGAAAATAAAAACAACGCTTATATAATCACAGGCATTCTTTTCACCAATAGCTTTCTAAAAACCAAACATAACCAAACATTAAACAGCTTCAGGCGGAAAACTTTTCAGTAACCCACGTAAAAAGTTAAGTCATCACTTTCCTCTGGGACACAGCGAGTAATTATCTTAACAAGTTCGAGTGAATGGATGGAAGGCTGTTAAAGGGTCAAAAGTAACTTAAGGCAAAAGGCGGGAAAGGAGACGGCGCATACAAAGAATTAATTCCACACTCATTTTGTACCTATATGTGTGGCCTTATATCAGACAAAACTGAGTAAATACAATAAAACGTAGTACGTTTTACTAACCTTAGCTTAGTTGGGTACACAGTGAGAATCCGAGACTTTACTCAGCAGTAATGTTCAACCAGAAAAGTTTGTTAGCTATTATCCCACGCTGTGACATCGATTCTGTTTATTATGTTTAGGGAAGTATAGTCAAGAATCAAAAGTTATTCAGGACATCAAAAGATAGGAATGTGTAGAGCTATTATTGCCTACTTCCTGAATAGATGCAGCGCATAAAACGGAGAATTAAATCGACACTCATTTCGTACCCTACATTCGAGGCCTTGTGCAAGACAAAACTTAATAAACACAATAAAATCTAATTGTGATTTATCAAACTTAGCTTAGCTGGGGAACCTAATAAGGATGAAATTCTTTACATAGTAGTAGAGGTCATCTACACAAAGTTGTTAAACATTATCTCACGCCATGGCATCGATTATGCTTATTAAGCTTAGCTAAAATTATTCCAAGCCTATTAGCAAGGGGCAACTTTTGAGGATTGAATTAACAATTCAATAAAAATGGTCAGATAAACTAGTTCATTAATCACTACCCAGCGCCGAGGCAGTGTTGATCATTCTGCTGTTAACGTAGGTATCAGATGGCGAACAGAAGTGAAAAGACCTCGTTTTAAACAAAGTAAAACTTTCTCTTCATTTCACTGTTTATCACGTCAACATTTCAACACTCTCGAAACATTCTATAACGGGGGAGACTCGGGCTGTGGCTTTAGATATCTCGAAGGCCTTCGACAGGGTTTGGCATGCTGGCCTACTTCGCAAACTCAAGGGCCCTAGTGTCTCTGACCAAATATTTGACTTAATCCAATCTTTCTTAACAAATCGTGTAATGATTGTCATACTGAACCTTCCGGATCTTTTCACATGAATGCGGGTCTAGTGTTAATTTCCGGGACGTCCCCCACGTGGTGTAATGGTTAGCAAGCTAGTCTCGTGAGATCAATTACAACGAAATAGTAACTTCGACCTTCACTGTGTGGCATCTATACTGCGCTTAGAAAATCATCTAGGCAACTTAGATGGTTAGCAAGCTTGACTCGCTAGATCAAATCCAACTGAATAGTGAGTTCGACCTTCACGGGATTCTACATACTTTCAGCCTTGTGCCACATCTAAGCTACGCTTAGAAAAGTATCATTTCACATGAATGCGAGGTTCCCCACGTCTCTATCCTTGAAACGTTGTTTCCTATCATCATCAGCAAACTGCCATATCTGGTTTTATATATATATATATATATATATATATATATATATATATATATATATATATATATATATATATATATATACATATATATATATACATATATATACACACACACACACACACACACACACACACACACATATATATATATATATATATATAAGAATAGTATTGGTGTAGACGGAATAAAATTCCAATAAGCATAAAGGCTTTTCTTTTTTTATCAATACAAAGTAGACCAAATATTATTTATTCCAAAATTATAACACAAACAAGTCATAACATCACTGCAAAAATAACCATTTTGTTTCAACACTTCTGGTGTCTTCTCAAGTGATGGTGTTGACATTCAACAGTATCACTTGAGAAGACTCCAGAAGTGTTGAAACAAAATAGCTATTTTTATAGTGATGCTATAACATGCATATGTTATAATTTTGGAATAAATAAAATTACACATATATATATATATATATATCGAGATTCTAGATAAAATATTTTTTTTAATGTTATCGTTCCTGGGATGGCATTCCGAAATCAGTCACTTTCCCATCGCCATAACATGACTTCCTACTCTCTTTTCTATAAATATGTCCTAAGTATTATAGTTCATTACCAACCTTCGTTTAATTATTCTATTCAGTAACCTTCCATAGGTTACAACAATTTCAAATCCAAGAAAGGAGTTCCAGGAATACTTCCATC
This sequence comes from Acanthosepion esculentum, assembly GCA_964036315.1. NCBI lineage: Eukaryota > Metazoa > Mollusca > Cephalopoda > Sepiida > Sepiidae > Acanthosepion > Acanthosepion esculentum. Next base: position 76,499,310 of record OZ038497.1, on the reverse strand, counting down.
AATGGAATCGACGCCAGATAAAGTGTTTAGCTCCAGAAGAGGACTACTTCGGAGGACATTAAATACCGAATTGGTATGTGTTGTAGTTTTCCTTTTATAGCAGCAGTACCGATACTTTTTGATAAGACCCCGTATTTTATGAAGCCTGAATGTTCAGCTATTAAATAAAAATGTTTGGCGTCTCATCTGTTATTAGTTCATTTATGGCTAATTAAAAACACACCAGTGAATACATTCTACGTGTGCTAATTACATATTAATTTGTCAGGGGTTGTAGCACGACACGTTTAAATTTGAAAATTCCGAAGAATTTTGAGTTTTTATTCTCCAGAACATTCTTATTTGCTCTTAGGTATTTTCTTCATTGTCAAATACATATCATTCACGCTGTTCCAAATGGATGACTGTTCATATCCATTCATGTATACATTAACACCCTTTTTGAGTTAATTTGTTACATTCCTTTAACAGTTTTCCATGCGTGTCTCTGCACATGAAATATATCTTTGCGTCTATTCTACTTTTATGCATTTCATACAAACAAGTCGGTCTATTTCCCTTTACAAGAGCCATTTGTACAACCATAGCACAGCCATTTCGTTCGAAATTCTTGTGAAGTCACTTGAATCCTCCTTGGAAACTTTTCCTTTCTAATTTTTACCTTTTCCAATGAAAAGGATGTGAAAATTCGCATAGCTAAAGTTTTGGCCGTCTTAAATAAAATGGATGTAATATTGAAATATTGTCTACCAGACAACGAATAAAATGGATGTAATCTTGAAATATTGTCTACCAGACAAGGAATAAAATGGATGTAATCTTGAAATATTGTCTACCAGACAAGGAATAAAATAGGTGTAATCTTGAAATATCGTCTACCAGATAACGAATAAAATAGATGTAATCTTGAAATATCGTCTACCAGACAACATCAAACGGAGATTCTTTCGATACACCGTCGAGGAGGTTTTAATGTATGATGCCACTGCTTGGACATTAGCTAAATCCCTAGATTCTAAGCTTGATGGAAACTACACTCAGTTCCTAAGAGCTGTATTTAACATCACTTGGAGACAACATCCAACTAAATTACAACTCTATGGACCCAGCCCTTATATTTCTACAATGGTACGCGAACGCAGAATGCGCTTTGTAGGACACTGTTAGTAATCTACTTCTCTAGATACACTTGCGAGTGATCTACTAGACACCTAGCCATGAGACAATAGCTACCTACATTGACCAACTATGTTATGAAACAGAATGCCTCCCTAATGACCTTCTGATCTTGATGTAGGACCGTGATGGTTGCCGTGACAGACTCATGAATGTCCGAGCTAGCTCGACCGAATAAAAAATAACATTATAGTTTCTCTGAGCCACCCTTTTGTCTTCGTTTTTTGTCATTTTTTTTTGTCTTTATTTTCGGTAGTTCATGATTATTCTTTTTTTAGTCAGTTCTGTATAGTAGAATCAACAAGGTCACCAGAAAATTGATTAAAATTATTCCACATCTACAAGAGACATCCAGTCTATCAACGTTATCGGACGAGTTATCCAATTTTGTTCACAGATTTGATCACGGATTTTCTAATTATTTCATTACAGATTTGATAATGAATGTTCTTAATATTTGATCAAAGATGTGATCACGAGTTTTCCAGTTATTTGACTTCAGAGTTGTCCATAAATTTTCTTGATATTTGATCACATATTTGATCACGGATTTTCTAATTATTTGATTACAGATTTTGATCACAGGATTATTTTTATATTTGATCGCATATTTCAGCTCTTTTCTTTTCTATCTTAAGACATTTTTAGAATTATTATTTTTGTACACGTATCTGCAGGTTCACATAGGATATCACTGGAAATTGTCGCTGAAGATCAAATGACAGAATCTCTTCTCAAACTTTCAATTGGTCCCTAAGTATTATTTGCCTCTAATCCTGTCGCCATTTCATTTATTAAAAGCACACTAAGCCTCTAGTCACCTAAAATATCAGACGTCTTCCGTTCTCGAAATAGATGCTGGCATTTTTTCATTTGTTTGTTTTAGTTCATCTTCAGATTGTCGTTAGTTTACACCTTTCATCATTTCCGTCTTTCATCTAGCGGACTTTCTTTTTCGTATTCTTAAGTCAGACACGATTTTCTATCCAAATGGATAGAGTGACTGGTCGAAAGATAAAAAAGTATCTACTACTTCTCCATTTCCACCAATAAGTTTTCTGATGTAGCTTTGTAAATACCAAGATTATTGATATTTATTTTTTAATTTTTGTACGTTTTTTTTCCTATTTGTACTGTATTTTTTTCTTTTTTGCATTTTCTTTCTTGTGTTTTGTTTTTATGTTTTTGCATTTCATTTTTCCATTTTTAAATTTTTATTTAATTTTCTGTATTTTGTTTTTCATTTGTTTTGATTTGATTTTCCTTTTTAATGTTTTTTCTTCTTTTGTTTTGTATTTTTGTATATTTTGTTTTTTAAGCTCAACACTTAAAAAGCAAAATATACAAAAGTGTTTGTTTATTCGATATTTTATTTTATTTCCTTTCTGTATTTTCTTTATGTAATTTGTTTTGTATTTTTGATTATTTCGTCTTCGCCTTTCTTTTTTTATTTTCAGAATTTCTTTTTCTTTTTACTTCTGTTTTTTCATTTCCAGATTTTCTTTTTACTTCTGTTTTTCATCTCCATATTTTCTTTTTTTCTTTTTCTTCTTTTATCATTTTCAGATTTTCTACTTTTACTTTTTACTTCTGCTTTTCATTTTCAGATTTTCTTCTTTTTCTTTCTTTTTCTGTTTTTATTTTCAGATTTTCTTGTCTTTCCTTTTCTTCCTGTTTTTCATTTTCAAATTTTCTTCCTTTTCTTTTTTCTTCATTTTTCATTTTCAGACTTTCTTCTTTTTCTTTTTTCTTCTGTTCTACATTTTCAGATTTTCTTCTTTTTCTTTTCTCCTCTTTTTTATTTTCAGACTTTCTTCTTTTTTATTTCTGTTCTCCATTTTCAGATTTTTTCCTTTTTCTTTTTTAATTTTCAGACATTCTTTCTCTTTTTATTTCTGTTTTTTTTTCATTTTCAGATTTTGTTCTTTTTCTTTTACTTCTGTTTTTTATTTTCTGTTTTTCTTTTTCTTTTTTCTTTATTTTTAATTTTCAGATTTTCTTCTTTTTCTTTTTACTTTTGTTTTTCATTTTCAGATTTTCTTCTTTTACTTTTTCCTTCTGTTATTCATTTTCAGATTTTATTTTTATTTTATTTTTCTTCTTTCATTTTTCGACTTTCTTCTTTTTCTTTTTACCCATGTTTTTCATTTTCACATTTTCTTCTTATTTTTCTCTTCTTTTCATTTTCAGACTTTCTTCTTTTTCTTTTTACATTTGCTTTTCATTTTCAGATATTCTTCTTTTTTACTTCTGTTTTTCATGTTTCAGATTTCTTCTTTTACTTTGTTTGTCATTTTTCATTTTCAGAGTTTTTCTTTTTCTTTTTACTCCTGTTTTTCATTTTCAGACATTCTTCATTTTCTTTTTACTTCTTTTCTTCATTTTCTGATTTTCTTCAATTTCTTTTCCTTTTTTTCATTTTCAGACCTTCATTTTTTTTCTTTTTACTTCTGTTTTTCACTTTCAGATTTTCAGATTTTCAGATTTTTTTTTAGTTTTTAGACTTTCTTATTTTTCTTTTTACTCTGTTATTTTTTTTCACATTTTCTTTTTTTTTCATTTTCAGACTTTCATTTTCAGACTTTCATCTTTTTCTTTTTACTTCTGTTTTTTTTATTTTCAGATTTTCTTCTTTTTCTTTTTTTCATCTTTCGTTTTCAGACTTTCGTCTTTTCCTTTTTTCTTCTGTTTTTCATTTTCAGATTTTCTTCTTTTTGTTTGTCCTTATTTTAAAATATCAACAATTTTTGTTTTTCATCTTTTACAATTGCTCTTTTATGCGTTTATTTTTCAATAAATTTTAGTTTTACTCATGAATTTTTAAATCCATTAAATCATTCTTTTTATAATTATAATAATAATTATTATTATTAAATATTTTAATTTTATTTTTAATTATTATTTTCATTGTTACAGAGAAATAGCATTTACATTATGCATGACGTGTTTTACGAACTATTTGCGGAAGCAGTGTTCTAAGAATTAAGTAAAAGTTTTATAATGGCCTGCATAAATATTCTCCAAAGTTACGCCCGAACTTCGTCAACTCATATCGGCATGAGACTGTGTGGCTGACACTGACAAGCGAATACGCACTTGGTGTCTATGAGGTCAACTTCCTGATCAACCCTCTGATGCATCTGATTTATCTGATGCTCTGGTTGTGGCAATCTACTTTGGGTATCTCTGAGAGACACCAAAAATCAACATCATTTTGATTAAAGGTTCTTTTTTTTTTTAAATCAGTTCACCCCCAAGCAAGACAATAATGCCATTCCCGGAATCCACAACATATATATATATATATATATTATTTATAAAGAAGAATTAACTAACTGTAATTGTCCTTATCAGTCAGATCTGACAGTTAATATTTTAACTGTTAAATAAGAAATAGTTCATTTAACAGTTAAAATATTTAATCCTTGAAAATGGCTAAATGTATAGCCGAAAACGCACGGAATAAAAGAACATTCGGTCAGTTTTTATATAATTTATCAGTTGAAAAGAAAACAATTATTAGATCGCATGAGAAATTGTATAAAAAACTAAACCAGTGCACTTTGTCTGCCGTATTCAATGAAATGTGCATGAAAGAAGATTTT
>OZ038497.1:76370756-76494329 GCA_964036315.1 Acanthosepion esculentum | reverse complement strand
AAGAAGAAGAAGAAGAAGAAGAAGAAGAAGAAGAAGAAGAAGAAGAAGAAGAAGAAGAAGAAGAAGAAGAAGAAGAAGAAGAAGAAGAAGAAGAAGAAGAAGAAGAAGAAGAAGAAGAAGAAGAAGAAGAAGAAGAAGAAGAAGAAGAAGAAGAAGAAGAAGAAGAAGAAGAAGAAGAAGAAGAAGAAGAAGAAGAAGAAGAAGAAGAAGAAGAAGAAGAAGAAGAAGAAGAAGAAGAAGAAGAAGAAGAAGAAGAAGAAGAAGAAGAAGAAGAAGAAGAAGAAGAAGAAGAAGAAGAAGAAGAAGAAGAAGAAGAAGAAGAAGAAGAAGAAGAAGAAGAAGAAGAAGAAGAAGAAGAAGAAGAAGAAGAAGAAGAAGAAGAAGAAGAAGAAGAAGAAGAAGAAGAAGAAGAAGAAGAAGAAGAAGAAGAAGAAGAAGAAGAAGAAGAAGAAGAAGAAGAAGAAGAAGAAGAAGAAGAAGAAGAAGAAGAAGAAGAAGAAGAAGAAGAAGAAGAAGAAGAAGAAGAAGAAGAAGAAGAAGAAGAAGAAGAGAAGAGAAGAAGAAGAAGAAGAAGAAGAAGAAGAAGAAGAAGAAGAAGAAGAAGAAGAAGAAGAAGAAGAAGAAGAGAAGAAGAAGAAGAAGAAGAAGAAGAAGAAAGAAGAAGAAGAAGAAGAAAGAAGAAGAAGAAGAAGAAGAAGAAGAAGAAGAAGAAGAAAAGAAGAAGAAGAAGAAGAAGAAGAAGAAGAAGAAGAAGAAGAAGAAGAAGAAGAAGAAGAAGAAGAAGAAGAAGAAGAAGAAGAAGAAGAAGAAGAAGAAGAAGAAGAAGAAGAAGAAGAAGAAGAAGAAGAAGAAGAAGAAGAAGAAGAAGAAGAAGAAGAAGAAGAAGAAGAAGAAGTAGTAGTAGTAGTAGTAGTAGTAGTAGTAGTAGTAGTAGTAGTAGTAGTTAGTCAATCGATTTATCTCAGAAAATTGTGGGAATGGTAATTAATGTGTCAATCTTTACAGGATCTACTAGAAGAAAAACCCCCACAAAAAAACGCGATACCTATGGTTTAAAATGAATTTTTAAAAATGAGAAATCTTTCTTGGAGCTTTTAATTTTAATTTCCAGCTAACAGATTAAATTTAATATTTCTAATAAGCAAAATGTTTTGCCGAATTTCAAAAACTAATTTAAATTGACGAAGAATTACCAATATTTTAAAAAAATAAAAAAAGATTTATATAATTTCATTCATTTGTGAATAACTCCTGATAATTTAATTAAAATCCGACAATTATTTGATTTTTGCAAGAATTTCCGGATGTGTTTTTTAACACAAAAAAACTCTAAAAATCCCCATACTAATTTCTGGTTCACCCGCTGACGCAAGAAAAACAAGACTTTTAACCATAATTTCGAACGTACAAGAAAGGATTAAAAAATGTAATAAAATAATCAAGAAAATACTTTTTTACTCTTAATAATAACATAAGCATTTTGACGATAAAACTTATCAAGTTTGGGACCTTTTTTCGTCATGGTATGTTGTTTTTTTAGAAAAATTTCGGAGCTACCTACTGTTAATGAACATTGTTACAGTGAGAAAATGGTTAATATGAATGATGCATTTGAAAACTACATTTATCTATGCAGGAAAGTCGACCGGCATGACATTCTCCTACTGCAAATAAGACGCAACAAATGATCATGCAGGAAGAACATAAAGTTTTCCCACATAAGGTATGTTCTCCAGATACTTTTTCTCATTCCACGCAACTCTCCTTGTCTGATCAGAGATTTTTTTATACTAATGTTCAACCAATACAAGGCCCAAAATTCACTCAAGGTAGACGATTACGGTGTGGTGTTGTATGAGCGTGAGAAAAGGGGAAGAGTGAAGTACATAAAGCTATGGATTAAAGATAACGGTTAGACTTGGTGAGATCAAGATTGTAATGATTGGGAAACCATCAACCAGGATGTCTGTTCCACAAAGCAGCAATTCTTGGGAAGAAATTAACCGAATGGAACTTACTACTTACTAATGAAATACGAAGAGAATGAGGATGATTCACTCCTGTGGACATGGCATGGTGGATTCCAGTTGTAAAGGTCAGGGGTTGTGACTAAGGAATGTAATTCGTCAGCGGATATGCCATGTTACGATAGAGTAGCGAAAGGCTCGCAACGTTTCGTCTGTGGGCAAGAGATTGGAGGGGGGGACTAATTCATCACCCACAAGACCGCGTAGACGCCTTTAAAATATATCAAAGACAGGCAGCCCCAGCACATATATGACAGTAATACATTTTTTTGGTTTGATCAGGCTCTTGTAAAAATATTGTATTAGTAGGGGTAGTCACATAGTTACTGGAGCGGTACAATGACCCGACCGTTTTCCCATCATTTTTAGCAATAGATCGGGTATATGAGTTCCATTTGAGGTCTGGGGAGAGCTTGAGTCCCAACAGACAATCAAGACAAGGAGCCCCAACCCTGAGAGAACACTAATCCATCGTGATAAGTGAAAGTTCGGGGTCTTCACGGTAGTTTTGGAACAGGTTCCAATATTTATGTGATACCAAAAACCTCCAGGAAGAATTAATTAATCAAAACTGGAATCTTTCTTTTGTAAAGAAAAGCACAATTTATCTGCAAGTTGGAGTACAATTATAGGAAGCCAAGAAATATAATATCGGAATAATTAAGATATTAATTTATATTATATGATTTTATAGAAACATGCTGTGAACGTTTGCATCAGCAAATAGCGAAACAGTACTGTCTGTGAATGACATAATTTAGCTCTTGAAAATACATTTCAATTGAGCACTGTTGAGTGATAAGCTAATTCTATAAACAACAGCCACCTGCACTAATGCAAAGCTCTTCAGTAAAATGAATGGAGCACTTTGACTGATTGGCATTTGTTTACATTTGTAAAAACAATACGCTAGATTTAGTTCTGTAACTCTATCGAGTGAAGATAGCTCTGGCTGACACCAAATTAGTTGTGTTTCAATCCTGGCTTGAGGCATTCGGAAGTCTAGTTGCACTGAGGAGCTGTGATACAGTGAAACAGTACTGTCTGTGAATGACATATATATATATATATATATATATATATATATATATATATATATATATATATATATATATATATATATATATATATCCTAAAAAAAATTTTTCGGTTCAGCTCTCTGGGGAGGAAGTGTGGTTTTGTAAACAGTGACTATTACGGCTAATAATGCAAGACTCTTCGGTAAATCGAATCGAGTTCTGTGTGTTTATCTAAAAATAAATAGGCTTAAATTCAAATTTGTCGTGCGCCAACAGCTTAGTGATAGAATCCCCGACTGAGGACAATTCAGTAGGGTTTCGATCCTAGCTAGAGGCAACCGGACGTCTAACCACACTGATGAGCTGTTAAAGCGAAACAGTCTCTCTCTCTTTATATATATATATATATATATATATATATATATATATATATATATATATATATATATATATATATATATATATATATATATATATATATATATATATATATATATATATATATATATATATATATATATATATATATATATATATATATATATATATATATATATATATATATATATATATATATATATATATGTGTGTGTGTAGAGAGAGAGATACAGTTGATATGATGTTTTCCTCGTATCGTAACGGTCCAGGTTTCGATTCTCGGTAGTGGATGCCCACTGCTGATGAATTCCAAATATAAGACGAAACAGCCGTCCAGTGGTTTCTTCTAGACTGGATGAATTACTTAATTATGGTTATCTCCAATCGTACTATTAATTTCTATCTCACATATATATATATATATGAGATAACGATATATATATATCATTAAGGAAAAATGTATAACTGAAGAATAAATTCCTTAATCGCCGTTTCACTCGTTTTTAACACTCAGCATTGAAAATAAGCCTTTCAACATATTAGCTGGTCCGGTGAAAAGCTGAATACCTTCAAGCAAAATTTGAATGAACTTATAAAGCTAAATAAATAGCGAAACATGTAAAATTTATAAAAATGTCCTTCTTTTTCCTAATCCACTGAGATAGATAGATTGATAGATAGATAGATTGATAGACTATTTACATTATTCGGACTATTGTCCTCATCTTAGTTGCCATATTTTTCACAACGTTTGGGACCCAAAGAGTGTGAGTTCAATACCTGGTTAAGGCAGTGGAGAACTTGAAGGGGGAAATTAACAGGAGATAACTGATAACTGACATCCATTAGACATGGCACGTGGAACTAGAACAGTCTACCCCACCGAGCAAAATAAAGGGTTCAGTTCGACATTCCAACCATCTGAAGAAGGCCGGAGCGTACAACGGCCGAAACGTTGTGATAAATATGCCAACAAAGATGAGGACAATAGTTTGAATAATGTAAATAGTGTATATAACACCTCATCTCAGAAAGAGACAGATACCGATAGATAGATGTTTTGATATCTTTAGAAAAAGCAAAACGATTATTGAAGAGCAAGACTTTGTTGTTCTATTTTTCATGATTGGAGAAAGGAATCTGTTTTTCAAATCACCAAGAAAATTATCTTATCTATTATCAGAAAGAAAGATATGCACGCAACTCTCTCCACAACTGAGCAGACTTTTAATAAGAAGAATAATAACCGCATTTTCCAAGCACAGCTGGTAACATATAATTATTTTAAGAAACTTTTAACTTTAAAAACATTGCTCGTAATTCTTGTTTCGCATGACTTATAAGTGATGTTACTGTATTAATAGTGTCGTCAACCAATTTGTTTTATTCTTCATTTAAGTTAGAAACAAAAACATCTGTTCTCATTTTTGCTCTCGACGGCAATTGTCTCTTTTCATCCATCGCAATACAGACAACCAATAAAGTAAGTCAGGTTTCGACTTCCTTTTTTATTTCTTGCTTTTAAAATCGATTTCTTTATTTTCTTTCTCGATTTTTACGAACACCGAATCAGAATGTTGCCCATAAACCTGAACAGTTAAATCAAATCCATTTAAACTTTGCCATACGCTTCAGTTCAGTTACCTGCAGAAAGGATGCAGAGGGTGCGACAGCCCCGGACACCCATATCGTGGGGAGGGGCATCCAATCAAAGAGTGAAATAAAATTTTATTTTGTATTTAATTTGAATAAAGTGTTTACTTCATGTTTCATCTGTTTTACATATTTAAAATGTCTTCCTTTCTCAAATTTCTCAGTAATATGGCCCTATAGGCCCTCCCCTACTTGAGTCTTAGGGGCATACAATCAAGGTATTGGCCCTGGGCATCATCAAACTTCTGCACATCACTGTTGAAAATACAATAAATATCATACTCTTCTTATAATGAAAGTTCAAAACCACAACCTGATCTGTCTGGGGGGAGCTGTCAACAAACATCCACCATGCAGAGTATCTGCTGGGCCAATAATAAACAACTTTTTTTTGACATTTGGAAGAAAGAAAAAACATCATACAAAGCTAGACAGCTTTTAATGCTTAAAATTTACTTGTGTTTTTACGGTGAACAACTATTAATATTGGATAAGTATATAACATCTACAGTTCTGATGGCTTCTTGCAGCCCTTTCTAATCAGAATAAGCCTGGGATGTTTTTATCTTTCCCTAATTCAAACCGCTTTATAAAACGTTTCAGACTTGATGATTGTGTTTAAAAGCTAAAGCAGCCCATTTCAGCAGTTATATTATCACAGATTTGAAATTAGGAAATTTTTAAACAGGATTAAGATTTCACTTTGTATTTCTTCTGTCATATGAGGTGCTAAAATTCTGCATGAATGTCCAATTGCCATGGTTATATGATTTTCTGAAATGATCGATTAAGCCATGCTTCTTTATCCTGCAGGTCGTTCAAACTAATAACTTTATAATTACTTTGCTCTCTGCATTCAGCCAATACATTCTTCAGCTTAGCATGCAGAGGGTGCAACAGCCCTGGGCTTCCAAAACAAGAGGGCATCCAACCAAAGAGTGAAATAAAAATTTATTTTGTATTTCATTTGAATAAAGTGTTTATTTCATCTTTCATCTGTTTTTGCATATTTAAAATGTCTTCCTTTCTCACATTTCTCAGTACATGACCCTATAGGCCATCCCCTACTTGAGTCTTAGGGACATACAATCAAAGTGTTGGCCCAGAGCAGCATCAAACGTCACCAAACCTCTGCATGTCACTGCTTCAGTTAAGAAGAAAGAAAATGGAGAGACGGCAATTTAGACCTACATACTATTTATGGGCTTGCTTAGATGGTCTCAAATGAATCGCAATTGAAAGTAGATTTCCACACTTCTTCTGTTGAAGATGAATTTATTCGTCTTTATGAATTTTACATTGCTTGCTGTCGACGTATATATACATTCTCAAAACACCTAAAAATGTCTGTCCTTAGAGTTTGTATTATAAATTAACTTGCGTTAAAGTTATTTCCAAACCAATGGGGGCAATACGACCTGTATTATGACGTATATTATACAGGGGTGGGTCTGCAAATGCAGGTATACAGTAAATATTATACCATTATTACCTGTATTATATTGATATGTTTGTATAATCAGTACAATAACCTTTTGTGCGCACATTTTGTTTATTTTTTTACTCTGTACACACATTTGTGTGTTGGGTGTGTCGTTTACCTTAGTATATACTGCAGTGTATCTGATAGAAACAAAAATGGCGGCGCCCATAAGAAATCCTCATCAGTATCTAATCGAAAATCGACCTAACGACCATGAAAAACTGTTTATTGTTATTTCTGATTTATTTTTCTAACCGAAACAGTCCGTCGGCATGCTAAAACCGCTAGTTCTCCAAGTCGAATTTATAATTTCCCAAAGTATTACTCATATTTTTTCTTTTTTTATTCTTAGTTAACAGATGTTCTTTTGTGAGACATTTGATTAAAATAAAGAGTTCGGGTTAAAAATCGCTATCGAACGAAGGCAGGAAGGATTAGATCGATTGAAATGAAGTCATGTCAAGTCGGTGCCAGTCATAAAATAACTTGATTTAATGATAATCTAAATTTCAATTGATTTATCTTATCTCTTCCGCTCGTCACAACATCAATCTAGCTCGGGGGTGGGCAAACTACGGCCCGCGGGCCACATGCGGCCCGCCAAAAGAATTCATGCGACCCGCCAAAATGTTAGTAAATTCGAAAAAGTAAGTTGCCAAGCAACGCCAAATAATTGTTACAAGCAATTTGACGCCTAATTTTAACAAACTGGTAAATGACTGAAGTCTAATTCCCATTGAGTCATTGAGATCCCGCTGTTGCTGAGTTACTTTGTTTTTCAAATAAATATTTTATGTGAAGTTACTACAACAAATCTGTTTACATGTGAAGTTTCTACTTTAAAATCTTAATTATTTTTCTTCAAATTTAGTTACTTTAGTTTACATGTGTTTTATTTGAAGTTTCTACTTTAAAATCTTAATTATTTTTTTTCGTTAAATTTAGTTACTTTAGTTTACATGTGTTTTATTTGAAGTTTCTACTTTAAAATCTTAATTATTTTTTTTCGTTAAAATTAGTTACTTTAGTTTACATGTGTTTTATTTGAAGTTTCTACTTTAAAATCTTAATTATTTTTTTTCGTTAAATTTAGTTACTTTAGTTTACATGTGTTTTATTTGAAGTTTCTACTTTAAAATCTTAATTATTTTTTTTCGTTAAATTTAGTTACTTTAGTTTACATGTGTTTTATTTGAAGTTTCTACTTTAAAATCTTAATTATTTTTTTTCGTTAAATTTAGTTACTTTAGTTTACATGTGTTTTATTTGAAGTTTCTACTTTAAAATCTTAATTATTTTTTTTCGTTAAAATTAGTTACTTTAGTTTACATGTGTTTTATTTGAAGTTTCTACTTTAAAATCTTAATTATTTTTTTTCGTTAAATTTAGTTACTTTAGTTTACATGTGTTTTATTTGAAGTTTCTACTTTAAAATCTTAATTATTTTTTTTCGTTAAATTTAGTTACTTTAGTTTACATGTGTTTTATTTGAAGTTTCTACTTTAAAATTTTAATTATTTTTTTTCGTTAAATTTAGTTACTTTAGTTTACATGTGTTTTATTTGAAGTTTCTACTTTAAAATCTTAATTATTTTTTTTCGTTAAATTTAGTTACTTTAGTTTACATGTGTTTTATTTGAAGTTTCTACTTTAAAATCTTAATTATTTTTTTTCGTTAAATTTAGTTACTTTAGTTTACATGTGTTTTATTTGAAGTTTCTACTTTAAAATCTTAATTATTTTTTTTCGTTAAATTTAGTTACTTTAGTTTACATGTGTTTTATTTGAAGTTTCTACTTTAAAATCTTAATTATTTTTTTTCGTTAAAATTAGTTACTTTAGTTTACATGTGTTTTATTTGAAGTTTCTACTTTAAAATCTTAATTATTTTTTTTCGTTAAATTTAGTTACTTTAGTTTACATGTGTTTTATTTGAAGTTTCTACTTTAAAATCTTAATTATTTTTTTTCGTTAAATTTAGTTACTTTAGTTTACATGTGTTTTATTTGAAGTTTCTACTTTAAAATCTTAATTATTTTTTTTCGTTAAATTTAGTTACTTTAGTTTACATGTGTTTTATTTGAAGTTTCTACTTTAAAATCTTAATTATTTTTTTTCGTTAAATTTAGTTACTTTAGTTTACATGTGTTTTATTTGAAGTTTCTACTTTAAAATCTTAATTATTTTTTTTCGTTAAAATTAGTTACTTTAGTTTACATGTGTTTTATTTGAAGTTTCTACTTTAAAATCTTAATTATTTTTTTTCGTTAAATTTAGTTACTTTAGTTTACATGTGTTTTATTTGAAGTTTCTACTTTAAAATCTTAATTATTTTTTTTCGTTAAATTTAGTTACTTTAGTTTACATGTGTTTTATTTGAAGTTTCTACTTCAAAATCTTTATTTTTTTTCGTTAAATTTAGTTACTTTAGTTTACATGTGTTTTATTTGAAGTTTCTACTTTAAAATCTTTTTTTTTCGTTAAATTTAGTTACTTTAGTTTACATGTGTTTTATTTGAAGTTTCTACTTTAAAATCTTAATTATTTTTTTTCGTTAAATTTAGTTACTTTAGTTTACATGTGTTTTATTTGAAGTTTCTACTTTAAAATCTTAATTATTTTTTTTCGTTAAATTTAGTTACTTTAGTTTACATGTGTTTTATTTGAAGTTTCTACTTTAAAATCTTAATTATTTTTTTTCGTTAAATTTAGTTACTTTAGTTTACATGTGTTTTATTTGAAGTTTCTACTTTAAAATCTTTATTTTTTTTCGTTAAAATTAGTTACTTTAGTTTACATGTGTTTTATTTGAAGTTTCTACTTTAAAATCTTAATTATTTTTTTTCGTTAAATTTAGTTACTTTAGTTTACATGTGTTTTATTTGAAGTTTCTACTTTAAAATATTAATTATTTTTTTTCGTTAAATTTAGTTACTTTAGTTTACATGTGTTTTATTTGAAGTTTCTACTTTAAAATATTAATAAGAATTTAAGAATACTAGTAATAATTTTTTTTATTTCTTTACGCAGATTTAATTTGTTTTTTAAATAAATATGTTTTCTATTTTATAATATTAATAAAAATATTTTATTTTTTAAAACAAGGTTATTTTGGTTTCAAATGTGTTTCATGTAAATCTTCAACTTAAAAACACTTATTAATATTTTTTCTTTAAAATACTTTAAACTGAGTTACTTTGTCTTTCAAATAAATGAATTTCATGTGAATCTTCTACAGTACTTTAAAATATTAATTAATAAAAATGAATTGCCTTTTTTTTCTTTAAAAACGTTTTTGTCTATTTTAAATATTAATTATCTTTGGTTAATATATACGATGTGGCCCAATAAAATTGTGAATTTCTGTATGTGACCCTTGCACTGAAATTTTTGCCCACCCCTGATCTAGTTCCTGATTCCTCTAACTAATCGTATCAAAAATAACTAGACTATCCATAAATCCGTTGTGTTTCTTTTATAAGCACTTCATGACACACATTAAGGAGGTGACAATATTATCTATTTTATTATTAATTACAGATTTTAATTTGTATTTAAAGACGATTAAAGAAGGTTTATTGTTCCGCTGAGTTTCGAAGTTAACATATGTGAAGTGATATTTTAAAATGGATGTAGACTTTTTCAAAATAATGATATATTTTTTATTATCTGTCTATATTTCCGAGATGAGGTATTGCAACAGTTTACACCTGTTTAGACTATTGTCTTCATCTTTGTTGTCATATTCACGATGTTTCGGCCGTTTTACAGTTCGGTCTTCTTCAGGTGATATACGTTGAAATTTCGAACTTAAGCCTTTATATCGTCCACTGTGATAATTTTTTTTCTAGTTCCACGTGCCATGCCTTTTTCTGGAGATCTCAGTTTCAGTTATTTCCCTTCAGCAACACAACTCTTTAAGGTTTTACTCACCTCTGCCGTGGCCAGCTATTGAACTGTCGTTACTTTTGGATTATTTCCACCAACGCTTTTATCCACTAGGACATTTACATTAAAATTTCCATAGAATGTACTTTGAATACAAAACTAATGATTAATACTAAAGACGGTGAAGATTTGGAGTAAGAGCTTAAAACAGGTGCAGACATTTTCAAAATAATAAGTATATATTTTTTATTATACACACTTGTTTCTTCTTCGCATTTATTTCAAAATACATAACGTCAGCAAATCAGCGTGCCTCTATGTATCTATTTACTATCAAGTCATGCGATATATATAGCCTCTTTGTCTTCCAAATAGTTTATAAAAATGTTCCAATGAAGTGTAGTGAATTGTATAAATATATGTTGTGTTTTGCATATTTAAATTTATTTAATAATGTTGTTATAATATATTATGAATGTTTATTATTTTTCACACATATGATAGTTGAAATGAGGAGGCACGGTGGAGTAATCGGATTGAGGAATCGGAGAGCCGAGTTCGAATTCCAGTGGAATCCATTACATCCACTTACATGCTAATACGAAAGGTATGAATCCTCTTCTTCCCCCCCGCCCAGGTATGGGTAAATAGTAGAACAGACCGGGTTCTATAGACTTGGATGGCAACTGGTCTACCGCAGAAATAAATGGCAACTTACTGCGGGAAAAATCAATCGAAAGATACATGATCGCATAAGCGTGTATCACGCATTGTATATAATTGACTGAATAGTTAGAATATGATATACAAATTTTTGCTTATATACGAATGTGTATCGATATAAAAATGTGTATTGATCCGGGGTGGTAGTACCTGTTAGGGTCCCAGCTATGGGCAAGTAATGAACACCCCCCAAACAAAAATCAACAGTACATTTTTATTACAAAAATACATGAATACAGTTTTATAACATAAATGACCAAGAATATATTTTATAGCAAAATGTCAATACTAAAAATGTATAAAAATACATTTTTATAGTAAAATTACCAGCAATACTTTTTGATAAAAAATTATCAACAATACATTTTCGTAATGAAATTATCAGCAATACATTTTATGATCTACAAAATATATATCTAAAAAAATATACCTTGCCTCTGAAAGTATAAAATTACGTGCAAAATATCTGTAGACGAAGGCATAAAATGGCGTTCAAAATATTTCAATTTCGCCATTAAATAACCCACAGAGATGTTGATATGCCGCTAAACAAAGTCAACCAACCAACTTAGTCTGTAACGCTCTACCTCGAGGGACCCTCGGGCCTTGTACTAGGTGAAACATCTGTGTAAAAAACACGCTTTAATGCACTAGGCTATTGTAAAAACAACAAAAATGAAGAAAATAGTTTCGTATGTAAATAGCATAAATATTACGGATTGCCATTGCAGCTATTATTGGTAACTAAATTCAGAGTAAATTAAACAAATGCATTTTCTATTTTTATGCACAGACAAATGTTGCAAAACTGGTTTTGCAAAGAGTTTCTGCGTCCCTATTATGTGTTCAGATAATTCATTGAACCAGTGGATATAAACTTTATTACTATTACAAGTTAAGCTAAACGAAACCGAGATTCACTAAGGCGGCATTTGTTTTTTTTAATTTACGGTATGGCCGTGTGAATCTGCAGCAATTTCAGTGATTCATGCAAATCGACACCTCAGGGAAACAAAAACTTGTATAAAAGTAATTCCTGCGTCAAAATATTTGTGCCACTTTATTTCTTTTTATGCGCCATATCCTTTCAGAACGTAGGCGATCATGGCTCTCCACCTCCCTTTATTTCTTGCAGCTCTCAACAATTTCCTTCCCTCTGCTACCTCCTTCAGACCACGTTCTGTCAACCACTTGCTTAAGCCCGCTAGGTATGCCATGCGTTGTTTTCCCTTGTCTCTCTTTCCTTCTATTCGACCCGTGAGTATCAGATTCCCCAGGGCCTCTTTCCTCGTTAGGTATCCCAGAAACTTCAGCTGCCTCTTCCTGATGTCAAGTATAAGCCTCCTACTTGTTTGCAACCTCTCTAAGACCTCATCGTCGCTCACACGCTCGGATATCCTTAGCATCCGTTTGTAGAACCACATCTCTGTATCCCTTCTACATTTTTGAGGAAATCGTCCAACATCCGCTGCCGTAAAGAAGGACAGATGTCACGTAACAGTTCAGTATTCTTTTCTTTGTTAGATGAAATACTACGAAAATCCTGACAAACGTATTCAAGGAAATCCATATTGTTTACTTTTTTATAAAGTTTGAACCATTTGGGATTTAGCCGATGTTTTGCCAACCATTCCAATTGAATAAATAATATAATTAATAAATAGTGAAAATAAAGAATCTAATAAATAGTGTTTATTATTTTTATTGTCAATTCTCAAGAACAAAAGAAGTGGATAAATTCACTTTCATATATTTAGGTTTTATTAAAATTTTAATCATCTCTTTTTAAAACAATTGCCGAAGAGTATATCAAAGCTTTAGCTTGTCGAACTCTACCTTCGAGCGGAGAGGAAATCAGAGTCTCATCTGAAGAGCTAGACTGCCACCCGACCCCGTGTATGCGGGGTCCACGGGGAATTTTTGCCTGAGTGTACGCGCTCAGAAAGCACTACGTTAAACCGGCCTTGTGCCACATCCCACTCTGTGGGGAGCTCGCTTAAATACGGCAGTTAAAAAAGCGGTGCTACGGGAAAACACCTCTTTTCACATTCCGTTTTTATTACGGACGCGTTTATCCATTTTTGCCAAAATTCGGATATAAAAAATTGTCTACTCTTTCTATATATAGTTACATTCACTTACGTGTAAATATCCTTCGGAAAGAGATCAATTTATCAACTCCCATAGCTATGGATTAAATAGTAAGACCTGTTTCTGGATTAAAAAGGTAAATAGATTAAATATAGTTTTAAAATTGTTAATGCATTATTCCCTCGCAAAATAATTATTCTTACAGTCCCAAATATGTTTTGGCTCTAAATAACCCACAAAGTGTTTATAAACCGTAAAAAATAAGTACATCACTCAAACGCTCTCTATGGAAATGAAGGTATTTGTGAAAATGATGATGTGTAAGGTCGTTTACCTGCAAGGAAAAATGAATCCTTATAATTCGAATGAGAAAAAGGCCATGATTTTAAAAATTAATCAACAAAAATCATTTTAAAGAATTCTTGATTCCAATTTTCGAACATTATTGCAAATGGATTACTTGTATTTTTATTTTAATCTAAGCTTCATTGGTTCCGAAAATCGACCTATTCCGGTTCCAAAATTGTCAGTTTAGTGAAATTGAGCCTCTATTAACGGTATTTCTATGAATATAGGTGATTTTCACAGCTTTAGAATCTAACAACTATCAATGAAGACCGAGTGACTACAACTTCCTCACGTCTTCATTCTCAGTAATTTTTGCTACTTTTTTGTAATTTTGTTGTCAAGATTGTTCCAATTCTTCTTAATTCGTCACGAGATTAAACTGAATTTGTTTTCAAATACACAAATTAATGGAATGGTCCGGACTCTCCAGATATTACTCGAACAAAAGTATTGTTGGGTATTTTAAAAATAGATTTATATAAGAATGAAAAACAATATTCAAGACAAGAAGTTCGCTGGAATCATGGGGTGCGGTTTTGTAGGTTTCCCTGGGAGTATGCGGCATTATGGTATATGGAGGATTGATTGAGGACGGGTGAGTTCTTATGGGGAATGTGCGAATTGTAATGAGTGAATGGGTCGTGAATCGGATTAGCTAGGTACAAGATATTCAGTGAAGACCAGCCTTAACACATCCCCTAATTTAGGCCATGTTCCATAATTGTATTATTTACAATAAATCTTCAAGAAGATCGCCGGGAAGCAATAAAAATGTCTGCAAGTCATATTAAATTTGAATCAGGAGAAACATTTTAATTTTTTTTTCTTGTACTTTTTACTTGTTTTTGTTGTATTTCGTTTATTACTTATTACTTTATTTTTCTGATTTTTTGTTTCTTTCTTTTTATATTTATCTTTTATTTTATTTATTTTCTGATTTCTTTATAGTTTTTTCTAATTTTTTTTTTTTTTTTGCCTTCCGCTTTTTATTCCTTGCATGTTTCACAATACATTTACTGATTTATTTATCTTTTCCTATTTTTATTGCTTTTGGTTATAACTTAAAACTTATACTTTTAATCATATTTTTCTCCTTTTTATTTTATTTCCTACAGTTTATTTCATTTGAATTTCTTAAATTAATTAATCCTATTTATTTTACTTTTATTACAAAGACATTTTACTTTTTTTTTAATATAATTTTATTTTTCAGAGACATAGCACATAAAATCTGCATGACGTGTTTTCAAAAGGTATTGCAGAAAATTTGCCCTGTAAAAATATCGCGAGATACTATTCCAGGTAATTTTTTAAAATTTCTTAAATGTAGTATTTTTCTGAAAAATTTCAGAGAAATCATGTAGCAATGTGTTTGGAAAGCAATGACGTTTTATCAGAGAGAATATACCTACAAATGTAGGTTAGATTTATTTTATTATTTATCAACAATGTACTCGACTTCATTTTCAACAACTAAAGCCCAACGCAAAGACATATTTTTCGATTCCACGTTTAAAGAAATCAATTTTCCAAGAAAAAGAAAACAATTGAAAGGCTGTTTTCAACTTTGTTTCACCACTTTTATTTTTTACTCGATATCACCCCCATGCAAGGCAGTAAAGGCACTAAGACACAAGGGGTTACAGGGTGTGGAAGAATTAGGAACAGAACCATTATAATGAGCGGGAAGAGTAATCAGGAGGACAGTAGGTAGATTGGATTTAAATTTTTACAGCTTATAGTTGGCTGGAAAGAATGGAGCAGGAAGGGAGTTTCACAAGGGAGAAGTGCGAGAAAAGAAACTGTTAGCATAGAATTTACGGTTGCATCTAGCCAGCTCAACTGTAAATTGATGAGATCTTGATTCCAGTCTAGTACTTTGCTTAAATTCAAAATATCTAGCTACCATAACGAAGAGTTCATCTAAACAATTACCATGAAAATATTTACAGAAAAGACACAGAGGGGGCAACCTTACGATGGTGGAAAAGTGACCGAAGCCGAGCCGCCAGATGAAAACCAATAATATTGTTGATTCTTTTATCAGCGCTCAAGGTAAATAACAGGGACACCGTACGATATGTGGCAGCAATATTCTAAACGTAGACTTATATGTAAGATTCTGGAGAGAAAAATTGTCTCGCACGACTTCTGGAACGTTCTAGGGTCAGTTAATCCTCACCAATATATCAAAAGATAATCAAGCCGTGATAAACTGTGGAAAATGAGAATTATCACTTGCTCTTATGGTATGGCAAAAGATGGCGGTCCTGCAGAGAATGACACACGTTTGACTGGCAAACATGGACCCATCAGCAAGTCAAGAGACGCCTGGTGGCCGGCAATGTAAGTGGTTGGGTGCGTTTTCTTTTATTCATTTTAATGGGAAACCGCTGATTGGGACAAGGGTTGTATAGCGAATATAAATGTTAATTTTTATTTGATCCCTAGGGGTCCTGCACCCCAGTTTAAAAAGCCCTGTCTTAAAGGAAGTGAGGAACTCCATAATGTAAGGGAGGAAACTCTTTTGCAATTTCCATCAGTTCTTTCAATAGGAACTCTGATTCTCACTACCCCACCCCTGAAACCCATCCATGTCCCCACTGGGAGGTCCACAGACCCCAGATAAAAGACTGAACAAAAATATAAATTTATAATTGCTAAATATGGCGATTATGGACAATGCCCTTTTATGACCTTTGTTTTGTTTTTGTTCTTGACTTTCATTTGAAGGATGTATCCTTGTATTGACAAGCTGGAGAATAACACCTATTTTATTTACCAAACAAGGATATTTTCGACTTAATGCTTCGTTTACTCGACCAAGTTGCAGGCAATAAACGTCTGCAGTAATAATCCTTCTTTGTCCCAGTAGTTAATGATCGACGTCAACAACAAAGATCTCTGTGGATGGAGTCTTGGTTTTTGAGATGGCATAGATTTCTTATTTTGTCATAAACTCTGTCGTTTTTTTTTGTTTGTTTTTTGGTGTTTTTTGTTTTTTGTTTTTTCGTTTTATGTTGACAATGTGTAACCGTGTGATACGAAAAAAATTATTTTTCAGACACGTAACATATCAAATAAGCATGATGAGTTTTCAAAATTCATTCAAGGAAATTTATCCTGACGGATAATAGCTGGCTATATCTGGTTATAAGACTACTGCAGATAGTCGAACGTTTCGTTGGGTTCTCAGCTTCTCATGCAAAGTGTGTCGTCTTCCAAAGCGAGACATGTTGAATCTCAAAATCACAATTTTTACAATATTTAAACCGCAGCTGATGTGTGTGAGCATTCACCGCATCCGTATACGTTCCAAAAAGCTTTTAAAATGTTTCTGTAACCGTAATACCTTTCGAAATCCATACAGTAAGCTATGATGCTTTTAAAAGTTGATATCCTCGATAGGGTTTAAAGTCTGAAAAGTATAGAAGACGTCGTAAACTAATCTTAGAAACAGTTTCGCACTAGTCAAACTTGCTTCTACCTTTATTAAACTAATTCTTCGCGATAATTACTTTCCTAACAGCCTAATATTTCTCAAATATACCCTGAAAAAGATGCTATGAAATTATGGCGAGATTAATAAGTCTATAATGAATAGCGGCAGCGCTGGACTTACCTATAAATAAGCTGTAGCTTAGAGACACATAACGTCGGAGCCTCTTTCTTTTTTCTTTCTTTTTTTTTTAATAACGTATTTTTCGAAATATAAGACATGCCGGTGTATAAGACGCATCCTTATTTTGAAGACAGGCTAAGAGTGATGTCTAGACAATCAACTATTTTAAGGTTAGAGGAAATCTCAATCCTAAACCCTAGTAATTTAAAGGCCCTAATGATTTTCATTTGGATCTTCGCCCTTTCATTCCTCTTTTAATTTTAAATTAATATTTCTTTCTTCGTATAACCCCTTATTAATGTCATAAGGTTAATATTCGGATTTAATTTTATGAAACTTTTTTTCTCTTTAAGACAAATACTTTCCACCCTCCCCTGACTCCTCTCATGTCTTTCGTTTGACTGAAACATTGAAATGGATAAATTGTGTATTAGTTTTCGACAGGTTGTTGTTGGTGGTGTTTTGGGGGTTGTTTTTCACAGTTAAATTCTATTTTCCGACCCTCCTTAACTATAGACACGAACTCAGTCTACACCGGGGTTGATAAGACAGACGACCGATATCTTCGTCTGCCGAAATAGACTATGCCACATATGAGGTGATTTTGGATTTTATTGTTTATTAAATACATGGCTCTGTATTAATAAATACATTGAGCTCTTTGTGGAGCAGTTTTAATATTACTAAGATCCACTTGGATTATATACGAACGGATTTTTTAACTTTCTGTGTGTGTTACATAGGCGCGCACGTACATACACACGTGCGTGTGCGTGTGTGTGTGTGTGTGATATATAATTATGAATAACTAGTGTTTCGGACGCAAGTAGATTTTGACATTAAATTTTAAGATAAAAAAGTTCGTCTTATATACCGAGAAATGCGATATATTTTTATTTTATCCTTGGTTTTTATTCTATAATAATAAATAATAAATGATATAAGCCTGTATAATTATTTTCAAAGTTTTTCGCGAATTTTTTAGGACCTCGAATTTTACATAGTTTAGTGCCTTAACAAGTAAAAGTCCAGCCCTGATTAACGGACTTATTTGAAATTCATATTCAAATTTCGATGCATCTGATTAATATTTATCATTGAATTAAGTGCATGGTCAAGGAAGAAGATTATGCTCAAAAGTCAATATTTGTAAAATAAATGCGAAATTGCTCAATAAGCTACAGATTTATTAATGTACTTCCTTACATTCTATAAGTACGACTAAGTTATTATTTCAGAAGTAACGCTATTTGTCCAGGTTATCATGTAAAATATCCTGCCAATTAAGA
The DNA here is from genome assembly GCA_964036315.1 of Acanthosepion esculentum. Classification (NCBI taxonomy): domain Eukaryota; kingdom Metazoa; phylum Mollusca; class Cephalopoda; order Sepiida; family Sepiidae; genus Acanthosepion; species Acanthosepion esculentum. Next base: position 76,475,808 of record OZ038497.1, on the reverse strand, counting down.
TTATAATATAATTGATAATTGTTTTGTTTTTTTCTTAAACCATCGAATAGAAAACAGGAATAGTAACTTAAACTATTCTGCCGTGGCCAGCTATTGAACTCACAAGTCTTTGGGCACAGCAGAGGTGAACAAAAACTTGGAGAGTTAAGTTACTAAAGGGAAATAACTGAAACTGAGATATCCGGAAAAGGCATGAAACTAGAAAAATCTACGCCAGTGGATAAAATAATGGGTTCCGCTCGAAATTCCAGCGTGTATCACCCGAAAAAAGCCGGAGCGTAGAATGGCATAAACGCTGTGAAAATAACAATCAAGATGAGAACAATACTCCGAACAATGTAAATAAAGTAAATAGTTACAAAACCACATCTCAGAAATATAGAAAGATATAGTCAGATGTGAGTTTACCTGGAAAGAAAGAATGCATTTATTAATAAGAATTGAAATTAATTCATACAATGTTTCAAAGTTCTATTATCACTCCTTCATAGTCAGCCGACGAACTTTTCAGCGCACCCTCGTATATAAAAACAAACAGAATTGTTATTTTATAGCAGAGCCAACTATACAATACGAAAATCATCATACGATTGGTTGGTTGTTTGGGGTTTTATGGCATATCAATGACTATGGGTTATTTAATGCCAGATCCAGTTTCCACATATTTACTAAATATATATAATTTGTAAACGTAATTTAAGGATAACGTTAGCAACATCATTGTTTCAACAACGTATAGCTGGCAACATCATTGTTTCAAAAACGTATAGCTGGCAACATCATAGTTTCAAAATAGCTGGCAACATCATTGTTTCAAAAACGTATAGTTGGCAACATCATTGTTTCAAAAACGTATAGCTGGCAACATCATTGTTTCAAAAAAGTATAGCTGGCAACATCATTGTTTCAAAATAGCTGGCAACATCATTGTTTCAAAAAAGTATAGTCGGCAACATCATTGTTTCAAAAACGTATAGTTGGCAACATCATTGTTTCAAAAACGTATAGCTGGCAACATCATTGTTTCAAAAACGTATAGCTGGCAACATCATTGTTTCAAAAACGTATAGCTGGCAACATCATTGTTTCAAAATAGCTGGCAACATCATTGTTTCAAAAAAGTATAGTTGGCAACATCATTGTTTCAAAAAAGTATAGTTGGCAACATTATTGTTTCAAAAAAGTATAGCTGGCAACATCATTTTTTCAAAATAGCTGGCAACATCATTGTTTCAAAAAGTATAGCTAGCAACATCATTGTTTCAAAAACGTATAGTTGGCAACATCATTGTTTCAAAAAAGTATAGTTGGCAACATCATTGTTTCAAAAAAGTATAGTTGGTAACATCATTGTTTCAAAAACGTATAGCTGGCAACATCATTGTTTCAAAATAGCTGGCAACATCATTGTTTCAAAAAAGTATAGTTGGCAACATCATTGTTTCAAAAACGTATAGTTGGCAACATCATTGTTTCAAAAAAGTATAGTTGGCAACATCATTGTTTCAAAAAAATGTATCCCTGGCAACATCATTGTTTCAAAAAAGTATAGTTGGCAACATCATTGTTTCAAAAACGTATAGCTGGCAACCTCATTGTTTCAAAAAAGTATAGTTGGCAACATCATTGTTTCAAAAACGTATAGCTGGCAACATCATTGTTTCAAAATAGCTGGCAACATCATTGTTTCAAAAAAGTATAGCTGGCAACATCATTGTTTCAAAAAGTATAGTTGGCAACATCATTGTTTCAAAATAGCTGGCAACATCATTGTTTCAAAAATGTATAGCTGGCAACATCATTGTTTCAAAAAAGTATAGTTGGCAACATCATTGTTTCAAAATAGCTGGCAACATCATTGTTTCAAAAAAGTATAGCTGGCAACATCATTGTTTCAAAAAAGTATAGTTGGCAACATCATTGTTTCAATGTGCTGGAAAAGACCTGGAAGTTCACTATTTTCCCATAGCTGAGAACCCAACAGGTGCTACCACCCCGGGTCAGGGTGGACCTATGAACACCAGCAATTAAGAGGTGGTTCCACGCTTCCTCAAAACCTCCTGATCAGAGGCCTTGCTGTTGGATGCAGTTTAACGTCGTACCCAGGACGTCATCATACGATTATCGTGGCTATTAAAACACATTAACATAATTTGCTTCGTTTTTCATACAAATGTATTGTCAGTCAGTTATGTACCATGCGTGATACACGCTTAGGCAATCATGTATCTTTCGATACATGACTGACGAGGCAGATTTTTTCCTCGCAGTAGGTTGCCATTTCTTTCTGCGGTTGACCTGTTGCCATACAAGACTATAGAACCCGATCTGTCCTGCTATTTACCCATAGCTGGTGGTGGGGAGAGGTTTCATACCTTTCCAAGGGTATTAGCACATAAGTGAATATAATGTATTGTAGCAGGTATTACAATATTGTCTTTCTTCTTTTTTTTAATCCGATCTGAAAGATGTTGTAACGTTACAGTTTGATATTAATTTAATATAAATCATAGCAACTGCGTTTTAATTTATCCACAGCATAAATACCAGACACTAGAAAGACTGAGCGTCCGTCAACTTTGTCACCAGAACTACAAGATGGTTGTAAGCATTATTACCTTCCGAGACATTATTACCTTTCCAAAGCATCGGCGAGATCTGATATTTGAAAGGCGGAAGATCAATAAACATGATCTAAATTTGACTGGAATGAAAGAAATTATAAAAGGTAATATTTTCTTTTTCGTGGACGCTTCTTTATCGACATCAGAACAAAAAAAAACAAGATTATTAATCTGAAACATACTGGATGAACTTGGCTAAAAACAAAATATAAGAAAAAACCTTAAGTCTCATAGTTTAGTTTAGTTTTTCCTTCCGCTTGTGCAGCTAGGCGTCGCGGGGAGACACAGTCGTCTGTCAGCGGCAAGGTGAGTGACCTGGAGGAGAGATATCCCGTGGGCTCTGAGAGTGTCTGCTACTGAGTCGCTCCAGTATCTTCTTGGTCTGCCTCTCGCTCTCCAGTCAAGTATACCTGAGTGTGTATGCACGTAGGTCTGGTTGGTTGATAGGCATACAAGTGGGGTGTTCGAACCGCTTGATCCTCTGTCGTGCGATGTGTTGTATGATTAGTATTGCTCCTACCATATCTCTTATTGCCTCATTCCTGATCTTGTCTCGCTTGGTCATGTTCACTGCTTTCCTCAAGCATTTCATCTCACAAGTGATCAGTTTCCTCACAAGGGTTTTTGTTAAGGGCCATGTCTGGCACTGGTATGTCAGCGTTGGTAGGAAAATGGCGTTGATGAGATTTGCCTTGGTGCTCATGGAAATGCTAGGATGTTTTAGAATACGAGGCAAGTTGGTAACTGACTGCGTTGGCTTTCTGACATCTGGTTTCATAAAATCTTTAAAAAACGACAAATATTGTTTAAAATGAGGAAAAGTATTTTTCTGAGTGAAGAAGTTTGTGATTGCCTTCCCAAAAATTCACTTTTCGTTAAGGTGTACTCGAAAATATTTATGATTTTTTTTTATCATTTCACCACAAAGAAGCAATAAAGTCACTAAGAGGCATTTGGCTACGGAGTGTGAGGAAAAATGAGAAAACAAAACATTATTAAACAATAAAAGAACAGGAATTAAGAGGACAGTAAATAACGATTGACATAGCATTTAAATTTTGGAAGATCAAACTTGGCTGGAAAGCATGAAGCCGGAAGAGAGTTCCACAAGCGAGAAGTGCTAGAGAAGGAAGTGTTAGCATAGAACTTAAGGTTACATCTAGCCATTTCAACTGTAAAATAATGAGACCTCACCGCCAATCTAGTAATGCGCGTACATCCTTAAAGTCTAGGGACCATAGAGGAAAGTTCGTCAGAAGAATTACCATTCAAATATTTGTAGAAAACACACCGTTACGGTGGTGTGAAAGTGACTGCTGTCAGGATGCCAGGTCATTGCAGATCTTCCGTTGTATTTTATCTAGAATCTCTAAATACATAGCAGAAGCACCAGGCCAGATGTAGCAGCAATATTTAATGCATGGACGAATAGTAGACATATAAATATAACATATATATATATATATATATATATATATATATATATATATATATATATATATATATATATATATATATATATATATGCGCGTTTACAGATAGATAAGTAGAAAGACAGATATATAGATAGAATGAACGGACCGGGGTAGCTATCTATTAACCCATTAACTACCAAATTTTAAACATAAGGAATAAATAAACTCTAAGATATCTTAGGAGTTTATTTATTCCTTATGTTTAATTTCAGTAGTTACCATTGTCATTTTTATAGAAACTAGAACATCAAATATATATGTGTATAAAACATCAAAAAATAATATTGATTAGAAATAATTAAAAAAATACTTTTCAAAATAGTCATTATTTTTCTACTCGTGAAATGTAAAATTACGACAGAAAGTGTTCTTACGGCTAATAATAAAAATCTTAACGGCTAAGTGTTGTAAAAGTACCTCTGCGATGTATGTAAGCAATTCCATGTAAATACAAGGAATAATATGTAGTGAGTTTCATTTTAACAGATCCCCAAATGGGACTCATCGCAGGTAATGGGTTAATATTTACACATATTCATCTACGCATTTATGTGTTTCAATATATAAAATTCCACATGTAAGCAAGTATAACCCACAATCTCTTTCTATATATATTCATATATAGTGTGAGTGCGTATATATATATATATATATATATATATATATATATATATATATATATATATATATATATATATATATATATAAAATTCAATCTTTGGCAAAAAGTGACATTCGGCAAAAAAGAACGGCTAAATTAAGAGTGCTCAATACAACTTTCATAAAACGAAAATGTAAAGGAAGTTAAGATATAAAATATCAGAAACACTGACCTTCCTGCAAACACAATTTCTACCAAACTATCTTGGTAGAAGTCGTGACTGCAGAAGGTAAGTGTTCTGGATATATATATATATATATATATATATATATATATATATATATATATATGAGGTTTATAACTCGGACCCGCCATCCCACATACACAAGGGTGAATCATTCGCATTCCCTTCGTATTCCTATAGTAAGACGTAAGTTCCTTTTGGACAGTTTCTTCCCAAGAACTGCCGCTATGTAGAACAGATACCCGCAGGATGTCTTCCCAATTATTACAATCTTGACCTCTTCAAGTCTAGGGTTAACCATTATCTTTCCTGCATAGCTCCATGAACTTCACTTCTTACCCTTTTTTATGCTCATACAACATCACACACTAAACCTCTACTTTGACTGGCTCTTGAGACTTGCATTAGGTGAAAGATTCATGTACGCATTTATATATGGATAAGTATATAAACTTACACCTATGTGCGTAATTATGATGGACATTCTTTATGTATAAATATATGTGTGTGTGTGTGTGTCCTTACTTTCCGTACAAACAATTATTTTTATTTCATCGGTGACTTTCACCGAATTTTACAATTAATTTCGATCATTCCCAAATTTATTTCTAAGTTATAAAAATTATCGTACAAAAAAATTCGTAGCAAAAATTCACGTTAAAAAAATCGCCCAAAACAAACACAGTAATGAAAATTTGGGAATTCAAAGTTTCAGGATTGCAGGTCTGGATCCGACCCGGAATATTCTAATTTGTTTACGGAGTCGGCCTGATTCCAAAATGGTATGATATTTGGGGCTACGGTATCTAAGAGTAAAGGTGAAAACACGGATAATTTTATTTTGAAACACTGTAATTTGAAAACATTATATTTTTTCATTGGAACATGAGTTATTGAAAGTTATAGAGTTGTGTCCCTTTAATTGCTTTCATCAGTAGAAGTCAATATATCGGAATCGGAAAACAATCGCAGTAATGAAAACTTGGGAATCCCAAATTTCAGGATTGCGGGTCCGAATCAGACCCCGTTTTTTTTTAATTGGCTAACGGAGTTGGCCTGATTCCAAAATGTTATGATATGTTAGGCTACAGCCTCTAGAGGTAAAGTTGTAAAAGTGTGACACAGTGACATACTGACATTCACATTTATTATATAGATGTGTGTGTACGTGTGTATGCGCGTATATGTATATACATATATATTAATATATTTCCAAAGAGATGCATTGTAATGTAATGACCCATCTCACACAGTCAGGCAGGGCAGAGAAAATAACCACTGGAAGTCAATCGTCGCAGACCAGGATCTGACCTGGAAATGACACAAACGCCATTCGAAGATAACTAACAGGTAGTTGTAGCGTGGGCTTTGTGTCCCAGGTACAAACCGAAGATCTATGAATCTGGATAAATTCTAGTCGGAGTTTCTAATTTATAATTATTATGGGTTTTTTTTTTTTTTGGTTTAGTTATTAATGTTTTCCCTTTTCGTCTTGCATGTCCGGTAAACACACGTAAACCCCTGCACACTTGAAATTTATTTTTGAACAGACGATAAAAGAAAACCTCGAAAATGCTAAGGATTTTCCACCTCCTCTTGCTTTCCTCTGCCTTTACAAGAGCCAAATTCGGCCAAAAATAGAGGTACTGCTGTCATATATGGACAGGTGTCTAGTCTTCATTTTCCACTCTCGACAGAGTCCAAAAGCGTCACCGTGTTCTTGTGGGTGATGAATTATTTTCCACCCTACAACTCTTTTCCCACAGACGAAATGTTGCAAGTCCCCCGATGTTCTATTGCTATTTCGGTGGGAAGTGTTCAGACGAGCTACATTCCTTAGTTCCACCAGTTCTAACCTTCACGGCTAAGACCCGCCACGCGACGCACATTGTAACGAACCACCTTCATCCCCTTCGTATTCCACAGGTGAGATTTAAGTTCCCCACAAGTAGCTTCTTCACACGAAATGCTGCTTTGTGGAACCGACTCCCTGATCACTACAAGCTCACCCTGTTCACCTCTCGGGTTAATCTATGTATTCCCCACATATCCTCATAAACTCTGCCTCTACTGTAACCCTCTACTTTGAGTGGTTCTTGAGCCTTGTACATGGTGATTTATTGGCAGCGCAATCATTATAGTTTTTAGTCCTGATGAGGAACATGCGACAAGTCACCAGTGGTAATTTTTTTCACTGTGAGAGCTGCACTAGATGACGCCCAGAGATAGAGATTCGACGTGTTACATACACTGGTAGATGGCACAGCACACAAGCAATACCGTCGCGTGGTTTGGAACGTTCGGAGGTGAAACGGACCCGCCGATCCTATCTGATTAGGCGGATTTTGCATCATTATTTGTTACTGTGATTTATACATCGACCATCTAACGCGTTATTTAGCGGACTTTGAGTTCAGCGATGAGATACGCTTACACACACACACACACACACACACACACACACACACACACACACACACTCATTCATTCGATCAATTCAGTCTTGGCCATGTTGTTATTAACTTTCTTTAAGTGCTTTTTAAATACTACTGCCAACCGCTGAGCTTTAAATACCCAGATTCTCAAGTGAGTATGCCCTTCATGAGCAATGTCTGTGCAATAAGCTATTTTAAATAAGAAGAAAGCCAATCACTTTCGGAACAACGATAGAATTTACCCAAACACAAGAACTAGTCTACATCATTGAATGCATTCAAAGTCACAGGTTTTATATCAGTTTCTTCTACGTGATGAATGACATGACAACAATTAAGTGCCCATCTCTTCCAGATAGACAGATAGACAGACAAACAATGAACAGAATTGGATAAAAGTAGCCTGAGATAGATAGATAGATAGATAGATAGATAGATAGATAGATAGATAGATAGTATATTTTAATCATTTCACCCCACATCCCCCTACAAAACAAAGTGGGAATGCCTCTAGTACGCAGGGGACTACAAAGAGTGAAAGAGAAGACTGAGTATAGGGGCATTGAGGAAAGGGCAAAAGATGAACGAGATTCAAGACGATGGCGATTGGCGTTGCATTTAAATTTTTGAAGACTGTAGTTTTCAGGGAAGCAAGTAAGCGAAAGAGAAATCCACAGGCGAGAAGTGTGAGAAAAGAAACTGTTTAATTATTTCAACAGTAAAAGGTGGGACCTAGATGACCTCAGACGCGCATTTTTGAACATGAGTAAAAACTTCTTTCCATGGAGCGTCTCGAAGGTAATCACGAAACGAGTCCCAATCTATTCGTTCATAACAGAAAGATATTCTATTGGTAGGAGGTTCTTGACTGCTCAGGTAGTGGAAAGAGATGTTTACAGACACTACTTCATGGTCAGAGTTGCCAAGAGGGCAGAGCTACGTAGTATTACAGGAGTCACGGATAGAGATAAAAAAAGAGATCTGGAAAAGAAGCGTGTCCGTCAGGGTTACTGGGGAAACGCGTGGGGAAGTCAACCACTTGCGTTAGAGATTTAGTGATTCAGAAGTTAAGGTCTTGGATGCCAGCGAGATCAATGGCGGAGTGTTTAAGCCACCTAGCAAGGCGGGCATTAAAGTCACAGAACACGAATACGTTTGCAAACGGGTGTAGATAGATGGCCTTGTCTATATTATCGGAAATACTATCTAGCAGGCAACGGTCTAAAGAGAGGAAAGGGAACGGTAGAAAGAAGAAGAGATAGCTGACCGAGTTCAGTAGAGAGAGCCGGAGACACATGTACTAATGTTCAGGAGATTCAAGAGAGCGTTCCCTAGCGAGCAGGAGATGTTCACGAGCATAAAACTCCCAGGTCATGCATGTGGACTTTAGAGCCCTTTCTAAAGAGGGAAAGGTAGCCAGGAATCGAGAAAGTAGAGGAGGGGATTGAAGAGTTAAGATCAGTTTCGCAGAGAGCTTGGATGTCCAGCGACTTTTCGAAGAGGAACGATTCAACACTGTGTTTGATAAGATTGATTGTCTTCCTACCCCAATACCTTAGCTTTTTATAAAATTAAACAAGTTATATTTATTTCATAATTATTGTACATGGTGGCCACCTGCTTATAGTTAGTATTAATTTCTTGTCTGCCACTCATGACCTTGTCTAGGATTATATTTCAAACCACTTTTTACCATTATCAGAATAGTCACTTTTTAGCGTAGGTCTGACACCTAATTCGTTAATCAGGGTAAAGCCACAAGCCTCATTTTAATTTTGTTTTGTTGTTATCTGGTTTTGAAATTTAAAAATAATTTTTTACTCACCGGTTATTTACTATCGCCTGAGGAAGCACATTTTGAGTGCTGAAACATGAAAGCTATTGTGTAGCGATTTTTAACATGTTTGTTTTAATCTCATATATATATATATATATATATATATATATATATATATATATATATATATATATATATATATTATAGAAAATTAAATAAATGTTCAAGCAAAGTTAGGAAGACAATGCAGAGAATCAAGGGAAAAATATTAAATTACTGTCGTATGAGATTTTGGAGCTGACAACATAAACAGCATTTTTCTGCTAACATGCGAAGTCGCTTAGGTTACATATCAATCAGACTAAAATACTTTTCAGTCTTCAGTCATTATCTTTTCGGAGTCGCGCAATTATCTTAGCTACTAAACCAGCCCTTAATGAGATTTTAAAAGATTGTAAAAATATCCAGTGACAAATTTTCTTAACACAGATGGCAACATACAAACATTTTTAAGAAACTTTCAACTTTAAAAACGTTGATCGTAATTCTTGAGATTCGCATGACTTATGAGTGATATTACTATATTTATAGTGTCGTCAACCAATTTGTTTATTCTTCGTTTAAGCCCAAAACAAAAACATCTGTTCTCATTTTTTGTTCTCAACGTCGATTGTCTCTACATATCCATCGCAATACAGACAACCAATAAAGTAAGTCAGGTTTCGACTCCCTTTTTTATTTCTTGCTTTTAAAATCGATTTCTTTATTTTCTTTCTCGATTTTTACGAACACCGAATCAGAATGTTGCGCAAAAGTCTGAACAATTAAGTCAAACCATTTAACCTTTGCCAATACGCCTTAGTTATCAAACAAAATAGAGAGACGGCAATTTAGAGCTACATACTCTTTATGGGATTGCTTAGATGGTTTCTAATTAATCACAACTGCAAGTGGATTTCCACACCCAGTTCTTCTGAAGACGAACTTATACGTCTACATGAATCTTACATTGCCTATGTATATCCATTTTCAAGACACCGTAAAATGTCGGATCTTAGAGTTTGTGTCATGAAATAACTAGCGTTAATGCTATTTCCAAAGCAACGTAAACAATACAACCTGTATTATGTATATTATCATTATTATGTATTTATATTATTATGCATATTATTTTGTATGCATATTACTATGTATATCATATGTATATTATGTATATTATTATGCATGTATATTATTATGTATATTATGTATGCATAATATTATGTATATTATTATATTATGTATATTATTATGTATGTATATTATTTTGTATGTATATAATTATATATATTATTATATGTATATTATTATGCATATTATTATGTATGTATATTATTATGTATATTATGATATATAGATTATTATGTATATTATTATGTATACTATGATATGTATATTATTATGTATACTATTATGTATGTATATTATTATGTATATTATTATGCATGTATATTATTATATATGTATATTATTTTGTATGTATATTATTTTGTATATTATTATGTATATTATTTTGTATGTATATTATTATGAATATTATTATGTATGTATATTATTTTGTATGTATATTATTTTGTATATTATTATGTATATTATTATGTATGCATATTATTATGTATATTATTATATTATGTATTTTATTATGTATATTATTATGTATGTATATTATTATGTATGCAAAGGTAGGTATACAGTAAGTATTATACCAGTATTATATTTGATATGTTTGTATAATCAATACAATAACGTTTTATGAGAATATTTTTACTCTATGTTGTGTGTAGAGTTTGTCGTTTACCTTAGTATATACTGCAGTATTCTATCGAAGCCTAAATGGCGGAGCCCATGCGAAAATGTCGCTAGTGTCTTTATAGTCAGTTCTTTCCTGTAAATGGCAATTTCCTTTTTTTCTCAAAATGAACCAGCAATCCAGCCTACAATGCTATAACAATGCAGCAGTGAAAGATTTATAAAATGTATCTACTTGTATTTCTTTATATTTTATTCAAGCAATGAACATGACTTTTAAAAAATCTCCTTTTTTATTGGGATCGATTTCCTATTTTTCCCCAAAAGAACCTGTTAAGCCAGACATAAAAATGTTATAAAAATTCAACAATGAAAGTGGTATTCAAGCCGAGTTAAAAACAAGGTCAGGAAATGCTGACAATGAAAGCGGACAGAAAAGCTTTTAATGTTAGCTAGTGGTTTGCCACTTTTGATGTCTTAACAGTCTTAACAATAAAGTCAATGTTACGCATTGAAATAGAGAAATATAACTTCCAGAAGCTAAACAAAGTATTAAGAAACAGGAAAATTTAGTAAGAAACAAACAGAAGAATGCAAGAACAAGAACACAAACAACAAGAACAAAAACAAACAACAAAGAACAACAAAAACAAGAAGAAACAAAAACAACAATTATATAAATACAATCTACTTATATGGTAGTGAACGCTGAAGAAATCTCTCAAAGATGAATAGGAGATTTGAGACAAAAAGGACCTGGTTCTAAAGAAGAAAGCAGGAAATATGGACAGAACATTTTAGAAACGGAGACGACTTAAAATAAAACCGAAGCAAACTAGATACTTGTAATTAAAATCAGAAAGAGACATTAAAATTGAAATTATATTGATGTTACTGGTGCACATAATTGTTGTGGTGTCCTCTCTCTAAAGAGTTTATGTTGGACTCTTCCGCCTACTATAAGATTAGTAGGAGAGAAGATCTTGGTGGAATAGCCGAATAGATTGAACGCTGGGTCAACCGACACACACTCACTAGTCGTGTAATACTCTACTATTGTACTTAATAATATATGATATATCTGTAACACTTGTTTTGTTATTTCTTTAACCATTTACTTGGTCACAACATCTTGAATCTATTTGACTGTTCCCCCAAGGCTTTCTCTCCTACTAATCTTATAGTTGGCTGAAGAGTCCAACGTAGACTATTTAGAGGGAGGACACCACAACAATAATAAAGAAAGATGTCTTGGAGAATTTGACACTCACAAGGCGAGCAAAGAAAACCAGTGATTATCCTACCAAAGAAGTTGTAAATGAATGGGTGGAACAGGGACTGGGAGGGATTATAAAAAGGCAAAAATTGCTAAGAGCTACGAAAGATAGGAAGTTGTAAAGACCCATGATCTGATCGCTCACATATTGACTTACATACAGAGAATGCAGGCTGCCTTGGATTATGGTATCTGTCTGCTCTGCCTATGATTAAATTGCCACTAGTCGACTAAGAACAGAGCAATAGCTATGTACTCTGCAAATTATTTTTATTTTTTAATCATTTCACCCTAAGTAAGGCAATAAAGCCTCAAAGATGCAAGGGGTGTTAGAGATTATGAGGAAAAAAGAAAAATATTATGAAGGAAAGGGAATAAGAAAAGAACAAGAATTAAAAAGATAGAAGATAACGGTTGATGTTGCATTTAAATATTTAAAGATCAAATTTGACTGGAAAGCAAAAAAGCCAGAAGAGAGTTCCACCAAAGAGTAGTGCACATAAAATGAGAAGAACTAATCTCCATTTTGGATAAAACTGTGAATTTGGCGCCTCTGCGTGGAGTAATAACTAGCAAGCTACTCGGGTCGACTATTATGACTGTGTAAATGAGATCAATCCTCACCGGTTACCTTAAAAATGTGAATTTGTGCCGAAAAAACAAACCTAATATTTGTAGATAAACACAACTCAAATACGGCAAATAACTCTTCGCTGTCAGGAACCTTGAGAGAAAACAATGCCTACGGTACCTTCACGTTGAACCTTCTGATAGAAAAAAAGATGTTGGTTAAGACTTTAAAACACATTATGCATGGTAAATACTATTGGAAAGACCTAGGTTCAACCAAACATTTTAAAGGTGTAATGGTTAACAAGCTTGTCTCGCTTGATCATTTATGACTGAGAAGCGAGTTCCATCCTCACCGAGTGTTCCATACTTTCGGCCTTGTGTTACACTTAGTAAATTATCAACCAAAAATTCTGAAGATTGACCATTTATGGACGGAGATCAAACTGAGAATATTACAGTCCTCTCTTCGTCATAAAAAGTAATTGTTATTTGCTAAGCTTATCATAAAGCCATGAGTATGTATAACAATTACTACTACCTTATTAACCATTATCCTACATCATGATGACTATTTTACTTATTAAGTTTAGCAGACGGCTATAAACATGTAGCAACTTGTGAGGATCGAATTTACTACACAGTGGGAACGATCAACCAGACTAGCGCGCCAATCACTACCCCACGCTGCGTTATTAACGTGGGTATCAAATGAGGAACAGAGGTAGAAAGTCTTCGCCTTAAACAAAGTATAACGTCCTCTTCATTTCACTGTTTAGCATTCCATCATTTTAATAAACCTTAAGCAATCGTTTTGAATCTATTTTCGTCCAGCTCGAAGTATAAAATTATATTGTTTAGTCATCACTCCAAACGATTATAAGATAACATGTTTTAAATGACAGTGATAATTAAAATTGTAGAATGAGTCTAATCGAAAATCGATCTCACGACCATGAAATTTGCTTATTGTTAATTCTGGTTTCTTTTTCTAATCGAAACAGTTTGTCGTAGAAACCAAAGTGTGAAGCGCCATGCTTAAACCGCTACTTTTCCTTCTTATTCTCCAGGTCTCCTACATTTCTGCAAGTAAGTCAATTTTATAATTTCCCAAAGTATTAATCATATTTTTTCTTTTTTATTATCAAAGAAAAAATGACTTTTATGTCCATTCTACTTATTAAAGAAAAACGGACTTAGAACATCGATTGAAATGATGCCATGTCAAATCGGTGCTGATCAAAGAATAATTTCATTAAATGATAATATCATAATTTTTATTAGATATTTGATCAAAACCGCTTTTGAGATCTACAATATAGTTGTTGATTCCCGAGTAAGTCCTCTTCTATGGCAGTGAATGGTGAACAAAACTCCTCACAGATGAAGAGGAAACTTGGGGCAACAGAGACGTGGTTCCACATAAGGATGCTGAAAATGCCATGGATGAAGCATGTGGGTAACGGGGATTTTTAAGAAAAATGCAAACATCCAGTGTAAAATATATATGGTCGTTCCTTGTCATGGTAGAGTGCTTGCGACCCACTGATCTCAAGAGCAAAGCCGTCTGAAGTCCCAGCTCCTGTAAGGTCGAAGAGGAAGAACCTGACTGAATAAGACCAAACCCGAAAGACCCCAACCACAGAATAAGCAAAGATCTGCATGATCTCAACGTCCAAACGGGTGAAGGAGAGCTGTCGGACTGGCGTAACCAAGGTGGACCTTGATATGCCAAGTATCCGACAGCCCGAAGCAGCCAGGTTTGCCAGATCTCGCCTGTCACAATACATTTTGAGCCGTGGGGCAGGCGCTTCTGGTAAAGTGTGTGAGGTTCTCTGTCGCGCAGAGTCGTCCACCAAAATCGAATTCACGCGAATGGCCTCGTCAAACTCGCCTTGATTCATAGCCATCTCCTCCATCGACACCAGGAGTGTAGAAAAACTGATGACGATCCCGATGTTCGGATACGAGCGAGTGTTGACGATAAATATATATATATATATATATATATATATATATATATATATATATATATATATATGTCTGTGTGTGTGTGTGTGTGTGTGTGTGTGTGTTTACTGATGGGAAATCTGATCTAGGGCAGAAGTTGTACCCATTGGATCTGGGTCATTAGAAGACAATGGAAATGGTCGAAATAATTTTTATCGGTTAAAAATTGAAATAGAGCTTAGTAAGCTATAAGGAACTTTGGAATTCACATGATTTTGGTTGAAGCAGCCAGAACCCCGTGATAATCGCGGGCGAAGTAGTAGGGCCAAGGGTCGGTTATGACCAGCCGGGTTTTTCTATATAAACGCATAGTTATGCAGAGAAAGTGAGAGACGGGAGAAAATTCTTGGCGAGACTGGAGAAGAGAATTAGCCCAGGCAAGAGTTGGGCTAGAGACAGTGGAGGGTCGAGTTGGAGACTCGAGGAAGAGAGGAAGTGACGACAGAGATTAGAACGAAGCGTCCGCTAACATGTACCGTTGATATAAGTACCGCTGCTTCTGCTACCACGAATATTACTACTACTGTTACTACTGCTGAAGAGGAACGCCACTATAAACTTTAAGACCCGCACAGAAATATTATCCCTCTATCACAAGAGTCGTATATCGTTCTGAGACGATTTAACAACAACTTAATCACAATACACACTCTCTCTGTCTAGAATCCCTGTGTATGAGTTTTTACGTCATATACTTTTCTTTTCTGTAACCCGTTTCTTTTCTATACTATTATTTTCTGCTATGTAAAAGGCATTAACAATTCAACCATTGAATAGTTGTTTGTCCGGCTTTCTGCGGATATTAATTCATTTTTGCTGCATTCTAAATTTCTTAGCACAGACACCCCAGCCGTGTCTACATCTTCAGTCGACCGTGAATGGATGAACATCACTTCTGCTTTCTGGATCAAACAAATCACAACGTGGACAGGAAGCAGGATTAAACCAATGGACCGGTCGAAGGATCTACGGATGCTCAGGGGACCTACGGTCACTTCCTTAAGTTCGGTTAGGACCGAGTAGATACTTCAACCCAGAGAATAAGACGTCGGAGGTTGAGGGGTTGGGGCGAAAGTGTTATATATATATATATATATATATATATATATATATATATATATATATATATATATATATATATATAATTATTTCACCCCAAGAAAGAGGGCTACAAAGAGTGAAAGTGAGAAAAATGACTGGGTATCGGGGGAGTAGAAGAAAGAAGAAAGAATGAATAGGATTCAAAAAGAGAGACGCTGACGATTGACGTTGCATTTAAATTTTTGAAGACTAGTTTTCAGGGAAGCAAGTAAATGGAAGAGAGTTCCACAGGTGGAAAGTGCGAGAAACTGTTGGAGTAGAAGTAGCGGTTACATTTAACTATGTCAACAGTAAAAGGGTGAGACCTAGATGCCAATCAAGTAGCAAGTTTAACTTCATGTAGTCGGGACACCAGGGAAGAAAAGCTCGTCAGAGCAGTTGCCATGAAAATATTTGTATGAAAGACAGAGGGAAGCTACATCACATCTGTGAGAAAGTAACTGAAGTTGAGATGCCAAGTCAAGATTGATTACATTACAGATCCTTATTTGGCTTTTGTCGAGAACTTTGAGATGAATAGCAGGAGCATCAGACCAGATATAGTAACACTATTCAATGCACGGACGAATAATAGAATACGTACAACACGATGGTGCGTCCATGAGTTCTATATGGCTAACTTTGAAAATAAGACATTTAATACCATTAAAACCCCGCTATCTACCTAAGATATGTCGATGATATTCCCATCTTAATCAAAAACATAGATGAAATCCATGAACTACAAAAAGACACCCAAGAAAACTCCGTCCTTAAGTTCACATACGAACTTAACAATAACAATAAAATTCCTTTTCTTGATGTATTGATAGACAGCAATAATAATACATTTACTAGCTCCCCATATAAAAAAACAACTAGTATATACACGTTACACTCTAAACTATAAAAGTGAATGCCCTATTACGAAATAGAGATTATATAAAATTTAATAAACCATGCAAAAGTTAACTTTCCATGAAAATGGTTTTCTACACTGAATTAAAAAAAAAATTAAACAAACACATTAATAACGACTTTCATAATTACATTGTTGATGAACAAATTAGACGAGCGATTAGAAATATTAACATAAATCAAAAAGAGCATAATACTTCCTCAAATAACCCTAAACATATCAACTTACTTACATATATACAAGGAATGCAGGATTATCGTATTTGTTTACTCTGCCTATGATAAAATTGTTACTAGTCGACAAATTATTTTTATTTTTTAATCATTTCACCCCAAGTAAGGCAATAAAGTCTGAAAGACGCAAAGGGTTACGGGGTGTTAGAGTGTATGTGGAAAAAAGAAAAATACTATCAAGGAGAGAGAATAATAAAAGAACAAGAATTAAGAACACAGAATATGACGATAGACATTGCATTTCAACTTTGGAAGATCAAAGTTGACTGGAAAGCAAAAAGCCAGAAGAGAATGCCACAAATGAGAAGTGCGAGAGAAGAAACTGTAAACGGTAAAAGGATGAGATCTTGCCACCAATCTGTTACTGCGCTTACATTCATGAAATCTGGGTAGCATGAAGGAAGGTTCGTCAAAATAATTATTATGAAAGTATCTATAGAAAAGGCCCAGCGGAGTTACATTATGGCTACGGGAAAATGTCTGAAAAGAGTTATATAAGGTCAGGATCAATAACAGATTCTTCTTTCGATCCTATCAAGAATCTCTAAATGTATAGAAGTAGCACCAGACCAGATATGACAGCAATATTCAATTCCTGGACGAATGGTAGACTTGTAAATTTGTAGACTGGTGAATTCGTAAGATAGATTCTGGATAGAAAAATTTACCTTGAAGTTTATGCAGCAGAACGCTGATGCAATGTATATGGCACTTGTTTGCTTTAGCTTGACTTATGCAAGTGACAAAGAAACAAAGAAAACAGAAAAATATACACCGTACATTATTATAAATGATTGTCGTCGACGTGCATTTAGAATGTATAAAAATTCTGAGCTGACTGTTTCTTTTTACCAGGCTTTTGTGAAGACCATCCTTTTGCCGAATATTACTGCTATACGGCTTGCGAGTACGGCCCAGCCCATAGGTCTGTACTAATACTACTACTACTTTCATGCTCCGCATCCTTTCACAACGTTGGCGATCATGGCTTTCCACATCTTTCTATCCTTTGTAGCTCTCAACAATCTTTGTCCTTTTACTATCTCTTCAACTCCCTATTCTGGCATCAAGCTCATTAGGTAGGGTACTAGCTGTTACGCTCTGTCCCTTTTGCTTTCAAACGGCTTACGGCCATATCACATTGAAAGTTAAGCAACGTCGAGCCTGGTCAGTGCCTAGATGGGTAACCGCTTAGGATTAAAAGGTAAGGTTGGTCGTTCGCGTGGTATAATGGATAATGGCTCGGAATTGTTAATCGGAGAGCCGAGTTACAATTCCAGTTGGGTTCGTTATAATCACTTACGCGCAAATACTCTTGAGAAAGGTAAAACTCCACTTCTCCATCCGCCAGTTATGGGTTAATTAGTAGGATTTTTTTTCACTAAAAGATAATTATCTATAAAAACCCTTCTTCCAATCTAAAAATATTTTCTGGCTTTAAATAACCTGCAAAGGAATGATAAACTGTAGAAAATCACTCAATGTTGCTTTCAGTATGTCCTGTGGGTGTCAATTTCTCCAAACCTTCTTTCCTCATTATGTGCCCTAGAAATTCCAGCTGTTTCTTTTTTGTATGTGTCGATTTTGATTGCATTTTCCTTAAAATTTCCTAGTTGTTTACATGCTCCATCCACGGTATTTTCAGCATCCTTCTGTAGAACCTCATCTTTATTTCTTCAAGTTTCTTTTCCGTCTGTGAGGAGATTGTCGAGCATTCACTACATAGAATGAGTAATGTCTCATCATGCTGGACAAACTCCTCACAGATGAAGAAGAGAGATAAACCGACAAAGATATATGTTTCTACCAACGTATTTTGAGAATACCATAGACAAAATATGTGTGAAACGAGGAGGTTCTAAGGAGAATTGGAACTAAAAAGAAACTGTGGCTAGCAGCCAGAAAGAGTCGAGTGAAATTCTGAGTTCACTTAATGAGGAAAGGAGAATTGGTATATTTAACACTCACAGGACACAATGAATGTTAATGCAGTAAGGAATAACATTGAGTAACATATTTTCTTCATTTTTTCCAACAAAAAAAAATAGGCGATAATACCACTAAGATGCCATGGGATACTTGGAATGAAAGAGAATGAAACCGGAAGGAACCGGAAACCCAATTCTAAACAAGAAACAATGGATAAATCTCTACTCCTGCTCAAAAGAATGCGGATAACACGTTATAAGTATAGAGTCGAAGTAGACTCTAGAAGGAACCGGAAACCCAATCCTAAACAGGACACTAGGGATAGATCTTTACTTCTGTTAAAAAGACCGTTGGGGAGAATGAATCGGGCGATAGGAGAGCCTATCTAATACTATTAACGAAAAAGAAATAAATAGTAAATAAATTACACAGATGTTAGAAGTATAGATCTGAAGTAGACTTTAGAAAGTACCTGAAAGCCAATCTTTATACTTACCGAGTTTTAGTAAAAAGATTTTAAAACCAAGACTACAATGAGAAAGAGGTTTTTGAAAGTGCAAGAGTTGCTTAGAATAACAAAAGTCATAAATTTGTAACGAGTCATGATTGTTCACATCCTGAAAGGCTACGGAGCAACGAGAGAGATTTTTTTTTAAATTGGCCTCAAAATTGAATTTGCGGTTTATTTGATTTCTATTTTGAAGAAATTTCGAAGTCTAATCATTTTGCAATAACATATTTTCCTCCTTTTAAAATTCAGGAATGGTTATCATTACTGCATGCAATGTGTATCAACGTGTTCGGTCTGTGTGTCAATGTTCTTGCAAATATTATGCCCTAAAATGTAAGTGATTCTGACAGCAAGCTTTATAAAAATACACTTCAAAATAATGTCCATTTATCTGCTTTTTGTTTCATTTTTATTTCATTTTATCTTTTCCATTTCAATACCAAACTGGTAAAATAACGTAACATATTCGTATATAGAAATAACGTAATATATTCGAACAGAAATCTAATATGATGTAGTTTCTGTTTTGCTTTTAAATCTTCGAAACAGAAAAAATACATTGTAAAGTTACCAAAGTCTGTGTGATTAGAGTCAATCGACGTTCAATATACAACAGCGCCAATATTAAAGAACAAATATTTAAAAGTAAAAATGTCGAATTCTACAGATTAGATTGTGAAAAAATTGCAGTAAATATTCTTAAAAACTTGTTTTATACCATTATAAATAGGCACTTTTTAAAATCATTTCACCCAAGCAAGGCAGTAAAGCCACTAAGACACAACGGGTGACTGAATTTGAATGAATAAGAAAAAAGACATATAAGATATATATATATATAAAAGCAAGAGGTTATAGTAGTTCCAACGAGATAAAAGTGTGTATATTAAAAAGAAGAGAGAAACCGCAAACGTTTTTGGTTGTAATGTGGATTTTTTTATATTATGCTTTATGTTCCATAATTTTGCTACACGTGTTTCCGGTTTCGCGACCGTCATCAGGCAAATTATTAAAAATAATTAATTTTTTATGTTTTTCGACGTTAAATATTCTCGATATGATACATTCTCTTTTTGTATGTTAGTGACCCAAATGTCTTTCTCGAACTGACAGTGAAATAAAAATCCACATTACAACCAAAAACATTTGCGGTTTCTCACTTCTTTTTAATATATATATATATATATATATATATATATATATATATATATATATATATATATATATATATATATGTATCCAGTGTGCGGCGGGCAAATTATCGCCATTTTATATTTTTAATTATCGTGCATACGCGTTGATTGTTTTGATTTTGTCGACTGTACAGTATACTAGGGTCAGTTGGGCACCGTCTGTGAGAAAAACAGCACCAAGACGCAATTCACTCCGCCAGAAATTTGGAAATAGCATGATTGGCATTCGCGCGGAAAGCTCCAATACAAACATTTCAGAATGTTTGGGTGTCAATCTGAGGACAATGCAGAGGATTCGGAAAGAGTTGGATGATATATCCAGTCAGCATCATGGTGTTTGGAGTGATTACTACTGATGGCGACGTTATGCCTCCATTCATCTTAGCACAGGACGTCACTCAACACGGAGGCTTACATCAAGTTAGTGCTGCAGTGGGTCAAGAAGGTGGCTGCTGGAAGACACTGTCTGGTATCAGGACTCTGCATCATGCCACACAAGCCGGAGAGCCCAGTTATGGATTTCAGACAATTTCTGCGATCACATTACCTTTTACATCTGGCTACCTAACTCACCAGAATGCAACCTCCTTGATTATTATGTGTAGGACGCAGTTGAGAGATCAACAAAACTCTTTGTATGAACTAAAGGCAAGGCTTATGGCAGCAACAACAAGGAGACCGTCTAGAAGAGTTGCACGAGATTCCGAAGTCGTCTGGAGGATGTGGTTGAAGCTATTGGCGACTTTATTGAATAAATTTGCTCTTCAATATTCAAGATATTTTTGTATAATTTTGGTAAATATATCTGTTAAAATGAGATGTCAGTGTTATTTTAATTTTGGCGTCATTTAGACGACAATTTATCCATCGCTCCCTGTGTGCGTGTGTGTGTGTGCGTGTATATATATACATATATATATATATATATATATATATATATATATATATATATATATATATATATATATGGAGAACTGTTTCAGAATTGTAGAAAAATGCTAATAATAGGTTTAATTACTGCCACACAAAACTCACTTCTTTGTAAATTGACTGGCTCACAAAAAGTAAGTCAATTTTTGTACAAAACCGGCCCCGATTATTTGAATCTTTGTATTCATATATATTAACCAAACAGCGATTCAACTAGTTCTTTTCTACAGCAAATCGAATAACCCCAGAAGAGGGGTTTTCACGAGAATCTCGTTTTTTGTAGGGCGCCAAAACGTAGGAAAGGTGCGTATTGACAGAAATATCCATTCTCTCCGATGAGTATGAGGCTTAAAAAACAAAACCTGCATCAAAATAAACGCACGATTATTTTAAATTAAATTTTAACTCGTATTTTCTTTCGTCTTTCTTCTTCTTGATTTTAACGAAACTCCTGCGTCGAATTTCGAAGACGTCACAACTATCACGATTCGTATAAACAAATAAAACAAATATAGCGGTAAAATGAAGGTCGGTGATAACAAGAATATACATGTCAGATTTTATCAAAGCTTTCCCAATAAAACTGGTATGGACTAAACGATGCAGTATATACGTATATCTGAGCAATATATGCGGTTTATATTTGCACGTATTATTTAAAAGTATTGATAATAAAATGGTTTGTTTTGGAGATTGGCCCTGTTTCGTTATGCAAAGCGCAGCATAAATTTCTTTTAAATATAGGCCACATAAACATGCTCTGACGTGTTAAAAGCCATGAGAAAGTCGCCTCTGGTTTCCACAAGTGATAGAAAAACTCTGGAGAGACTGTAGCGGACACCTTGGGGGGGGCGCGATGGCTCGAGCGCCCCCGTGTCGAAAATGAACGATGTTACAAGGAGCCCGCCACATTTTTAATTTGTGATCTGACCAGGTGAAACAATATGGACAACAGAACGAAGATGTGTATGATTTACGCAGGGTTTATTACAAGAAGGAGAATAGGATGTATATTGGTAATGCCGACGGTTGGACGTTGAGGTGCTTACATTCCGGTTGAGTCATTGGTTCGACGTTGCTGATGCGGACGCTCCGGTTGAGAGTTGATGTGTGGCTGCTCCGGTCATGTCGACGGTTGGTGGTTGTTGAAGTGCGGTTGCTCCGGTCGTGTCGACGGTTGGAGGGTGATAATTGCGGTTGCTCCGGTCGTGTCGACGGTTGGAGGTTGATGATGAGTGCGGTTGCTCCGGTTGTGTCGACGGTTGGAGGTTGTTGGTGAGTGCGGTTACTCCGGTCGTGTCGACGATTGGAGTCGAAGTGAGTGTTGAAAAACCTCCCGTAAATAATTACTAACAATAGTGTACGGGAAAGGTTTGTTGGTCGTCGCAGGTGGGCTTTGCTGGTCGTCAGATTTGGTTAGCGCTGTTGGTCGGCTGATCTGGTTATTGCTACTGGTCGGCTGGTGATCGCTGTCGGTCGTTGCAGATGGTTGCTGGCGTCGCGGGTCTGCCGGGTCGAGTCCAATCGAAACCTCCCGTAATAATTACTAAGAATGGTGTGTACGGGGAAAGGTTGCGGACGACGTGCGGACAGTCAGTGGGAGTGGCATGCCGAGAGTCAGAAGTAGAGAGAGAGAGAGAGAGTGTGTGTGTGTGTGGCCTTAAGGCCTGTGCACCGACCGTGTCAGAGCCGATCGGTCAGTATCGACCCCGAATTTGGCGATGAGTCGCTCAGTTAATTTCGGAGTGCCTCACGACAGAAAATAGCATTACAAAATGTCAAAAATCTCACTAAAAATTGAGTGGAGACTTCTATGCGAAACTTACGGTCTGAAAACGCTTGGAGGTGTATTACGATTAGGTTCGTAACAACCGTGAACAAAAAAGGTAATTAGTTCATCTCCAAACGAAATTACAAGCGTGTAGGGAGCATGATGGAAAGGTCAAGGTTGAAAAATGCCCTGTTCTCTACCGCTTTAGTGAGCAGCCGAAAGCGGCTGCGATAAGATAACATTTAGTCTCTATAGCTGCCCGCAACAGCATTATATTTGAAGATACATGATCTTTAATGCAAATAGAATTCTCCAATATATTCCATGAGTACTCGATTGAGCTCATTTCAGACTAATGCCGTGACCACACTATTATCTTGAACCAATTCTGAACAACTTGGGCTCGACGATAGATACAATCTCGTTTTTATATCTTTAACCAATGCTTTTTGCAATATACTGCATTTTTGCTCTTTATGTTATATTGCGTTGTTCTACGACACGTGATCAAGAGTCAACTCCCTCCACCGTCTCTCACTTTACTATACACTTTATTTAACATACGCAAATAGGTACAATCCTCTTTACCAATCCACAACACCTCGCTGAACCTTTGGTTGTTCTCGGACTTCTTCTACAACCTCTTTCCTCCTCTCCCCCTTTGAGATTTATGTATTGTTCTTTTTCATGGAGATCTTGGTCTCACTCCGTCTTCTTTAGTATCTGAGGCACCTCCGCTATCATCCAGAAGCTCGTCTTCTATTGCATTATCCAGATCTGAAGAACTTATCCCTTTTCTCGTTATTTATTCGTACAAAAATGTACAAATTGTGGCACAAGGCCGAAAAAGGAAGGGGTAAAGGCTGGTCTTGACTAACTATCCTATACCTAGCTAATCAGATTCGCGACCCATTCATACATTACAATTGACACATTCACCACAAGAATTCGTCCGTCACCATTCAATCCTCCATACACCATAATACCACATCCTCACCAGAGGGGACCTACAAAAACGCGCCCCACACCATAAACATTTGATGATAATAAAATATATACAATTCTAATCATGAAAAGATGAAAGGGGAGGGAGATGAACCCCATAACAAACTAAAATTCAACAGATTTTTAAACTAAACATAATTTATGTTAGTAGGGCCCGTCCAACCCTCAAAATAGAGAGGCCGCTGTATTCTGCCCAGAGGACAAAATCAAGAAGCACTCTCGCTAAGGGAGTGGGAAAGAGATAAAATAACTCGGACATGGGGAAGTAAAAGGCTGATCCAGTTGAGATGAAAAGGAAGTCAAAACAAACTAGGGAGGTTGGGAATCTCGACTTGGATCATAACTAAAAAGGTGGCCGGGAAACAGGCCGGGAACAACACTTACTCATATTAACTAGGTACACTTAAGCTTGTCTAACCTAACCAAGGGGAGGGTTCCACAGGAAACCACCCCGATGTGACTTAGGTTGACCTAGAAAAGAAAATCAAGGCTAGCCCCGTTCAAACGAACCAAGCTCGCCTCTTTTACCCACCTTTCACTGAAGACTGCCACACAACGTCTTCCTCTTCAATTCTGAGTCTTAATTAGTCAGAATGGGCCATTAGGCTTTTTCCTTTCTTTGATATCATGGCCGTGTTATGTCCCCTTTGCATGATGAAATTGTTTATCTCAGCTACTTTGTCTTTTCTATATCACATCTTTTCATTTGTCGAGTAAGACGAGGAAATGATATTTGTCAATTGTCTGCACATTTTTTATTAACCATCATGCATGAAAACGACAAAACTTTGGTCTATTTTTCTAGCCAGGGCGCAGAAAGCAGTGAATACTGAATCCATTATTTTCGCAAGAGCAATGAGAAGTTAACGAAAATCAAGCTTATTTATAGCTCGATTTCAAATCACCTATTCCATTTTCAAACACACAATCGATACTCGTTTCCCCAAATCATTACATGACGTAATACAAGGAGCTTAGATAAATGTTGTCAAGTATTTGGTCAGCTTTGTCAACTGTTTCATCATATGAGTGATGATTGATTTTTAGCTGAAGCTCTTACTTCATAAATATCCAATTAAGAATAGGTTAATTTATGTTGCGCTGATGTTATATCCAGGTGTTGTTATTTTAATTATTCAAAGCGTTGTTTCAGTTCTTTGTTGAATTATAAATGGCTGCTTTCACAATAAGATAGCGTATTTAACAATATGTCTGCTGCTCATACAGAATGTTGTATTGCTGTTTTTCTACTGTCCTTCTACGACGCGTGATCAGTCGTCAACTTCCCCATGTTTCTTGCTTTACTATACACATTACATCTCTTCTCAGTCAGTTATGTGCCATACGATCGTTTTTCGATACGAGGCAGATTTTTCCCGCAGTAGGTTTCATTTTTTTCTGTGGTAGACCAGTTGCCATTCAAAAAAATTATCATCTCAGAATTAAAAAGTAAAAAAAAATGTTAATAATTCTTATTCCCGATTAGGATTAACTTCATTTTTTTACTTTTTAATTCTATGGATACTTTCGAAACGCTATACATGTATGTATTTTAAAATTTCTATTCTCTTGAATGAATTTAATTACTAACTATTTTGAAAAAGAGCAGAAAGAAGATACATTGAGAATTTAGCTTTGAAAAGCGATTTAAATTCAAGTTATATTTGTATTTGAAAAGAAATGAAAAACTTTAGTTAAATAAAAATTAGGAGAGACAGACATTACTTAAAGTAAAGTAAATATTAGTCGTGTTAAATATTTGTTTTACAAATTTAACTATATTTTATTTAAATCAATTTTCGAAAAAATAAGATGACTCACTATAGTTTTTGCTTTAATAAAACTTATTTGAAATTTATTTTCTTTTTTATTAATTAAATTATTCAATTAAATCGATTGATCTAAGTTCATTCAAATTTTTTCAAATTATTATTAATAAAAAGTAAATAAACTTAAACTAATGATAAAACATCTCAACCTCTTTCGTAAGAGAGAATGAAACAAAACTAAAAATTTTAATAAACATTATATTCAACAAAAAACACAATGAAGTTTATTTTTTAAAGTTTGAATAAAAAATTATTTTCCATAAGATGGTCGAAAAATATTAATAAATCAATAATACACACACACACACACACACACACACACACACACACACACACACACACACACACACACACAAAGTTAATTATTGTAGTTTTTAAGTTTTAACCGGACACATACACTTGAATATTTGAATAAATAAATATTAATCTTTTCGTCGAATAATTGTATTTAATATTCTTCTTCTTTTAAATTTACTTCATTGTTTTAATATTAATTTTTTAAAGTTACGCTTTTATTTGCCATAGATGTGAAAATAAATTCGAGAAGAAATTTTAAAAATACATACTTGTATAGCGTTTAGCAGAATAAAAAAGTAAAAAGGGACGGTAATTCTAATCTAGAATAAGAATTATTACCGTTCGTTTTTACTTTTTAATTCTGAGAATTTTGAATGCATTCGAATGCATTTCAATTTTAAAATATCTTGGCAAATACAAATCATACGATGATATTTTTTTTACAGAAAGCTGGCTTGGGTGATAATGAGTCTGTATATGAATTTATTTTGTCACGAATTACTGTAAATCTTTTAGTTTTAGTCGGGGACACACGCACACACATATAGACAACTGCCCTTTAAGGCTTTGTGTGTGTGTGTGTGTGTGTGTGTGTGTGTGTGTGTTTGGGCAGCAATCCCTCTTTTATTAGTTTCATTACAGACGATAGACAAGATACTGCGATTAAGCTTTTTATTTCATTTTTCTTGTATTTGTATAAGTGTTTGATTTTCTGCAGCACATAACATGTGTAAGAATTCTCCGAATATGTAGCTTTTTTTATATATGTGTATCTATAGCGATGGAAATGTTCTTTTTTATTTTCCAAACACGGTCAGCACATTGTGGCCGTGTTCATAGTTGATATTATTGACTGTTAACTTTTTTATTATTACTAATGCTTCAATTATTTTTAACCTTTTTTTTTATATGTGGATGACGTTATTATAGTCGTATTTTCTACGAGTATGTTGGGGTGGAATTTGGTAGGTTTCTGTGTCTGTCTAAATGGATCCTAACTGAGCTATGGTCAGATGTAACGTGAGTCTTCTTGATAAGTGTGTAATACTTCTTACTGTAGGAATATTAAAGGACTATGGATGAGTCATCATTGTGTATGTGGCATGGTAGGTCTCAGTTGTAAAGGTTAGGGCTGCTGGGACTAAGGAATGTAGCTCGTCAGAACACATGCTATTGAAATAGCGATAGAAAGTTTCGCCTGTTGGAAATGGGTTGCAGGGTGGAAAATAATTCATCACCCACACATGATAGGGGAAATTACAGATTTTCTGAATAAAAGGTATTAGTGCTTTCCAACTATTTACAATCAAAACAGTTGTTAAAGTCTTTATAAAAAAAAGTTTTCATTTACAATCATCTGCCACGTGACGTTAGTAAATCTTCTGGGTTTGTTAATCATTTTTTAAGCTTTTGTTGTATTTTCACAAACGGGAGAAATTTAACATGCGAAATGAGGTAATTAATTAATAGATTAAAATTAAATCTACAAGAAGAAAAAGAGGGCGATTGCAGGGTTTTTTTTTCAATTTATATCGTAATGTTTCACACATGTAAAGATAACTTTTACACACTTTAGCGTCGAGAATGTTTGCCACACATACTTAAATATTATCTGTTACTTCATTACACGCGACACATCAGTTATGTGCCATGCATGATTCACGCTTAGGTGATCATGCATCTTTCGATACATGACTGAGGAGGCAGATTTTTTCCCACAGTCGGTTGCCATTTCTTTCTGCGGTCGGGCAGTTGCTATCCAAGGCTATAGAACCTAGTCTGTCCTGCTATTTACCTATAGCTGAGAGGAGAAGAAGAGTATTCATACCTTTCCCAAATGTATTAGCACGTAAGTGAATGTAATGGATTCGACTGGAATTCGAACTCGGCTCTCCGATTCCTCAATCGGAGCCGCTATCCATAACCAATAAGAAATAGCCAAACACAACATACCATTAATCTGCGCCTCTTTGCTTTTTATCATTTTTATCATTTCTAACTTGATCTCCGACGAAGCTGCAATAAAGTGAAACATGTTAGATTAATCTTTTTTTTTGGGGGGGGGGGGTAAAAAAAACTAAATTTCAGAAAATACCACGCTCGTGGGGAGGAGGTCTTAGAGGGCTCAGAATTCCCATATTGTTATTCCAAAAAACGCTACTTTTCGATTCAAATATTAACATAAATACTCTGTTAATGTCAATCAAATTACATCGATTGATCTAAGTTCATTCAAATTTTTTCAAATTATTATTATTAAAAAGTAAATAAACTTAAATTAATTATAAAACATCTCAACCTCTTTCGTAAGAGAGAATGAAACAAAACTAAAAATGTTAATAAACATTACATTCATCTGTAGCGGACACCCTGGAGGGGGCGCGATGGCTCGAGCGCCCCCGTGTCGAAAAATGACGATGTCACAAGGAGCCCGCCACATTTTTACTTTGTGATCTGACCAGGTGAAAAAATATGGACAACAGAACGAAGATGTGTATGATTTACGCTGGGTTTATTAACTGAAGGAGAAAAGTGGTGTATATATTGGTAATGCTGACGGTTGGACGTTGAGGTGCTGAGTCATTGGTTCGACGTTGCAGATGCGGACGCTCCGGTTGAGGGTTGATGTGTGACTGCTCCGGTCGTGTCGACGGTTGGAGTCGAAGTGAGTGTCGAAAAACCTTCGGTGATAATTACTAACAATAGTGTACGGGAAAGGTTGGTTAGTCGTCGCAGGTGGGCTTTGCTGGTCGTCGGGTTTAGTTAGCACTGTTGGTCGGCTGGTCTGGTTATTGCTGCTGGTCGGCTGGTGATCGCTGTCGGTCGTTGCAGATGGTTGCTGGCGTCGCGGGTTTGCCGGTCGAGTCCGAATATTGAAACCTCCCGTAATAATTACTAACAATAGTGTGTACGGGGGAAGGTTGCGGACGACGTGCGGGCAGCCAGTAGGAGTGGCATGCCGAGAGTCAGAAGTAGAGCGAGAGAGAGAGAGAGAGAGAGAGTGTGTGTGTGTGTGTGTGTGTGTGTGTGTGTGTGTGTGTGTGTGTGTGTGTGTGTGCGTGTGTTCCAACTAGCGTCCAGATGGCAGACGAAAAAAAATGGGAGCGTAAAATTAATACACAGCCCGGGGGCGGCCTCAAGGCCAGGAGCCTGTGCACTGACCGAGTCAGAGCCGACCGGTCAGTACCGACCACGAATTTGGCGAGGAGTCGCTGTGTTAAGTTCGGAGTGCCTCACGACAGAAAATGGCATTACTAAAATGTCAAAAATCTCACTAAAAAATGAGTGGAGATTTCTATGCGAAACTCACGGTGTAACAACGCTTGGAGGTGTATTAGAACTAGGTTCCTAATGACAACGAACTTAAGAAGGTAATTAGTTCATCTCCAAATGAAATTACAAGCGTGTAGGGGTCATGATGGAAATGTCAAGGTGTAAAAATGCCCCTGTTCTCTACCGCTTTAATGAGCAGCCGAAAGCGGCTGCGATATATCATTAGATTACGAGTGCCATTCAAAAGGCGAAACGGACCGCATGTGGCCCGCGGGTCCCAGTTTTCACATGGCTGAAGCTGCAAAATACTTAAAAAAGATTGCAAAGACAAATGCGATCGACCAGATACAGAAACAATGGCAAGATAAACCGCTCCACAACCAATACCCTGACCGTACCAAACAAGCAGACGTAGACAAAAATCGCACCCATCAGTGGCTACGTAGTGCAGGGTTGAAAGCTGAAACTGAAGGTTTTATCATTGCTGCACAGGACCAATACTTGTTAACTAGGGATTATCAAGCACATATACTAAAATACTCTGTTAGCCCAAAATGCAGATTCTGTGATTGATCATCGTATCAGGTTGCACGATATTGGCACCCACTGAATATAAAAATCGGCATGACTGAGTGGGCCAATATCTGCACTGGAAAATTTGCAACTCCTACGGGAAGGAAACTGAACGAAACTGGTACGAACACCACCCAGACCCGGTTACGGAGATAGGACCGGTTACAATTCTATGGGACTACACAATACACACTGACAGAACAATCAAAGCCAATCGCCCAGACATTGTTATTAAAGATCACAAACAAAATAAGTGCCTCCTTATTGATATGACAGTCCCTGCAGACTGCAATGTATCTTTGAGGATATTCGAAAAGCTGTCAAAATACAAGGACCTTGAAATAGAAATCTCAAAAATGTGGCACATGGGAACATCAACAATCCCTGTTGTAGTTGGAGCCCTTGGACTGGTTGGAAAAGATTCCAGTAGACTAATTGAAGGGATCCCTGGAAGTCCATGCCTCAAAGAGATACAAAAAATTGTTCTGACAAGTACAGCCCACACTTTACGAATGGTTTTATCTATGTAATTATTTTTTTTTTTTTGCAGTGGAAAGTGTCATGATGCCATTTCTAACCTTAAGGTCTCTAGGCGGGACCCGGAAAGAAATGTGTAAACGCCAGATATCAAAGAAAATAAAAATAATAATAATAATCGGTTATACACCAAAACACTGCTTATGAGTGATGTTACTATATTGACAGTGTCGTCAACTAGTTTGTTTTATTCTTCGTCTAAGCCCAAAACAAAAAACATCTGTTCTCATTTTTGCTCTCGACGGCATTTTTCTCTTTTCCTCCATCGCAATACAGACCACCAATAAAGTAAGTCAGTTTTCGACTTCCGTTTTTATTTCTTGCTTTTAAAATCGATTTCTTTATTTTCTTTCTCGATTTTTACGAAAACCGAATCAGAATGTTACCCATAAACCTGAGCAGTTAAATCAAATCCATTTAAACTTTGCCAATACGCTTCAGTTAAGTAGCGAGCAGAGAAAGGGCTAAGGTCGCGACGGCGACCGGGTATCCATATCAGGGGAGCGGGCATCTAATCAAAGAGTGAAATAAATTTTAGTTTATATTTAATTTGAATAAAATGTTTATTTCATTTTTTTTTTTTTTTTTTTTTTTTTTTTACATATGTTAAATGTCTTCCTTTCTCTCATTTCTCAATACCGGGCCTACTTGAGTCTTAGGGGCATACAAATAAGGAGTTGGCTCAGGGTAACACCAAACATCACCAAACCTCTGCACGTGACTGCTTCGGTTAAGAAAGAAAATGGAGAGACGGCAATTTAGACCTACATACTATTTATGGGCTTGCTTAGATGGTCTCAAATGAATCGTAATTGCAAGTAGATTTCCACACTCCTTCTGCTGAAGATGAATTTATTCGTCTTTATGAATCTTACATTGCTTGCTGTCGACGTATATATGCATTCTCAAAACACCCTAAAATGTCTGTCCTTAGAGTTTGTATTATAGATTAACTAATGTTAATGCTATTTCCAAACCATCATAGACAATACGGCCTGTATTATGACGTATATTATACAGGAGGGCGGCTGCAAATATTATACCATTATTACCTGTATTATATTGATATATTTGTATAATCAGTACAATAACCATTTTTGCACACATTTTGTTTATTTTTTTACTCTGTACATACTTTTGTGTGTTGGGTGTCTCGTTTACTTTTCAAAGTATCTGATTGAAACCAAAATGGCGGTACCCATGAGAAATCCTCATCACTATCTTTATAATCATTTACTTGTCTGTCTTCAGTCATTATCGTGACAGAGTCACACAACTATCTCGGCTACCAAGGAAACCCATAATGAGATTTTTTTTTTAATGTTACAAATATCCAATGACACATCTTAGCACAGCTGGCAACATATAATTATTTTTAAGAAACTTTTAACTTTAAAAAAGTTGGTCGTAATTCTTGAAATTCGCATGACTTATGAGTGATGTTAATATATTTATAGTGTCGTCAGCCAATTTGTTTTATTCTTTATTTAAGCGAGAAACGGAACATCTGTTCTCATTTTTGCTCTCGACGGCGATTTTCTCTTTTTATCCATCGCTATACAGACAACCAATAAAGTAAGTCAGCTTTCAACTTCCTTTTTTATTTCTTGCATTTTAAATCTCTTTATTTTCTTTCTCTATTTTTAGAAACACCGAATCAGAATGTTAGCCAAAAGTCTGAACAATTTATTCAAGTCCAATTAATCTTCCCAAATATTTTCACGTTAGAAAGGTTTATATAACCAAAAAGAAAATGGACAGTTCCCTGTACAGCTTCAATGATTATCTGCCTCCTCGTGCTATCCTATACCCTTTACAAGAGTTAGATCAGGACAAAAATGGAGCCCTGTTGCTATATATGAACAGGAGCTTCTCAATTTTCACTTTCCAGTCTCGATAGAGTCCAAAAGCGTATCCTTGCCGTTGTGGAGGACGAATTATTTTACTCCCTACAACACCTTTCACACAGACAAAACGTCGCAAGCCGCTCGATACTCTATCGCTATTTCCATGGAAAGTGTTCAGACGAACTGCATTCCTTAGTTCCACCAGTTCTAACCTTCTCGGCTAAGACCCACCATGCCACGTACATTGTAGCGAACCACCTCCCTTCCCTTTGTATTCACTAGGTGAACAGCTTCTTCTCACGACCCGCTGCTTTGTAGAGCCGAATCCCAAGAGGATGTTTCCCCGATCACTACAATCTTAGCCTGTTCAAGTCTTGGGACAACTGTTATCTCCTCCACATATCCCCCATAAAGCGTGCCTCTTATTCTACGTCGAGGATGAACATTATTTTAAAAAGAGAAAAAAAGAACGCAATTTACTGCAAGGGCGTATTTGTGAGTGTAATTCGAGTCCGTCGTCGACGTTCGATCTAAAGTAAAAGTTAAAATATTGTATTCCGATTTTCATAAGTGATCAGAGTAAATTAATTCAAGAAAGTTTTTCTCCGTCTAACCGACTCCTTGTACTTGCTCTCGTGTTGTACCCAGTTTTTAAAAAATAGATAGGAAGATAGCTAATTAAAGATAGAAAGATAGCTAATTAAAAATTCAAGGAGAACATATAAAAACATAAGAACATAGTAAAAATTTGTTTTCATGTCTGCAAAGTTTGCAAGTTTTTGATTGGTTGTTGTAGGCTGATGATCTTTCCTTATTTTCCATGTTTTGTGTACATAATTTTTTTGTTTCCAGGGTCCTTCAGTTACTCCTATGTATAAGATCCGAGCTCATCTCAAAATGCAGACATGAAAACAAATTTTTACTACGTTACATAAAAATCGAAAACGGAAAAAATAAATAAATAAATAAAATGACAATAAAATAAGCAAAATAAATTAATCCAAACAAATTACAAATTACACCTGTTAGAATAAAAAATAAGAAACAAAATCAATAAATAAAGTAAATAATAAACAAATTAGCAAACTATTATGACCAAAATAATAGTTAGACTAGAAAAATAAAACCAAAAATCGGACGAAAGAAATAGCTATAACTGTTATATAGTTATATAGCGATAAAAAAATGAATAAAAATAAAAATAAAAAATAATTTACTACGTTACTTAAAAATCGAAAACCAAAAAGAGAAAATATACAGTGTAACAAATAAATAATAACAATTAAAATAAATTGATCTTAATACATGCAAATATATAAATAAACTAACAACCGATACCGATAAACTAGCCATTTAGAAAAAACAAATAAAGATAATCAATCCAAATAAATACATGAAGTAATAAACAAATTAAAAACTGTTCCTGCCAAAATAATAGTTAGAACAAACTACAACAATGAACCCCAAAATTGAACAAATAGCTTTAATTATCTTCCCAAACAAAAACAAAACTATTAAATAAGTTATATAAACAAATTTTTTATTTAAATGTTAATAAAAACACCGATCAAAATAAAAATAAATAAATAAATATATAAGATAAGAAATAAAAATAAAAAATAAAAATAAATAAAAACAAGCAAAATAATTTAACTCAAATAAATAAATAAACAAATAAACGACTTCCGGTAAAATAACCGCCAAAATAGACTACCCACAATGCACCACTGACCCGTATATATAAATAGCCGAGAAAAATAACAGCACTCGTAGCCTGAAACAGACAGTCGCCTCTAAGTGTTGACTTCTATGTTCACTTTTATATTTACAAACGCTCTATCTCTGATATTGAGCACTTTATCCCATAAATATAGAACACTTAAAGACTATATTTCTTCATATATATACATATATATATATATATAAAACCAGATATGGCAGTTTGCTGATGATGATAGGAAACAACGTTTCAAGGATAGAGACATGGAGAACGTCGCATTCATGTGAAATGATACTATAAAAGACTATATTTCTTCATATATATATATATATATATAGTTAAATATATCCGACAATGAATGTCCATTATGTTTGATCATGAGCCGTTCTAAACTTCGTATGGTTGCTTTAATTTCGGGTGAAAATAAGTACAAAGATTGTCTAACATTTGGATATTTTTTTATTAAGCTATTCCTTGATTTAAGCTTTCGGCTAACATGAGCCATCTCCAGAGTGATTATACGGACATTTAAACAAAGACCATATTTGATGGTGAATATCTTTGTTTAAATCCCACTGAGAATAGAAAGGATTAATACTATCAAGAAATACTTATATACATACATACACATTTACAAGGACTCTTTTCTCTCTCTTTCTCTATTATATTCTAAAGGACTTAGATGTTCAACATGAGATCTTTCTGATAGGAACTTATGAACTCTTTGAATATTGTATATTTCATTTTAAGAGATATATTTTTTTATCAGTACATGCAATATACAAGGTAACCAAAAAGGTTCTGTCTGTTTTTAAAAGAAAAAAAGAAAACGCTTCACAATATGTGTAACTTATATTTAGTCTTCGAAGTAATCGTCTCCGGCTGTTCAATGCCCATGCGATAGAACTCGGGGGTAGGGGAGTTGACGCAAAGAAGTCCGTGAGGGCTTTGCGCAAGTCTGCTTCATTGGTGAAGGATTTCCCACGAAGATGATTATCCAGGGAGTGGAAGAGGTGGTAATCGGATGGCGCAAGGTCAGGTGAATAAGGTGGATGGCACAAAGTTTCCCACCCAAGCTGCTGTATGGTATCCCTGACCACTCGCGCGACATGCGGCCTGGCGTTGTCATGGAGGAAAAGCACACCTTTGCGATTCACCAGTGCTGGCTCCTTCTGGCGCAATGCCTGTTGCACACGTTTCAATTGTTGCGAGTATAGGTCTCCAGTGACCGTTTGGACCGTTGGTAGCAGTTCATAATGAACCACTTGACGACCTGTCCACCAGACACAAAGCATAATCTTGCGTGTGTGCATAGGCGGTCTTGCGGTGTGAGGGACAGTCTCCCGAGGAGACAACCAATGTCTGGAACGCTTGGGAGTTTCGTACAGAACCCATTTTTCATCACTGGTAAGCACTCGATTGAATAAGGATGCGGTACGGTGGCGAGAAAGCAGCGATATGTAGGCTGCCACTCGTTGTCCCTTGTGGACCTCCAACAGCGTTTGCGGAACCAACTTTCTCAGTTTGTACGTCTTACCTAGGCGGTGCAGGTGAAGTCTAACTGTTTCATCGGAAACGTTGAACTGTCTTGCAAGTTCACCACACGTTATCATCATGGAGAGACAAATCTCCCGACTTGAAATTTCGAAACCAACGCCTTGCAGTACGTTCATCCACAGCACTATTCCCAAACGCTTGACATATGCGGCGACTTGATGCAGCTGCTGATAAAGCCACTTTGAAGTCGTAAAGCAAACAGCCCCGAACGAGATCTCTAGACACTTCCATCTTTCTCACAGCTGTCCGGCTTCTAACTGATGGCCGGGCACGGTGCGCGTGTTTTTTTATAACGTCTGATGTTCCTACTTCCGGCTGTCCGAATTTGAAAACAATTGCTACACGCATTTCGTATATATTTCAACTTCATTCAATGACTAATCAAAAAACGGACAGAACTTTTTTGGTTACCTTGTATATCTGTGTATTAATTATCTTTGCATACATTTTTAAAATGTATTTTTTGGAGTATATTTGGATTAAGGACGTTATCGGAAGATGACCACCTGTAAACACATGACACCCAAGTAAACACCTAAATTGGTAACACTCACATATATACTATATTTTAAAATGCATTAAAAATGTAAGATATATAGAGATGAAGTAAAGACCAAATTACTGTCTATAATACCATTTATTGTTGACTCCATTTGGTTACAGTGTTTAAAATGGTTGACTATTGTCATAGTTCTTTTTTGTGAGTTGAAAGTTCATATAGGGTTGTTGTGCTTCTTCTGGTTGACGGAAATTAATTTGTTGCAAATACCACAAAAACAGAATATGCCTTCTTATTGACATAGCCGTCCCTGCAGAATGTAATGTATCTTTGAAGATCTTCAAAAAAACTATCAAAGTACAAGGACCTTGAAGTGAAAATCTTAAAAATGTCGCACGTGAGGACATCAACAATTCCAGTTGTTGTTAGAGCCCTCGATTTGATTGGAAAAGGTTCTGATAGACTCATTAAAGGGATTCCTGCTAGACCCTGCCTAAAAGAATTACAAAACATTGTACTCCCAAGTTCAGCTCACACTTTACGAAGGGTTTTATCTATGTGAAATGAGTGTGCTCTTAATTTTTTTTTTTTTAAATGCTCAGTGGAAAATATCATGATGCCATTTCTGACCTTATATCTCTGGTTGGGACCCGGAAAGAAATGAGTATACAACAAAAATCAATCTGCTACGGTTTCTGTAGCAAGTAGGTTTTTACGAAGTTTGATTTGATAGGCCCACGCCCAAATAGTTTCGAATTCAGTTTTGCCCTCCTCATAGACAGATTGCCTAGAAGGGATTCACATCTTTCTGTTGTTTGTGCAAAAAACGAATTCCTCACCTAGAATTTGAACTCGGCACGCCTATCCCACTTTCTGCTTCGATAACCACTTCGCTACATCAACAAAGATATACTAAGATAATCACAAGAAAAGATGGACACTCAGCGTGATGAAATGGTTCGCAAGCTTGTCTCGCTAAATCAATTACGACTGAATAGTGACC
The DNA here is from genome assembly GCA_964036315.1 of Acanthosepion esculentum. Classification (NCBI taxonomy): domain Eukaryota; kingdom Metazoa; phylum Mollusca; class Cephalopoda; order Sepiida; family Sepiidae; genus Acanthosepion; species Acanthosepion esculentum. Next base: position 76,438,302 of record OZ038497.1, on the reverse strand, counting down.
CCGAACCTCACTGGGTGCCCTATACTTTCGGCCTTGTGCCACATCTGCTACGCTCATAAATCAGCATATGAAAAGAAATTCTGGAAAGGTGAAATTTTGAAGTTGCCTGAATGATAATAGAAAAACTATGGAACGAAACGGTATGTATATTCATTCATGTCGAAAATGTTTTCCTATTTTTATTATTTTTTTTAAAAACGGACAAAAATTTTATTCCCATGTTAAGAACAATTTTTTTTAATTTAGCCCCGCACAACTCATAATAAAATAAAAATTCATTTTAAATGACAATGGCATCTAAAATCCCACATGAAATCTTAATGTGAATTCAACTTTTAAAAATAAAAAATAAAAATTTTACTTTTCATTCTTTTCAGTTATTTTTCATTCAAAAGACCTGAATCATGCTTAAACTGCTAATTTTTGCAATCATTTTCCGGGTTTCCAACATTTACGCAAGTAAGTCGCTTTCATAATTTGCTCAAGTGGGAATGATTGTCATTTTTCTTTCGAGTAATTGGGGTAATCAGCTTAAGGTGATATCAAAAGAAACATGATCATTGCCCAACAAATTTAACCAAATTTGGCGAAAATCAACACACACACATACACAATATATATATATATATATATATATATATATATATATATATATATATATATATATATATATATATATATATATATATATAACTTAAAAGAGACTGTTTGGGCAACACAAGGAATGTTGATAAACTCATGTTAAAAAGATAAAAAAAACAAATAAAAAACAAATGAAAACTACAGACAAAAGTTCATTTTCTCCATCAAGACATTCATTTCTGTAGTTTACTGCTACCAGCAAGCAGAAACATTTTTTTTCTCCCGATGATGGCCATGTTGGCCGAAACTAGTCGAGAAATATAAATGAAATAATAATAATAAAAGCATAATAATATTAATCTACAACCCAGTATGTCTGAAGATTTTAATTGATTTTTTTAATAATTTTTATCGTTCAAAATATATATATATATATATATATATATATATATATATATATATATATATATATATATGCGTGTGTGTGTGTGCGCGCGTCATGATCAGCTCGTGAATTTGATCTCGAATTTCTGCAAACAGTTTACAATATACGTTTTATTTAAAATAAGTCGCTTTGATAATTTCCTCGAGTGGGAATGATTGTCTTTTTTCCTTTCATTCGAGATATTTTCAACAATGATATTCACCCTGTACAAGGCTCCAGAGCCACTCGAGGTAAAGGGTTACAGAGTAAGAGACAGAGTTTATGCGGATATTTGTGGAAGATAATCGTTAATCCTAGACTTGAACAGATTAAAATTATAGCGATTGGGGAAGCATCCTCTTGGGAGTCAGTTCCACAAAGCAGCGATTCTTAGGAAGAATCTGCTCGAGTCAAAGTTAAGAGAAGGAGGATAGAACGCAGTAGTAGTAGTAGTTAACTATTTAATGTGATAGCAAAAGGAATATGATCATTTCCCAACAAAGTTAATCAAATTTGTCGAGAAACAACAAAATAATATATATATATATATATATATATATATATATATATTTATGTATGTATATATGTATACATATTTATATAATATTATAATATATATAATATATATAATATATATATATTTATATAATATCATAATATATATTTATAATATATCAATGATGATCAGTTCGCGAATTTGATCACAAGTTTCTGGACAATGAAAAAACTATAATGTACGGATTATTTTTTTTAAAATCTTTACATTGTTAAGAAATATTATAAAAAGAATAAGGAAACATTCTTCTTTAGAATTTGAGTTATATAAATGTAAACAACCAGCCGGGCCCTTAACCGTCTGATCAGCTTCTTTCCAATGGCGTATTTCGATTTCCGTTTGCGAACAAAAACTGAGAAAGACCCAATATATGTTCAACAAATGAACGAAAAGTGAAATATCACTACAAGAATCTTGTTTTCAATATATTGGGTTCTTTATTTATGGACTCACCAGCCACTGTCTTGGAGTAGGTTAAGTGACACTTGGGACATCTTCGCTGCTACTTCGGTCTTGCGACCAAAGAGAATTCTAAGTCTGACTCTATATCTCTCTTACTCTGTGACTCTGCTTAACCGACACTGATTCTGAATCTCGTTGTTCCTCTCTACATCTTGACAGACGGCTTATGAATGACTTATCTAGAATGCGGCTTAACTATATAAGCCCATGACCGGTATTCCCTAATTTCCGGTCGAATGACACTTGATACTGAAAGTGTTTTATTTATTCATATAATACACTTCCTTTTTTTTCTGGGCAGAAGGCGGCTGCTTTGAAGTTTTCACATCTCAATTTTGCCACTGGTTGACATAAAACTAGCGGCACTCCAGACCCAGATGAAATCATTTACAGACCATTGGACTATGTGGGTGCCCTGTTCAAGAAGTGATTACGGACCAATGACATAATTTGTCATGCCTACAATTACAAAATCTCTACTGATCTCAACTATTATACTGCTTGTTTGTATCAACGACTTAGGTTGCTAGACTGGGCTATACGTAACGAATTAGGCTATATTTGAAAACCTACTGATAATAATTTAAGTTGTTTTATTCTATTAGGTCATCCCATAAGTTCTGTCCAAATTTTAACTTTTTGTTAAAATGAACGAAATTTAAAGAGTATTTTATAATGTCTAATGAAGCTGAACATTATTTTTATGTTTAGATGCATTTAAACTGATCAAATTTTATTTCAGAGAACAATAAAATTAAATTTTGTTTGATTAAAACCCTGCTAACATGGAAGTACACAACAATCATTTGAGGCATATATATTAAAACTGGACGTCCAGTTGAGTTTGATGAAAAGCTTCTTGAAGCAGCCCTTGAAGAAAATCCTGCTTTATCAGTTGAGGAATTGGCAGTGGTTCTCAGTTCAAACCATACAACTGTTCATCGTCATCTTCAACAACTTGGAAAAGTTCCTAAACTTGGAAAATGGGTGCCTCATGAATTGTCTGAAAACAACCTCAAATCCCGAGTTGACATCTGCTCTTCTCTCCATTCTTGCCAACTTGTTTCACCTGTTTTGGATAGACTTGTGACTGGCGTCGAAAAATGGATCTTTTATTGAAATGTTAAGCGTCGTAGACAGTGGCTTGGTAAAGGGGAAGGACCCCAGCCACAGCCGAGAAGGGAACTTCATGGGCAAAAGGTTCTTCTTTCAATCTAGTGGGATTGCCAGGAATAATCCACTTTAAATTCTTACCACCTAATGCAACAATTAATGCTCAAATATACTGTCAGCAATTAGAGCGTTTGAACCAAGCTTTGAGGAAAAAAAGACCTGCTCTAGTGAATCGAAAACGGGTGACGTTTCATCAGGACAATGCGCGACCACACACAGCAAGAATCACGTCAAAAAAGATCGAAGAACTTGGTTGGGAGAAAATTCCTCATCCACCTTATTCTCCCGACCTTGCTCCTTCAGACTACCATTTGTTTCGTAGCTTACAGAAGCATTTGGAAGAAACAGCTTTTGTAACACAAGAAGAGGTTAAAACTGACATTTGTGAGTTCTTCGAATCAAAGCCAAAACAATTTTACAGTAATGGAATTAGTAAGCTTGTTAATAGATGGAAGGAAGTCATAGATAATCAGGGAAAATACATTGTTGATTGAATCTGTAATTAAATGTAACATTTGGTCACTTGTTTTCTTTATTCAAAATTCGGACGGAACTTATGAGATGACCTGATAATTAGGAGCCCAGGTTAGCCAAAATTATTAATAAAGTAGTCCAGAAAGTAAAAGGAAAAATCAAAATTCAAAACTTAGTAGTAGCCCCCCCACCAATCAGATAACAAAGTATACGAGTTTTACGCTTTACTATCAATTAATCTTAGTTGTGGGATTGGTGTAGAACTAACTCCTCATTCTTTGCTATGTTCTTCTATAAAGTAATTGGCCATGATTAAATGTAATTGACAGAAATGCCCAACAAACAGAACTGACAAATTTTTCAATAAACAGTAACAAAAGAAAGAAAAGAACAGGGCAAAAATAATACTAAGCAAACAATATATGCAAGACAAAATAGGCAAAGCAACAGTTGTGGGGCAAAAGATTTCACAAACTAAGAAAGGTGTTAACATACAAAAATGATACGGACAAGCGATCGTAGCGTTCTGACTTCAATACAAGAACAGAAATATGGCGGATGAGGCCGAGAAGTGGTCTATTTTATTCGCTAGGAAGAAATCCCATTCTGTATCTGTTATGGTCCAAATTCCTTGTACCACGGTGATGGTCCAAGGTAGAACCAATGAAGAATAACTCGAACACGGGTATGGAATAACACAGATATATTACAATCAGAAATATGTACAAAGAAGTAGAAGTATTAGTAATGACAATCAGGTTAGGTTAGAGAGAACTATGTTGTCTCGACAAGTATCATTATTCCAATGTCTTACAGTAATCGTCTGACTGTCTCTGACTGACTGACTCTAAACGACTCTGAACTGAACTTGAACTGCTGCTCCCACTTGAGGCGCAGTATTTATGATGTCCGGAATAGTCCATTATTATTATGGGTAAGTACCCATAACAGTATCTATATATTTTGTCTCTAAATTTGAGGAGGGGCATATTTTTGCAGTCATTCCGATACAGGCTGGAATCAAGGTTCTCCATTTGAGCAAGGATAAGTACAACCCTCAAAGATTTAAATTCAATGTCAATCGCCATGTTATGTCTTTTTGAACCACGGTCATCTTTTGTCCTTTCCTCAAACGTCCCTATTCTCAGTCTTCTCTTTCACTTTCATTCTCTATAACCCTCTGCGTACTAGTGGCATTTCCGCTTTGCTTGGGGCTAAATGATAACAAAAAACGAAAACACGAAACGAGACTGATACCTAAGATTTGGACACGACGGCAGCACCTCCCCAATTGAATGTCAAAGTATCCTGACGCTTGTGTGATACTATTTGTAGGGGTAAAAAAAAGTTTTAAACCTGCGCTGCTTTGTTGCCATATCCAATCATGAGAATGGCTTCGGGAGTAAACCCTGGGGAGAAATCCGGAGGTGGAATCTCTTAAGACATTCCGCGGAAATTAAAATTCCAAGTTGGTGTCTGTCACGGGATAATTCACTTCATGGCTAATAACTCTTTAGCCTTGGAGTCTCGACAAAAACATCCGGATGCAGGGTTGGCGTCCCACCTTTTGTATCAGCTAACGAGAGAACTATAGGTCCGACCAACCATAGGGAGGTCGAAGGATGATGATGATGATGTGGGGAACTGGACAGTGTTTCTCCTTACTTACATGCAGAATTATGAACACTGCACATTAAAGTGACCACAAGTCGAATTTACATTCGCCAGGTGACGAATAAATAATTAGGATCAGAGTGGAGTATCTGTCTAATACTTATTATACTGAAGAAATATTTTTAGAATAAAATCTGTCTTATCTCTTATTTTTACAAAATTTTAAAAATAATTTTAATTTTTTTTCTTACCGAATAATTTTTGAAAAGTTAAATGAAATCTTATAATTATATCATTTTTTTAAGATTAAAAAAAAAAATGTTTTCTCTAATTTTATGATTTTATTGTTCAACCCATGGTAGGTGATGTGCAGATTGAGTGGGGGTGGAATGTATTACTTCAATGCCTTATTTAAAATTTAAAGAAACCGTATGTTTACATCTGTGTGTTTGTGTGTACATTAAATGGTACAATTTCAGGTAAGTCACTCATACACACACAACGCATATGACATACGCACATTCAAAGTCATGGACTGAGAAGCATCTCATCTTTTGTAATATCAATTAGTGTCACTAGTCATAGTTATTGTCGTAATTACTATTAATCATAGTACTTTCATGATTAGTTTGTAAACAGTTGAGACTGGATGACGAGATATCTCATGAATTTTTTTTTTTTTTTTGGCTATTCTTTCGTAATGAACTGGACGTGATTGAATACAATTCCAAAGAATGATGATGAAAGCAGTGAAGACAATGAGCCAATCAGAAATTTCCCAAATATGACGTCACAGAAAGAAAATATTCAAATCCCTAATGCGTAATTATCGTAGAATTCTATCTGGAATCAATTTAAAGTTAAGATGCTTGTCTGCTTTGGTAGTTGCATAATTAAAAGAAAAACTTGTAGTTCCAGCGAATGATTTATTTCTTGTTTTTCTTTTAATTATGCGACTACCATCGGAGACAACCATTCTAACTTTGATATGAATAAAGCATGGACCTCGCTAAAAAAGTGTGTATGCTCTTACTGTGTAAACGTCATCAACTCAAACTCGTTTTTTTCATTGATTTGAATTCTTAAGCGTTTCTAGTTTCTTTACATTGTTTTACTCAAATTAAAGGAGTGACCAAGACTAGCAACTGCTAGTTGAAATATTTCCATAAAATAAATCATTCGTTGGAACTACAAGTTTTTCTTTTAATTAGAATCAATTTAGTAGAATTAATTATATTCAGAATTAAATTATCATGTTTTTTCATTTCTATTGACAGTAATTTGCCCTGATACTGAAGAAGCCAAGTATTTTTGCTATTCGAATGCTTGTACAGAACAACAAACGTATGGGTGGGTATTATTTGCATAAGATGGCCAATCAGGACGCTTTCTAAAGTTTTGTTTGTAAAATATGTTTAATTGAGAAGAGGCTCTCCTCTGATGTCTCCGTGTCGTTTTCTTTTCTTCGACTTCTCTTCTCCCCGGCGGCAAGTCTCCGTTTCTTCTCTCCTCGCTCCAGTCCTCGATGTGAATCGTGTCTCCAGCGTGAATGATCGCTGGCAACGCGTTCCCACCTCTCGATGTCTATGTCCATCGATCTCATGTCCCTTTTGCAGATGTCATTGAAGCGAAGATGAGGTCGCCCTCGTGTCCTCTTGCCGGTGGCCAGTTCCCCGTACAGAAGGACCTTCTGAATCTTCCTATCAATAGAGTGTTGCTTCCGTGTTTGGTTGTTGTGAGGCGACGTTGTGGTGTCCTCTTCTGGGCGCAGGCCTGGGCAGGGTTTTTATGAGCGATCGGCGGTTGCCCATGCAGCATGTATGCCCTCTCCACGCCACCGATGTTGTCCAAGGGAAAGATAGAGGCTAATACAGCTTGGCACAGGCGACAACGTAGGAGTTGCCAGAAATTAACATCGGACTAGTGTTAGGGACTCCGGCTTCGGATTTGTCCCCAAGGTTTGTTGTTATTACTGTTGTAATTCATCGATGTTTAAAAAATCGTTCCATTGTTACTGAAGAGGTACAATTGCCCTTTCCCGAACAACAATAAGAACCGTCTAGTACAGGGGTCGGCAACCCCCGGCGAATTGGGCCACATCCGGCCCTCGAAGGACTTTTGTCCGGCCCGCCAGCTTAATCGTATTAAGGAATTTGCATTTTTTGTTTTAGTTGTTATCCTGTTATTTCTGCAGTAAAATAAGGAATCTTGTTTGAATAATATAACATTAAATGCGTTGATTTTTCTTTAGACGTCTTTTGAACAGAACCAAGACAATTTATTTACATTTGATATCATGGCCCTCCTCTGAGGCACTGCATATTTGTCTGGTTCGCTCTCTCTAAAAGGTTGCCGACCCCTGGTCTAATATATGCACTACCAGTGTAACGTCATAAGCTTACAGAATTTATATTGGTAAAATGATGGGCTTACGGCCACATCACGTTGAAACACTGGTTCCCGTATGATTACCAAATTTAAGCAACGTCGAATCTGGTCAGTACCCAGATGAGTAACCACTTTGGAATACTAAGTGCTGTAAGCTTGGATGTGTGGGTTGTGCATCGGATAATAGCTCGGAATTGTTAATCGGAGACTCGAGTTTCAGTTCTGGTCGGGTTTGTTATATTACGCGCAAATACTCTTGGGAAAGTTATGAATCCACCTCCTCTCCCATAATTAGCAAGACTTATGTCATTAAAACATTATCTCGAAAAATAAAATAAAATTGTGTACGAAAAATGTTTAGATTTCGGCATAGAGGTTGTTGATATGCCGCTAAACAAAAACAACCAACCAATCACAACTCATGATTCACACCAACTTCTATGAAATGGTGTTGAGAAGTTCTAAGCCTGAGCAGAAAGAGATTTTTAAAAATCTGATATTGACTTATATTTTGGAAAACGGACGAAGCTGACAACTTTTCTTCGTATGTATAATTTTTCCTTCGTTTTTTAACATTATTTTGATTTCCAATCATAATTTATCCATTTAGAATCATACATATTCAATTCTTAGTTGATCAGGAAACCACTGTGTTAAACAGGGGTGTTTCCGTGTTCGTCTACTGTTTTCTTTTATATGTTAACATTATTTTGATATTTACCGTATATTTCCGCGTATAAGGCGACCTTTAGATAAGACAAGGTCAAAAAATATAGATCTAAAAAAAATTATAAAAATAAATTTTCATGAATTTATCCTATACCTGTAATATAAGACGACTATTTATTGATCATAAAAAGATGATGTTATTGAAAATGTTGTTACTGTATATTTAGAAATTCAAAATAAATGAAATAAAAAAAAACAATTTCCTATCATGTTTTCCTACACATGTCCCCTAAAAGTGAAATCATTGTTTTGTTTACATTTCATCGCGTGATCTCTTGCGAATACTGACCCTTCTTCCTCTTCTTTTCCTATATCTAAACAGCTAAAAAAGCCTGGCGGCCATTTACTTATACTCCCTCGACAATCACAAAATACAGCTAATAAAAGTACAATAATGTACGATGATAGTACATTCCATTGCTGTAAACACAATCATAATTCGATGTTTACATTTTTTCAGCTGAGCTTGCATGGATGCAAGTTGATTTCATTGATATGGAATTATTCTTCAAATAGACAATATATCATGAAGTTATGCTAGTAATATATAAGATAGAAATGGTTTTATTACTTTTATTATCAGTTTATTTGATAATGTGAATCTCGCACCGAGGCCGAGGTTAACCTACCGAGAAACACCACTCAGAATTTAAGCATTTTTTTTAGAATTTTAGTATAAGACGACCCGCAATTTTTAAGGGGGATTTAAAGGTCGTCTTATACGCAGAAATATACGGCAATCATAATTTACTCATTTTTAATAAAAATATATTTAATTCTGGATCGATCAAAGAGTGTGTCAAACAAGGAAGTTTAGTCTAACATCTACGCCGAAGTCTATCCAAAACCTAGCTATCATACTATAAGATATGTACTGTTTCGGGGATTTTTTTTAAGGACGCGGCTAAACAGGTTCTAGGAACATTCACCATCATCATTCATTTTGATGCAGGAAAACTCGCCTCAAAATTTTTTGCCGTAGAAAACTTTGCCGTATAGGATTTTTGCTGTAAGACAATTTCGCCTCATTTTTTTAATATACGAAGTACCTTGTTATCAAGTATATCTGGCTCACACTATTGTTACTTTGATTTAAACATTTTAATAAGTGAAGTTATGCTAACATGTACCGAAATTTGTGGAAACTAATTGCGTATTTGTAAAAGGAAGAGACATTAGCAAAAAAGAAAAAGTCTGATTTAGATTGTTGGGATTGCTATGAATTGAGTGTGTAATCAGAAGGTTTTTTTGTTTTAAGATGATGAGTTTGAAAACATGTTATTCATATTAATCACAACAATATAAAGCATAGATATACAAGTTGAATAAATCTCAAGGCAAAATTGAACAAGAAACAACGGTAGTCGTGAATTCAATTAGAAAATATCGAACATTTATATACAATTAATACAATTGGAAAAAGCTTGTGTTTTGGTTATATGAAAGTTGACGAAGTGTGAATTAAGTATCTTAATGAATTACAGTCCACAATGTTCAATTGTTGAAGAAATGTTCAAATAGAATAAGAAAGGAAAATTTATCAAAAAGGTAATTTAGGTAGTAAATATGCGAGATTAAAGTAGGATTTGTTTTCTTATTCTTCCAGAGTTGTTTACCTTGGACTGTCTTTTGTTTGTGTTTTGTTGAAATTACAATTTCTATCTAGTAGTGTAAATGAACACTTTTTAAGAAAGTTGTAATGGATTTAGAAAAAGAATAATGTTGGTGGTTGAGTCAGCAGTTGACGCGCGAAAAGTTTCTTAAGTCAAAATAGTGATACGCGTGGATTCGTGTGGCATCTCTCTGAAGTTGAGTTACTGACTGGTGAATTGGACTGAAATTTGTCCTTTTATTTGTTTTGGGAAGTCAAAGTAGGGTCCAGCGAGCTTGGCGGGAAAAGGAGATTTTCGACAATCGATACACATTTTGGTGTCGTCTCGACCGTCGAGTTTCGCAATGTGAGGTGCTGATTGGTTAAAACTGATTCTAATGGAAGAGTGTATTTTTAACGGAGGTGAGTAGAAAATATGGACGATTTTATAAGGTCAAGGAGATGCAGTAGAAATGAAGAAAATATAATCAATGCAAGACTTCAGTGGAAAATGCTTCATTACAGTCCAATGCAAAAACACATTATTTACGAAGCATTGCTTGGAATTTGCACACATTTTAAATTATTTCTTTGTTAATTTGATATATTTTTAGTCTTTTATTTTTTAAATAAATGTTTACTTTTTAATCTCTTTTCTGATGTTTGACCCTGTAAAAAAGACATCCATTACTCCAGACATTCATTACTCCAGACATCCATTACTCCAGACATCCATAATGGATAACAAGTTACTTCGCATATTAAAGTGAACATTACTCCAATAATTCAAGATAAGGGCATCAAAAACAAAATGCGGCGAAATTGTCTTATGGCAAAAATCATATACGGCGAAAATTCACTGGCGATATATATTCAAACTTAAGTGTCATCAGCGACACTTTATTCCTATATAAGAAAAGTTTTATTAGTTTCGTTTCATTCTCGGTCATTGAAACACTCTCTCAGACTTATCGACATCCGTAACAATAATTAAGTACAATGTTTCTTCAATATCTTAAACTTTCATTGAAGGTACTGATTTTTTTAAATTTTATTAATGATCGCCCAATACAAGGTTTGGTTTGGTTTCTTTTACGGCATATCAACCTCAATGGGTTATTTAATGCCGACAAAATTTTTCATTGTTGGTAATATTTTATTCAAAAATCTATTTCTGGTAATATTTTTTCTACAAAAAATCTATTTCTGGTAAATTTTTTTCCTTCAAAAATCTATTTCTGTTAATAATTTTCTTTCAAATATGTATCGCTGGTAATTTTTTTTTTCAAAAAAGTATAGCTGGTAATATTTGTTTTTCAAAAATGTATAGCTGGTAATAATTTTTTTACAAAGTATTTCTGGTATTAAAACCTATTTTTACACTTTCATAGTGTTTTGACGATAGTTTGAGGGTTAACTATTTGCCCATAGCTGGGACCCTAACTGGTGCTACCACCCCGGATCAGGGTGGACCTGGGAACACCAGCAATTAAGAGGTGGTTCCACGCTCCACAAAACCTCCTGATCATAGGCCTTGCCGTTGGACATAGCTTATCGTCATACCCAGGATGCGGATGTAGTTTATCGTCATACCCAGGATGCGGATGTAGTTTATCGTCATACCCAGGATGCGGATGTAGTTTATCGTCATACCCAGGATGCGGATGTAGTTTATCGTCATACCCTGGACGCGGATGTAGCTTATCGTCTTACCCAGGACGCGGATGTAGTTTATCGTCATACCCAGGACGCGAATGTAGTTTATCGTCTTACCCTGGACGCGGATGTAGTTTATCGACATACCCAGGACGCGGATGTAGTTTATCGTCCTACCCTGGACGCTGATGTAGTTTATCATCATACCCAGGACGCCCAATATAAGGCCAATAGCCACTCAGTATAGCGAGTTCCTGAATAGTGATATTCTGAACAGGTACAGTTTATGGGTTTATGTAGGGAAGATGACAGTTAACCACAGACTTGATGAGGTTAAGATTATAATGATTTGAAAAACATCCTCTCGGAAGTTTATTTAACAAAGCAACAGTTTTTGTAGAAAAAGCTGCCTGAGTAGAAATCCCTTCTTGGTAACAGAATATGAAGAGAATGGAGTTGATTCGTTCTAGAATGCGTGGCATATCGGGTCTTAAATGTGAAGGTCAGAACTGGTGGAACTAAGGAATGTAGCTCGCCAGAACATTTGCCATGGAAATAGCGATAGAGTAGCGTCAGGCTTGCGACGTTTCGTTTGTGGGAAAGGTTGGAAAATAATTAATCAACTAGAAGGCTGGGTAGACGCTTTTAAACTCTATCAAGTTCCAGCTCAGATATAGCAGCAATACTTCATTTTAAACCACTGGCAAAGATCACCGATGTAAACCTCTTTTAGGCTTGAATCAGGTAAACGTTCGTAATAATTTTCTTTTTTCTCGAGAGAAGAAATACTTTTTGAATAGCCAAATGAATAAATTAGAAACAAATCGGACGGTAACATGTGTTAAGCACACTGTCATTAGGCTTTATTTTACTAATTATATAAAAAAGAAAAAAATGAATTTTTCCGCATTGGCAAAGCAGATGTTTCCGCCTCTGGGCTTCTATAGTAAAAATGGCTGAAGTACCTTCACCAAAAAAATTGCCATGAATTTTATTTATTACTGCTGCTCGCCTTGTGATGAGTCAAGTCTCATGCAGACCTCTAGTCGAGGAAGGTTGAGAAAATTGATAAAAGCTGGAGAATATATCGATAAATGGTGATGTTAAATACGATCACGAGTCCTTTATGTCATTAGGGTTCTAGGTCTACCAGATGTACTGAAGTCATAGCAACAGTTGGTGTGTCTAGGGAAAGATTGAGCGCATTCCTCTTCGGGCTTGTTTTTAATTCAGAGTCGTCCTTTTAGACTGGTTGCAATCAAAGGCTAGAGAGCCACTCTGGTATTTAACCCATATCTGTGAGGAAGAAGAGACAGATCCATGCCTTCCCACCGTTATTTGCGTAAACGTGAACGCAACAGACGAGCCTGAAATTTAAACTCAGCTCGCCAATTTCACTTTCCACGCCGATATCCCCATTATTTCTAGGGCGCATATTGAAGAACGAAGGATTAGAGAATTTGACACGCATAGAACGCATTGAAAACAAGGCGGAGAGAGAAAATCAACAAATGACCTACCCAACGTGTCGTGTAAATGGTTTACAAGGACAAGAGGAGTTAGTAGAAATATAAACCTTAATCAGAGCTACAAATGACAGGAAGTAGTGGAAAGCCATGACCGTCCACGCCCTGTAGAGACGCGGCACACAGAAAAAGATTTAAAAAATGTCAGCTGATACAGGAAGGCTGTGGTATATATATATCATCTGGAGTGGGCACCTCGAGGCGGTGTAATGGTTAACAAGCTTGTTTCGCTAGAACAATTGCGACTGAGTAGAGAGTTCGATCTTCACTGGGTACACCCTACTTTCGGCCTTGTGTCATATCTAAGATAAGTTTGGAAAATCACTATATCATCTGGAGTGACATGACGCCATCCTTGGACTCAATGCTCATCGGTATCGACAGCATTATGGATAATCTTTCTCCAATCGGATTATATATAGTTCTTGAAATCTATTGTGCTTTTACTTTACAGATGTGATGTCTACACGAAATGTCTGACAACCTTTGTACTATTTCAGGTGGCTGACTGCTACAGTTTTGAATATGAAGTTGTCCTAATAGAATTCTCCGCTATTTAACCCATAACTATGGGGGGGAGAGGAGATGGGTTCATATCTTTCTTAAGAATATCTGTGCAAAAGTGAATGTAACAAGCTCGACCAGAATTCGAATTTAGCCCACCAATTTGTTCTTCGGAGCCGCTATACATGACACTAACTGCATGTCTGATTTAAAAATCCATTAAAAACGAAAATAAACGTCCAAATAATGACAATCATTTTTATTTTTCAGGGAAATTGCATTTAAGCTATGTCTCGAGTGTTTTTCAATGTACTTACGTGAGAAATGCGGAAATTTGTAAGTAATTTGAAAATATCGACCCTAATACAGCCTGATTATTATTTTTCTTTTTTGCGTTTTTTTTCTTTTTTTTCTTATTTACTCTGGTGATCTACAAGACTGGAGTTGACAAGTAATTACACCAGTTGTCGATGTTGGGGCCTAGGTAAATGCTAGGAGCTTTGGATGCTGAGTTCAAAGCAAAGCACCCCGATCCCTCCCCAAACACTGATGCAGCTCATTCCCCACTGTCCAGACATGACAGAGTTGCAAAAGCCATTACGTGGCTTTGTGGTTGATAAATGATGTCCCACCTTGTAACCCCTATCCCACAGACGAAACGTTGCCAGGATCTCACTAATCTATTGTTATTACCATGGCAGACGTTTAAACGTGCTAAATTCCTTAGTTCTATCATCTCGGGTATTCATAACGAGGACCTGCCATGCCTCATACACAGAGTCGAATCATCCTGATTCCCTTCGTAATCCTTTGGTAAGAAGTTCCACTCAGGCATCTTCTTCCCCAGAACTGTTCCTTTGTGGAACAGACTTTGTGGAATAGACTCAAGTCTACGGTCAACCAATATCTATCCTACATGTCTTCATAATATGCATTTCTTATTTCCGCCTTCCACAACTCTTACAGCAATCTCAGTCAATAACCGTCTACCTTGAGTGATTCTTGACACTTGCATTTTGTGAACTTGAGCAAAAAGAAAAAAAAATTCTTCCTGCTCGTATTTAGTGTCAAGCTAAGCAAAACTAAGTAAATATTTGTTAAACATCCAAGATCAATTAATTTTTTTAAATACTGTCTGCTTAATATAACTCCCAAGAGCCACTCAAATTAGAGGGTTACTGAATGAGGTGCATGCTACAAACCTAAGAGAAGAAAGTAGGAAATGAATATTATGGGGATATAGGGGATAGATACTGACTGGACCGAGACTTGAAGTAGTTAAAATTGTAGTGCTCAGAGAAGCATCCACATGGGAATGTTTTTTCACAAAACTGCGTTTCTTCAGAAGAAACTGTCTGAGTGTAAAATCCTTCTTCACAATGGAATATGTAAGGAACGAGGGTAATTCAACCCTGTGAATATAGCAAAGCGGGTCTTGGCTGTAAAGGTCGTAACTGGTGGCACTAAAGAATTCTGCTCAGCTGAACATTTGCATGGAAATAGCAACAGGCTTGTGACATTTTTTTAAAGGGTCTGTAGGGTGGAAAATATATCACCCCCACAAGTTCATATAAATGATTTTGAACTTGGTATACTAATGATTTTTTTTAAAAATTACAGCAAAGTCCCTCGTATAAGCCCCGGGAGCCACTCGAAGTAGAGTGTTACAGAGTAAGAGGCACAGTTTTTTTTAATTTTTACAGTGAAGTCCCTCCTGTACAACCCTTGGGAGCCACTCGAGGTAGAGGGTTACAGAGTAAGAGGCACAGTTTTTTTTAATTTTTACTGTGAAGTCCCTCCTGTACAACCCTTGGGAGCCACTCGAGGTAGAGGGTTACAGAGTAAGAGGCACAGTTTTTTTTTAATTTTTATAGTGAAGTCCCTCCTGTACAACCCTTGGGAGCCACTCGAGGTAGAGGGTTACAGAGTAAGAGGCACAGTTTATATGGATATGTGGGAGAGATAACGGTTAACTGGTTAAGACTGGGGGGGGGACATCCTCTTGAGAGTTGGTTCCACAGAGTAGTGGTTGGTGGAAAGAAGCTGGTCGAATGGAACTTCTCACCAATAGAATATGGAGGGTGGTTTGCTACAATGTGCATAGTATGGAATGTCACAGCCACGAAGGTAAGGACTGGTGGAACTAAGGAATGCAGTTCATCTGAACACTTTCCATGGAAATAGCAACGGTGCAGTGATAGGCTTATAACATTTTGTATGTGTTAATGGGGTAGTAGGGTGAAAAATAATCTCTTACCCACAAGGATGCAAAGACGCTTTTCAACTGTTGAGACTGGCAAGTGTGGACTGGAAAGTTCCTGCCAAAATATGACAGCAGTACACCTTCTTTTGACTGATCTGGCTCTTGTAATATTTATTGATATTTTATTCCAATCATCGGTCAGGAATCTCCCATTCACAAGACCTCATTCTGATTGGGATTCACTTTGTGACTTTCTTCACGATACCCCTTGGACTGGTATTTTTAGTCTGATCTGGCTCTTATAAACGTAGAGGATAGCACAAGGTGTCAGGTACTTACTGGATTAGTACAGGGAGCTAACCATTTTTCCTGCATCTTTAGTGATGAATCATATGTAAGAGTTCCACTTGATATATGTCTGGGTTGAGTTTAATGCCTAATAAAGTAGCTCCTGCCCAAATATAACAGAAGCAGTACTCTTTTAAGCCTGGCTCTTGTAATGATTGAGGATATCACAAGGAGTCAGGTACTTACTGGAGTGGTACAGGGAACTATTTTCCTTGCATCTTTAGTGATGGATCATATGAGTTCCACTTGAAGTCTGAGTTGAGCTTAAGCCACAAAGTTGTTGAAAGGCATGATCAGCTCACACCCTGAATGGACATGGGCACATAAAAGAAAATTTGACAAGTTATAGCTCATCCTGTTTCCACTGTGTCTGATATGTCAAACTTAATAGGAAGGTTTTAGCAGCAGCAGTAAGAAAAAAGAAACTTGATTTAACAGCACATCAACTCCTTATGGGTCATTTAATGCCAAAATTTAATTTTCTTGGGAGCTTTGAAGTAATAAAAATATGATATTTTTCTGCTTTCACAATTGAATATGCTATGGTAATTTACCCACACATGCATGGACTCTCCCAGCTATAAATAGAAGCAGGGAGAGGGAAGTTTCCAGCAGTCATCTCTGACAGCCAGACCGAACATTCTTGCTGTAACACTCTCATTTGTATATGTTTGTATTACTGTTTCTGTTAATATATTTGTTTAATTCAATTCCTCTCTTGTGTCTTTATTTCTGGCCCTAACAAAACCACAAGAGAATATATGGTAGATGATACTTATCTTTGTGTGAATAGAATTACTAGAGGTGGTGATGTGTGTGTTTGATGTTATAGTTTTGTTGAAGTTACATTTTGGAATACAGTTTGATTTCTTTAAGAAACTACAGGCTATTATATGGATTAAAGTCATGAAACAGTTCTTTCATATTGATTGATGTATTGTTTGTAATTTTAGTATAAATAGGTATTGTTGAGCATTTTTTATATAAAAATATATTGCTGGTATTTTTACTATAAAAATATATCTTTCTACTTTCATAGTGTTTTGTTTTTGTTTAGGAATTCACTTTTTACCCATAGCTGGGACTCAAACTGATGCTACCAGCCTGATTCAGAGTGGACCTGGGAACAAGAACAATTATGAGATAGTTCCTCAAAACCTCCAATCTCCTGATCAGAAGCCTTGCTGCTGGATGTAGTTTATCATCATACCCAGGATTATAAGAAAGAGGATCAGCAGTGGAAGGAGTTAAGCTTCATAGTATGACTACAGCAGCAGAGGCAATAAAAGCATTAGGTTTTAAGATTCCAAGTTCTAGCTTCACAACAATATCTAAGAGGATGAAAACATTGATTTATGACTTTACTTGTATTGTAATTGGGAGTTCAATCCTGGGAACAGGTATTAGGCTCAGACTTAATGGAAACTTTCTTTTCTTTTTATATGTCATGTCCCTTCAGGACATAGATGGTCATGGCTCTCCACTTCCCTCTATTCCTTGTAGCTCTCAATAAGTTTTGTCCCTTTGCTATTTCCCCCAGGCTGTCATCCACTTGCTTAAGCCCATTAGGTATGTCATGCATTGCTTTCCCTTGTCTTTCTTTTCCTCTATCCAATCTGTGAGTATCAGTTTCTCCAAGCCTTCCTTTCTCATTATGCATCCCAGAAATTTCAGCTGCCTCTTCCTGATGTTAACTATAAGCTTCCTCCTTGTTTGCATCCTCTCCAAAACCTCATCGTTGCTCACATGCTTGCTCCATGATATCTTTAGCATCCTTCTGTAGAACCATACCTCCGCAGCCTTGAGTCTCTTCTGCATCTTTTAGGAAACTGTCCAACATTCGCTGCCATAAAGGTGGACAGATGTCATTTTGCAGCTCAGTACTCTTTTCTTAGCTACCAAAGAAATCTTCCTGTCTTGTAATTGTTTTTGGAATGCGTCTTTGGCTATCCCAATATGTCTCCGGATCTCAGTGTCACACTTGCCGTCCTCTGTCAAAACACTTCCCAGATATTTAAATTTTCACACCTGCTTGATTTTAGTGTCCCCAACCTGTAAATCACATTTCAGGCTCATCCTAATGGAAACAGGATGAGGAATAAAAGAAAAAAGAAAAAAAAAGTAAAATAATATGAGACATAGATGGCAGAAAAAGAACAATCAACCCTACCATAGATTAAATAAAGGGCTCAGTCTGAAATTTTATGAAGGTTACCTGGGTAAGCAGATATTTGAATAAGGCTGAAGAGCAAATGCAGCTGAATGATTGTGAGAGTAACAACAGAGACAAGAGCATTAGACCAACTGTAAATATCATAGTTAAAAGTTCTTGTAAATGCTAACTGTTCAATACTAATATCTACTAGCATTTTGAATTCGTAGATAGTTACTTCAATCTTTCTATATTTCTGAGATGAGGTATTATGTACACTATTTACATTATTTTGACTATTGTCCTCATCTTTGTCGCCATGTTTATCACAACGTTTCAGCCATTATACGCTCAGGCCTTCTTCAGTAAAAATTTCAATATGAGCTCTGGTAAAAACATGCAATAATAACAGCAAAAATTACAATATGAACACTGGTAAAAAAAGGTTACTGAAGACATTACATTTATGATACCCAGAAATTCATACACAGATGTCAAGGACACATGGCACAGTGGATAAAGATGTTGGTTAGATCCAGTGACAGGACCCAAAGAGTGTGAGTTCAATACCTGGTTAACATGATGGAGAACTTGGAGAGGGGAATTAACAGGAGATAACTGAAATCCATTAGATATGGCATGTGGAACTAGAACAGTCTACCCCAGTGAGCGAAATAAAGGGTTCAGTTTGACATTTCAACCACCTGAAGAAGGCCGGAGCATACAACGGCTGAAACATAATAAATATGGCGACAAAGATGATGACAATAGTCCGAATAGTGTAATATCTACTCTATGTTTTTCATCTTGGGTATGACAATAAACTACATCCAGCAGCAAGGCCTCTGATCGGAAGATTTTGTGGAACCTTTTAATTGATGTTGTTCTCAGAGCCACATTGACCTAGAATGGGAGCATCTGTGAGGGAGTCTTTCCCAGCTGTAGGCAAATAGTGAACCCCTAAACTGGGGTCAAAATATGATGAATGTATAAAAATACATTTTTGTAGTAAGAATACCTGTAATACATTTTGATAGTAAAAAAAAATTACCAAAGCTCCCAAGAAAATTAAATTTCAGCATTAAATGACCTATAATAACGCTGTTAAACAAACCAAACCATCTATTTTGTTTTTTATTCTCCATTTTATTATAATTTTAAAAATACTCAGCATATCCCTTGAGATGATTTGAGTCAGTAATAAATTTATTGTCTGTTTTTATCCAATATTTTTTTTCAATTCACCAAAATTGAAATTAATTTGCTTTCTTGTAGAATTACAAAACATTTAGAGAAAAATATACTGGCTGAAGAATTCAAGGTGTTTTTTTTGAAACCAAAGAAAATACCTGCAATGAAGAATGACTTTTTTTCACATGCAGTATCTCCAGAGAAAAATAAAACTTTCATACATATCTCCTAAATCAAAATGTTTCTCTATAGACGTCTTTTGAATGAGGACAATCAGAAGACTGAGAGACGGAAATTGGCTGAAGAAAAATGACAGAAAAGAAAAACTTGATTCTTAAAATTTGAAAAAGAAAAGTATCATTCACAAATTCATGATAGGAAAAATAATTTTCTGGAGCCAAAAATTTTGTTTGTCTTCCACCAAAATAAGTGTACCAATAAAACAATGTGTGCAGAATCTGGTAAAGGAGAAAATTATTTTTTGACCCAAAATCTTTAGAAGAAATAAAAATAATAAGAATTTCCTGCTTTTTTTTTTTTTTTTTTTTTTTTTTTTTAATATATATATACATAATTCTAGATAAAGTCAACAAACAAATTAAACAACACCTTGGACTTTTACAATGGACTGGTAGCATAGATATCATTAATTGGTTCAAAGGAATTAACAATAAAAGAAGTTGCTTCTTATCCAATTTGATATCATGGATTTTTATCCCTTGATTTCTAAGGATCTTTTTACCTTAGCTCTGGAATTTGCCAAAAAAAATACTCTAATATTTCCAGTGAAGATCTAAATATAATAATGAACTGTAGAATATCTGTTCTCATTAACAACAATGAACAGTGTTAAAAACTGACAATCACTTTGATATTTCTATGGGATCATTAGATTCTGCAGAGTCTTCTGACCTGATGGGTTTATTTATCCTATATAACCTTAGCACTTATGATGATGTTAATGTTGATAATATAGGGTTCTACAGAGATGATGGTCTTGTGGTAGTAAGAAATTCTACTAAAATTAAAGTTGACAAATTAAGAAAAATGATTCATAGAGAATTAAAAAGCTTAAATGTTAAGGTTAAGATAACTACTAATGTTAAATGCGTAGATTTTCTTGGTGTTACATTAAATCTTGTTAATGATGTATTCCAACATTGTATGAAAAATAATGTTAACCCAATATATTCACCCCAATTCTAAGCACCTTCCATCGGTAACCAAATATATACCTTCATCTATAGAATGTAGGATTAGTAACAACTCATCTGACGAATATGTATTTGATAAATATAGCGGTGATTATAATACTGCTTTAAAAAATAATGGCTACAAGTATACTGAAATCAAGTATACAAAATATGATAATACTGATCTAAGGAAAAGAAATACAAATAGGAAAATCATTTGGTACACACCTCCATTTAACCATTTGGTCAGTACTAAGTTAGGCCAGAAGTTCTTCCATTTAATTGATAAACATTTCCCTAAAAGTAACCCCCTTAGTAAAATATTTGACAGAAACACACTAAAACTAAGTTATAGCTGCATGATAATCTTGAGAAGATTATAAAAAAACATAATAATAAAATTTTAAACCAATTTAAAAATTTGGATAATAATGCACATTCCAAGATAAATACCGTTGATAATATTAACCAATGTAATTGCAAGAATTCTAACAAATGGCAATTACAAAACAGAAGTTTAACCAACTCTTTTGTTTATCTAAGTACTATTTCTACAGTAGAGAATTCAACTGTTGTAAAATTTTATATTGGTAGTACTAAGAACTCTTTTAAGACTAGGTGGTACCAACATATCTTATCCTTCACCAATAGCACTTATAAAAATAGTACATTTCTTTTTAAATAGTTTTGGAATTTAAAAGAAGCTAATAAAACTCCCAAGATAAAATGGAAAATTTAAAAAACAGCTAGAACATGTAGATCTTTAAATGAACCCTGTTTTCTATGCTTACATGAAAAATTAGAAATTATCAGATTTTCTGATAAAACTCCTTATTAAACCAAATAAGAGAATTGACTAAACTGTAAGAATAGTCTACCTTTTACCTTACAATATATTTAAACTCTGAATTTGATAATACTTATTTTTTATTTACTTTTCTTATAGTAATCAGTAGATGAACTGCGATGCACCTTATATGGCTATTCTATTTGTAAGATTCATTTTGATTTAATATAGTTCTGTATTGATGTTTGGTTTGTATTATTAATATCAGGTCATCCCATAAGTTCTGTCCGAATTTAGAATAAAGAAAACAAGCAACCAAATGTTACATTTAATTACAGATTCAATCAACAATGTATTTTCCCTGATTATCTATGACTTCCTTCCATCTATTAACAAGCTTACTAATTCCATTACTGTAAAATTCTTTTGGCTTTGATTCGAAGAACTCACAAATGTCAGTTTTAACCTCTTCCTGTGTTACAAAAGCTGTTTCTTCCAAATGATTCTGTAAGCTAGGAAACAAATGGTAGTCTCAAGGAGCAAGGTCAGGAGAATAAGGTGGATGAGGAATTTTCTCCCAACCAAGTTCTTTGATCTTTTGTAACGTGATTCTTGCTGTGTGTGGTCGCGCATTGTCCTGATGAAACATCACCCGTTTTTGATTCACTAGAGCAGGTCTTTTTTTCCTCAAAGCTTGGTTCAAACGCTCTAATTGCTGACAGTATATTTGAGCATTAGGTGGTAAGAATTCAAAATGGATTATTCCTTGGCAATCCCACCAGATTGAAAGAAGAACATTTTGCCCATGAAGTTCCCTTCTCGGCTGTGGCTGGGGTCCTTCCCCTTTACCAAGCCATTGGCTACAACGCTTAACATTTCGATAAAAGATCCATTTTTCGTCGCCAGTCACAAGTCTATCCAAAAAAGGTGAAACAAGTTGGCGAGAATGGAGAGAAGAGCAGATGTCAACTTGGGATTTGAGGTTGTTTTCAGACAATTCATGAGGCACCCATTTTCCAAGTTTAGGAACTTTTCCAAGTTGTTGAAGATGACGATGGACAGTTGTATGGTTTGAACTGAGAACCACTGCCAATTCCTCAACTGATAAAGCAGGATTTTCTTCAAGAGCTGCTTCTAGAAGCTTTTCATCAAACTCAACTGGACGTCCAATTTGATCTTCATCTTCAAGGGTGAAATCTCCACCTCTGAAGTTTGCAAACCATCTTCTGCAAGTTCTTTCATTCACACATTCCTCTCCAGAAACTGAGTGAATGTTTCTAGCCGCTTCGGCTGCTGAGTTTCCTTTCTTGAACTCATAAAGCATTATGTGCCTTAAATGATTCTTGGGTACTTCCATGTTATCAGGGTTTTAATCAAACAAAATTTAATTTTATTGTTCTCTGAAATAAAATTTGATCAGTTTAAATGCATCTAAACATAAAAATAATGTTCAGCTCCATTAGACATTATAAAATACTCTTTAAATTTCGTTCATTTTAACAAAAAGTTAAAATTCGGACAGAACTTATGGGATGACCTAATATCTTATATGGGCATACAGGTGTTTAGTTAATATTATTAACATCTTGCATTGAATAGTTAGTATTATTAACATCTTATATGGATGCTCTTTACTTAATGGTTGCATATTAATTTACGACAGTAGTTTTGTATTTATGATCTGTTTTTTTTTAACAGTTATTTACCAGTTTCTTAAAAGGGCCTTTTATCAACTACAAAATTTTATGTAGGAAGAGAAGCAAGCATATAACTAGTTAGCATTATGTTAAATTACCTCCCTACATCTTTGGCTTTTACTTCTTAGGAAAGTTGAACACCAGACTTCTATACATCTTACAAAATAATGTAACCATTTGTAGCTGTCCATATATGAAATTGTCCAGGATTTATATGTAACTTCATGTCATGACCTATATAATAAGAATTTTATCGGTGAGTTTGAATTTAGCGTAGGTCACATTTAATTGGTTAATCACAGTAAAGCCCACAAACCTATTTTTGATATTTTTTTGTTTATTTTTTCTTCTTCAAGAAAACAGGAAGTATTCTGCTTTTGAAATTAAAAATAATAATTAATAATCGTTCTCTCACCAATAATTTACCATCGCCCGAGGAGACACATTTTTAGTGTTGAAACATAATTGCAATTGTGTACCAATTTTTAACATTTTTATTTTAATAACCTAAAATAAATAATATATATATATGTGTGTGTGTGTGTGTGTGTGTGTGGAGAGAGATACAGAGAGAATTGAACATCTTGTCCTTGAGACTCCTGAAGATTGTGAGACAGCTGTATAACAAACTGAGAGTCTACATGAAACTATAATTTGCAGAATAATTTCAATATTTAAGTATTGTTTATATATATATATATATATATATATATATATATATATATATATATATTGCTGTCTGTTACTCAAATCGTGGATTTCCCTAATAAATCTGATCAACTAGCTTTACATTTGATTTGTTCCTTACCCCCTCTCCTAGCTTTTGGTGCGCTTTGCAACACTGTCCTTTTGGCAACTCTGATCATGCTGTAGTATCTATTGACATTTCATTCCAATCATCTATTAGACAGGAACCTTTCATTCACAAAACCTCCTTCCGTTACCAACGTTCGGATTCAGATTCACTTCATGACTTTCTTTGAGACGCCTCTTGGGCTGGTATCTTTAGCCTTCCTATTGAGAATTGTGCCAGTGAGGTTTCTTTTTGGGTCAAAGCCAGCATAGACAATTTTGTTCCTTCTCCATAGTTCACACCAACCTGCACTGCCACTATAGCCCACAGGAATAACTTTTTCCAGCTATACCAGCATGACAGTTCCAATCACAAGAGATGCCTATTCATGGCTGCACATAATAAATGTAAATGCATCCTCAAAGGAGCTAAGTCTTTGTTTACTTATAGAATGAAGCACCATAATGCATTCAAGAACTTTGGCTCTTGTGAGTACTGGTGGCTAACAGTATATTAAATAAGAGTAAATTTTCTAGTCCACTTCTCTTCAATCAATTTGAATTCTCTTTAAACTCTACTTTCAATTCATTGGAGAATCCTTGCTTGACTTCCCACTTAGAACTGCGGCTCTGTTGAGTGATATGCATATAACTCTCTCTATGGTTTCCATCATTTCTAACCTAGATCCCAACACACCTGATGGTATCCTTGTAATAGTCCTTCAAAAACGTGCTCCCGAATTGGCTTCTGTTCTCTCAAAACTGTATAATAAATGCCACTTGTTTTCCTGTTTGTTGGAAACCCTCATCTGTTGTTCCATTCTTTAAGAACTCAGGTGACACATCTAACCCTTCCAACTATTAGCCTTCTACCTCTTTTTGATAAATTACTAGAGACCCTGATTAATAGTGAATTAGTTAAGCATCTCACAACACACGGCCTTCTTTCAGACAAGCAATACGTTTTTTGATTCTCTTGGTCTATTGCTGATGTATAAACAATTATTACTGAAAGCATCTGTCAAGCTTGGGATAAGAATGGTAAAGCCAGGCCTGTTGCTTTGGACATCTCAAAAATCTTTGACAGGCTTTTGCATACCGGACTTCTTAACAAGTTGAAAACTTATGGTGTCTCCAGACAAATTTTTGAACTGAATCAGTCTTTCTTATCAAATCATAAAATAAAAGTTATCCTGAACGGCCACTTTTCTAAATCCTTTTGTACTAGTACAGGTGTCTCCCCGGGCTCTATCCTTGGTCCTAATTTGTTCTTAATTTCCATTAACAATGGCATCAGCTCTCAACTTGCTATCTATGCTGATGACTACCATTTACTCCTGTCTCAATATCAGTTCAATAAGGTCAAATTGGTGGCTGATCTCAAAAATGACCTATAGTCTGTTGTTAACTGGGACAAAGAATGGCTTGTTGATTTTAACACCTCCAAAACAAAACTGCTCTTTATTATCTGAGAGACCCCTTTCTACCTTCCATCAGCATGGGTGATGCTAACCTCCAGGAGAGTGACTCACTGCGCCTTCTTGGGCTAACATTCTTGGCTGATATAAAGTGGAAAAAACTATATTGAATCCATTGCTAGATCTGCTGCTAAGACAGTTGGTTTGCTTGCTGTATCATGTTCGACAATTTTTCTCTCCAGAATCTATCTTACATATTTATCAGTGTACCATTCATCGATGCTTTGAATATTGCTGCCACATATGACACAATGCTCATGCTATATATTTATAGATTTTTGATAAAATCCAAAGAAATATCAGTAATATTATTGGTCCTGACCTGGCATCTTGGCTTCAATCACTTTCCCACTGTAAAGTTGCTTCCCTGTGACATTTCTATAAATACTTTCATGCTAATTATTCTGATAAACTTTCCTCTTTGGTACTTAGACTTAATGAATTTAAGCATAGTCCAAGATTGGCTGTAAGGTTTCATCATTTTACAGTTGAAATGACTAGATGACAAGGTCTATGCTATCACACTTCTCACTTGTGGAACTCTCTTCTGGCTTCTTACTTTCCAGTTAACTTTGATCTTCAAAAAATTAAATGCAATGCCAATCATTATCTTTTGCCTTCTTAATTCCTGTTCTTTTATTGTTCTTCTACTCAATGTTTTTGTTTCTCATATTCTCTCATACTCAGAAACTGCTTGCATCTTAATGGCTTTATTGCTTTACTTGGGGTGAAATGATTAAAAAAAAACTATGACAATAAAAAGAAAGCCAATTGGATTTTTCAAAAATGCATTTAATTTTTTTTTTTTTCATAATTTTATAAATATCACAGTTTGTGTCATTGAGTAGTAGTATGTTTATTACCATCGGAGTTCGTGGAAGAAACTTTTCATTTTTCTTCTTCCATAAAAATCAAGCAGTTAAAAATGAGAAGGGAAGAGTTATTTGACTATGAGATTCCTTTCAGGTATCAATAAAACAGGTGAAAATGTGATGTGCAGCTTCAAAGACATAATTGCAAGTCTTGAGGGACAAAAAAAAAATGCATCCAGCCATCCACATATTGTTGAAATATTAGGTGTGGGCAAAACTTTGCAGTGAAAAACAGTTTCCGACTGTCTATTCAAGTCTGCAGTTTTCAAAAAAACAATGACAACGAACTTCTGCCCACACATAATAGTGAGAACTGTCACAACATCACAAAGACTCTTCTATTCACATTCCAGGGCTTTGTATAAATTGATGGTGTCTAAATCCCTGTAGTGTTGAGCATCCTTGAGAAGACTCTGCAAAACAAGGAAATGGTCAAAGTTTCAGATTCTAAGTACAAAGTAAAAAGCAGAAAATTTTATTGCATAGCATAACAATTTCCTTAAAAAGAAAATTCATAACAGTGGCAAAAACTTCTGTAGCATCCAGGTGAAGAAAAAAGGTAAAAGAGACAAAAAAGAAATGTATGCAGAACTTAATTTAATAATTTAAATGCAGTGTCTCTCCTCAACTCCCCTCCTTAATAATGTACTTTTTCTTGTATTCTTTCATATTCAGTAACCCCCTTGTGCCTTAGTGGCTTTATTGCCTTGCTTGAGGTGAAATGATTAAAAAAATAGAAAACCTGTTCAAATGCACATCAATGAACACTTATAAACATGTATCTAGGTCCCTAAAATTGGAACAACTAACACTTATAGACATGTTAGTTATGTGCCATGCGTGATACATGCTTAGGCGATCATGTATCTTTAGATACATGACTGACAGGGCAAATTTTTTCCTGCAGTAGGTAGCCATTTCTTTCTGCGGTAGACCAGTTGTCATCCAAGGCTATAGAACCCGGTCTATCCTGCTATTTACCCATAGCTGGGGGAAGAAGAGG
The DNA here is from genome assembly GCA_964036315.1 of Acanthosepion esculentum. Taxonomy (NCBI): domain Eukaryota; kingdom Metazoa; phylum Mollusca; class Cephalopoda; order Sepiida; family Sepiidae; genus Acanthosepion; species Acanthosepion esculentum. The sequence continues at coordinate 76,410,907 of OZ038497.1, read as the reverse complement.
ATCCATACCTTTCCCAAGGGTATTAGCACGTAAGTGAATGTAATGGACTCAACTGAAATTCGAACTCGGCTCTCCGATTCCTCAATCCGAGCCGCTATCCATTACTCCACCATGCCTCCTATAGATATGTCATCTATTCATTTGAACTTTAAGAGCTGAAAGAAATATATTAAGATCTATATATATGATCCAAATTGAAACAACTAAGCCTTATAGATGTAGTCACGGTTTAATGACACAATCAGATGCCAGCTAATTTTGAGAGATTTGTCTCATGTGAACTTACCTTCAATTTGAAAGGGTCACTTCCTTTGTTCTTCATAACTTCACAGAGTAAATGCTGCCGGGCAATAGAAGCAGCAAATCCAAGTCCACCAGTCACTTTGTCGTCATTCACGACTTGTTCTAAATCATCACAGACATTCCTAAAGAACAATCATTACAAGCATTCATTTTTAGGATTAAACTCTTTACAATAAAAAAAAGAAATCTTATGCAAATAATATTAAATAAAATGTTCTTATTTCAAGGGAAAAATCAATTGTAAAAGCTCAAATCTGAATAAAAACAATAAACATCTTCAATCAATACTTCACTTTTCTCTACACACAAATTTGTTTTTGTATGTACAAGAGAATACCATGGACTGAACATGTGAGCGATGAGAAAGTTTTAGAGAAACTGGAAACAAAAACAACATGTATATTAAGATCAGAAAGAGACAGTTGAAATTTCTAGGATACATAATGAGGAAAGAGGGCATGGAAAATCTGATACTCACAGGACAGAATGAAGGCAAGAGGTACAGATATAAACAATGCATAACCTACTCAGTGAGCTTGGGCAAATGGATGGCAAAACAATGTTTAAGAGAGATAAGAAAAAGACAAAATTTATTAAGAACTACAAAAGACAGGAAATTATGGAGAGCCATGATCACCAATCTCCTGAAGGTACATAGAAGAAAAGCTGTATTAATTCAAAATCTCACATCACTGAATGAATGTTTCATTTTAGGGAAAATGAATCATCTCATGAACATTAGAATGTTATGATAAAGCTGTATCAGGAAATACCCACACTTTATTGTAAAGGCAACAATGTCTGGTGGTATAGTTAGTGATTGTTGGGTTGCTGTGGTTTAGTGGTAATAATGTCTCAAGTGGATGGCGGAGCAAGGTTTAGATGGTTGTTTGGGGTTTTATGGCAGATCAACCACTATGGGTTATTTAATGCCAGATCCAGTATTTACTAAATATATCAAAAACGTATAGCTGGCAACATCATTGTTTCAAAAACGTATAGCTGGCAACATCATTGTTTCAAAAACGTATAGCTGGCAACATCATTGTTTCAAAAACGTACAGCTGGCAACATCACTGTTTCAAAAACGTATAGCTGGCAACATCATTGTTTCAAAAACGTACAGCTGGCAACATCACTGTTTGAAAAACGTATAGCTGGCAACATCATTGTTTCAAAAACGTACAGCTGGCAACATCACTGTTTCAAAAACGTATAGCTGGCAACATCATTGTTTCAAAAACGTATAGCTGGCAACATCATTGTTTCAAAAACGTATAGCTGGCAACATCATTGTTTCAAAAACGTACAGCTGGCAACATCACTGTTTCAAAAACGTATAGCTGGCAACATCATTGTTTCGAAAAAGTGTAGTTGGCAACATCATTCTGGGACCCCAACTGGTGCTACCACCCCGGGTCAGGGTGGACCTGGGAACACCAGCAATTAAGAGGTGGTTCCACGCTTCCTCAAAACCTCCTGATCAGAGGCCTTGCTGTTGGATGCAGTTTAACGTCGTACCCAGGACGGGCAAGGTTTAGAGGAGATAACAAAAAGAAAATTTATTAAAAACTACAAAGGACAAGAAATTGTGGCAACCCATGACCACTTATGCGCTGAAGAGGGGTACAGTACATAGAAGTGTACAAGAGTAAAATAAAGAAAAAAAGCTAAGATAATTTCCATATATATAATGTGTTTGTGTGAGAAAGACAGAAAGTTAGATTGATTGATTGTTTTTGTTTTTTTTCTGGCTTACCGACCTTTTGTAGGTTATTTAAAGCCAGAAAATCTTTTTAGATTATAAAAGTATTTTGAGGTAATAATGATTTACTGATATAAGTCCTACTAATTAACCCATAGCTGTTGGAGAAGAGATGAATTCATATCTCACCCAAGAGTGTTTGTAAGTGAATATGACAAACCTGACTGGAATTGGAACTCAGCTTTCCAATTTCCGATTACAAGCTGTTATCTGTTACACCACCTCCACATTTAAACTTACAGCATTTAAACTTGGTATTTCCAAGCAATCACTCATCTAAGTACTGACCAAACTTGATGTTGCTTAACTTCAGTGATCATATGAGAACTGGCTTTCCAATGTGATATGACTGTAAGCCAAGAGAGAGAGCAAATATAATTTTCTTTTTAAATTTCAACTTTTTTTTTTAACAGTGATGATTACTCTGTACAAGGCCCAAGAGACACTCGAGGTAGAGGGTGACAGAGTAAGAGACACAGTTTATAGGAATAAGTGGGGAAGATAATAGTTCACCCTAGATTTGAACAGGTTAATATTTTAGTGATTGGGGAAGCACCTTCTGAAAAGTCATTTCTACAAAGCAGCGCTTCGTAAAAAGAAGCTGTTCTAGTGGAACATACATTTCACTAATGGAAAACGAAGGGAATGAGGGTGGTTCACTACAATGGTGGGTCTTAACTGTGAAGGTTAGAACTGGTGGAACTAAGGAATATAGTTCATCTGGACACTTTCCATGGAAATAGCGATAAAGCAGTAAGGAGCTTGCTATATTTCATCTGGTAGAAAAGAATTGTAGGGTAGAAAATTTGTCACCCACAAGGACACAGAGATGCTTTTGGACTATTAAGACTGAAAAGTGAAGACTGGGTAGTCCATGCACGCATATAGCAGCAGTACTTCATTTTCAGCCTGATCAGCCTCTTGTAAAGATAGAGGATATCAGGAGGAGTCAGGTACTTACTAGAGTGGTACAGGAATTGACCAATTTTTCCAGCATCTTTAGCAATGTACCATATGTATGCGTTCTACTTGAGGTCTGGCTTGAGTTTAAGTCCTATTACATGGTGCCTCATTAATGAAACACCCATTCATTGTAATTGGTCAAAGTTTTGGGATTACTTGGTAATGATGGAATGTTACTCGTTTGGTTTTCAAGTGTTGGATATCAGTTGAGGAAGACCTTTGACCTCACTTCTGCTTAATCAGAGAGTGAGCAAAAATTGGAATGGTGATAGTATAAACAGGAAGTGCATCTAAAATAAACAGAATGCACAGGTGTCCTGAGCCTTGAATAAACAGCTCGCAGAGGTGTCCTGAGTAAAAGGAAATGCATGGATGCATGCGGAAGAGGTGTGGCCACACAAAGTTGTGCAGGTGACATACCGGAAGAAGGCATAGCCATGTGAAGTTGCATGGGTGTCCAAATGTTATAAAACCAGTCCAAATTCTTTGCTTGGCAGAGATGCTCGCTAGAGTTTCACCAAAGATTTGTCTTCATCAATTCCTGTGTGCACAATACCAACCTCTGTGATTCTCCCTCACTGTAACCAATTGCCTCAACTCGAGCAATAAAGATATTTATATATTTTTTTATATATAAGGGTTTGTCACCTTATTTGAGTCCAGCAGCAATATACAACAAGGCATTGAATGTAACTAGCCAGTTTTTCCCCGACTGAGGTGTTAGAGCTAGATCAGACAAGAGATCAGATGGAAAAGCTCTGGTCATCTAGAATTTTGAAAGTGCACCCATTTACTATTTTAAAGTTAATGAGTCCTCATGAAAGGCTAACCTTTTTTTGGATCTCGTATGATGTCCCACCACCCCACACATCAAGTTGGCCATGGTGCAGAGAGGATCCAACTCCAAGACTTCTTTCACAGCTTCTTCAAACATCGACAGACTGTAGCGGCAACTTTTCTCCTTCTGAAATGACATTTAAAAGCAAATTAAAATAATGTGAGACCAAAAGTTTCTCAAAAAACTACCTCTACTAGTCAAGATATATTTAAAATCTAACAATAATTTCAAATATGTCTGAATAAAAGAAATTTTGCAGTAAAATAAAAATTGTTTGTATTGTTGATATTATCAATATACCACATATCTTTACAAATATTTTTTAGCTTTTTATCTGTCTATATATAATTATATACTCAGAGACTATCAATATATAGAGAGCCTATACACTGAGAGCCAAGAGAGAAAAAAGGAAAAGAAATAGGCAGAAAGTATGAGGAAAAAAGAAATTATGAAAAGAAGAAAACCATCACATTCACACACAAACACATGTGCGCAAACATGCAGATACACAATCACAAACACAAAAATCAACATAATACCAGTAATTAACGCATAAGTTAATTTTTAACTTTGTAAAAAAATAACAAAAATGACAAAATCCATAATCATTGCTGATACCTTTTTAATAAAAAAATGTTTGTCTACGAAACTCCAGAGTCGAGGTGCTGAATATCACATCATTCATCTAAGGGACAAATTTCATTTGTATTAATCCTTCCTATATATAATTTTTTTTTTTAATTAGCATCACCCTAAGCAAGGCAGTAAAGCCATTCAAACCCAAGGGGTTACAGGGGGTGGAAGAATTAGGAAAAGAGACATTAAGAAGCAGGGAGAGAAAAGAATAATCAGCACAGCAGATAGCGATTGACATTGCATTTAAATTTCTGTAGATTAAAGTTGGCTGGAAATCATGGAGCCAGAAATGAGTTCTACAAGCAAGAAGTGCAAGAAAAGAAACTGATAGCATAGAAGTTACAACTACATCTAGCTACCTCAACTGTAAATTGATGAGATCTCAACGCCAGTCTAGTATTGCACTTAAATTCATAGAGTCTAGGTACCATAGGGAAGAGCTCATCTGAACAATTACCATGAAAGTATTTATAAAAATGGCAGAGAGAGGCAACCTTACGACAGTGGGTAAGTGACTGAAGCCAAGCCGCCAGATCAGGACCAATAATATTGCTGATTCTGCAAATGGTAGACTTATAGATATATAAGATAGATTCTAGAGAGAAAAATGGTCTTGCATGATACAGTGAACCGACCTTCTTAACAGCTGGATTCAATATAGTCTTTCCACTTCATGACAGCTGAGAATGTTAGCCCAAGCAGGCACAATGAGTCACTTTTCTGGAGGTTAGCATCAGCCATGCTGATGGAAGGCAGGGAGGGGTTACGCAGATAATTAATGGAGAGAAGTTTAGTTTTGGAGGCATTAAAATTGATAAGCCATGTTTAACTTAACTACGGACTTGAAGTCGTTTTGGACATAAGCTGCCATTTTGACCTTATTGGACTGATCAGCCTTACTATCAAGGCAGGAGTAAATGGTAGTGTCATCAGCATAGATGCCAAGTTGGGAGCTAATGTTATCAGGAAGATTGTTAATGAAAATTAAAAACAGTGTAGGACTAAGTATGGAGCCCTGGGTGACACCCACATTAGTATGAAAGGCTCTAGACAAGTGGCCATTCAGGAGAAACTTTCATTTCATGATTTGACAGGAAAGACTGGATCAGCTCAAAAATGTGTTCAGAGAAACTAACTTTTCAGCTTGTGGAGAAGACATGCATACCAAACCCTGTCAAAAGCTTTCGAGATGTCCAATGATACAGCTCAAGCTTCATCGATTTTATCTAGAGCATGATAGACTCTTTCTCTAATTATCATCAGGACATCAGCAGTAGACCTGGAGAGATGAAAGCTGTATTGCTTGTTTGAGAAAAGGCCCTGAAATGAGAGATGATGAACCAATTCAGCATTGATTAGGACCTCTAGGAGTTTCCCAAACAGAGGGAGAAGGCTAATAGACTGATGGTTGGAAGAGTTGGAGAGTTCACCAGAGTTCTTAAAAACTGGAAAACAGACGATGACTTCCAGCAGCAAGGCATTTATTATACAGTTTAGAGAAAACAGGAACAGTTCAAGAGCACACTTCTTAACGACTATTACAGGGATACTTTCGAATCATGCTTTGTGAGGATCAAGGCTAGAAATGATAGCAGAAACTATAGGAAGGGGGGTTATATGCATATAACCCCTTCTATAGTTTCTGTCCTCACTTTCCAGTCTTGATAGAGTTCAAAAGTGTCTCCAAGACTTTGTCGGAGAAGAATTATTTTCCACCCTCCAACCTCTCCCTCACAGGTAGAATGTGGTGTCTCTCACTGTTCTATTGATATTTCCATGGAACGTTCTCAGGCAAACAACATTCCTTGGTTCCGCTAGGTCTAACCTTCACAAATAGTAGAAACCACCCCCATTCTTTCTGTATTCTATCAGCAAGAAGTTGCACTCAAAGAGTTCCTTCCCACAAACCACTGCTCAGTGAAACAGATTGCCAAGAGGATGTTTCCCAGATCACTACAATCTTAAGTAGTTCAAGTGTTGAGCTAACTGTTATCTTCCCCTCCTAGCCATATAAACTACTCCTTAATGTAAACTCAAGTGGTTCCCTGTACAAGGTGAACCTTTCTGTGAAAAAAAATTTTTTTTTAAATAAAAAGACATAACATTGTACTAACAAGTCTTGTAAAATATCATTTGCTTATATATTTATAGAGGTTGTCCACCAATCTACTATAAACAGTTTTATCACTATAATTTCAAGTAAAATAAACCTAAATTAAGCCAGTTAAAAACATTACCACCTTTGTCTTACAAACAAAAATGACTTCATCACAACTGACAAATGACTTCACCACACCTACCACTTTTAGAAACAGTATGCAACATCCTCTTTCATGATTGCTATCAGTTGCCTCACAACATGTTTCTTAAATATCATCCAAGAACATTTCAATGGAAATTTTGGCTTTGGGAAAAGCCAGCAGTCATAGAAAACCAATCTAAAAAAAGATGTGGACTTGATAGATCAAGAAGATGCCTAGTCTTGCCAAAAATCCTGCACAAGAAAATGACAACTATAAATGTTCACTCACTGTGAATGACAGACCAGAGTACATAAGTTGACTCAAAAGTGTCTCACTGTCAACTGAGTAACTCCATGAGAGAAGGTCTGTCCGGGCATGTGCAGTGAAGTCCTCTCTGATTAGTTGCCAAGTTACACCAATACCAAAAATACTTCTCAACATATTCAAAATGGCTGCATAGATTCTGGACAGACTTTATCCTATACTGCAATCAAAATATAGAACATACTCACCATGAGTCTTTTAAAACTGTACAGAGCAATACGGATCATTGGAAGTAATCGGCCTTGTCTGGCACTAGAAGTAAAAAAAAAAAAAAACATGTTATAGAATTGCTCATAGTAGAAATCAACTTATTTTTCAGCAATTGACAGCAAATTCAATACTACATTTTAATGAAGTAGATAGGTATGTAGATATGCACTTTCAGACAAACTTAAAAATTCTAGAATAAATTTAACCAAACCTGTGCAATGTTTAGGATTGAGAAAATGATATCACAGAGGAAAAGTTTAAAGTTGAGAGGTTCAAAATCATTTCCCAAAGCAACTGGTACATCAAATTGGATAGACAGAGTCAAGGTTGAAGGAGATAATTTTAGTTTTCAGCAAATCCGATACAAATTATACACACATATACATATCAGTTTCAGACTCCAAACAACTTCCGAGACATGAATTCTATGCATACAAGTGAAAATTATGATTAAATATAAAAATGCTGACTTGAAATGATTGAATGAAAGAAATAAATTTATCTTCAAGTGTAGATACAAGAACAGATTTAAAATTCCCAAAAATCATTGACTTTGGGGAATATCACTTGAAGTGTTGATTCTGTTTTATATGGGTACCACATGTATGCATACGTGTATTCACATTTTTGTATATGGTCATTTATGTGATTGTCTTGCATACATCATTAATAGTTTTAAATTATTGATTGATATTATTTTTATATTAATATTAGTGATAGTATTATCTTTATTATTTTTATCGTTATCTTTATTTTTTTTAAGTTGTTCTTTAAATTTCTTTATTTATCTCTTGATTTAATTTATTTTTTATATTATTTAAATTTTTTATTTTATTTAATTTTCTTTATTTTATGGATGTGGCATATTATTATTATTATTATTATTATTATTATTATTAATTTGAAATTGTGATGATTATAATGCAATGATGAGTTTTTGCTGTCTGAAATGAACATTAGACATATTACTGTATCTATTTTAATTCTGATCACCTTCTCCCTTTCCATTGATATTAACTTGTTCAGCACTTTAAGGAAAAGTTTATTTCTAGGTCAACCTATCAGCTCATATTTAATTCTTCTTTCTTTCCTTTCTCACCCCCTCTCTCTTTCTCACTTCCCTAAATTTAAAAAAAAATTTTATATTGAAATTTTCATTTTTAAAAATTATTTTTCTTTCTTTTTTCCTCTCCCTCTTCCATTTGTATGGACAAACTGATTTCATTTCTTGGCCTGAAGAGATGAATATTTAAATATATTCATAAAATAAATTATAACCAAAATGGATTTTTAAGGATTATCTTTATATATATATATATATATATATATATATATATATATATATATATATATATATGCACACAGCTGAATTTTGGTCTTAAATTTTCACTGCATAATGTTCAGTCTATGTCATTAATATTCATGATTATATTAAAAAATAAATATTTGTTGTACAAATTAAAGGCTTTTTTGTCATTAGACCAATGACTTATTGAACTTTACCCTAAATAATCCCTAATAAAACACATTGAATTTCTGTCATATATCAGTGAAACTTCTAAATAACAAAAAGAAATAGATTATCAACAATAACCACAATTTCCTGAACTGCTGACCACTAACCTGTCTGCCTGGGCCAGATTCACACATTGTCCAGCAATAAATTCAGCATCTTCAACCATGCCCTGATGAATGCTGACTTCTTCAAGTATCTACAAAACAAAAAATAATTTTGTTTTTAAATTACAAGATATTTTTTAAACAATTTCAAAGTTTTGAAAGTGATATCAATTAGTTTTTGCCATTTTACCTAATATTTCTTTTGTCTTCATTTTGTTGCTTCCTACTGCAATTCCCAGATCATCTTTCTAAGAATATTTGTAAACAGTTTGAAATGGAAATAAATTCAAGTTTCACCGGAAACTTACTTGTTTGCTTATTTATGATCCTAGAATGATGATCCAGGAGTTGTGAGAAAAAGCAACAAAATTAAAATGAAAAAAAAAAGGTTGCAACAATTACATTTTTAATAACAAAAATGTTTTCTTTTCACTCTGATGTTCAAATTTTAAGACTAGAATATTTCTATAATAGAAAATAGCTTTATTAAGAGCTATGAAGGACAGGAAATTGTGGAGAGCCATAGTCAAAGGAACACAGCACATAGAAGAAGTATATATGATGTGCTGCTGAAAAATTCTTGATTCAACTCTCTTTCCAAAGTTAATATTCTGATGTCAGATTATTGAAATATTAATTACTAGTTTAAAAGCCAAACTCTGTGCAAACTTTTAAACTAGCTCCTGCAGAGGGATATACTAAAGGGAATAATAATTTTGAAGAAATAATTTTGAATTACTTAATTCACTACATGGAACTTCAAAACCTCGCTTTAACTCTGATTCAGGCTATAAGTTCAATTCCGACAAAAAAACTGATTTGGACTGAAATTCCAATTCAGGCCGAAAATTAAGTTCTTCAAATCACAAACTCCATGGAACTTCAATTGAGTTGAGTTCTTCACATCACAAACTCTGCAGAACTTCAAAACCTCATGTCATGAAACCTCTCACTTTAACTGAATTTAAAACAAACATTTTTAAATTCACAGTTTTTGTGTTACTCAATATAAATTAAAAACTTTTAAAATCACTTATTTTTTCAGTTACTTTAAAATTTGAAGTTTTAACTGTTGTCCCTCTTCATCTGGAGACAAATCTCAATGTCAGATGTTCAAGCACCAGATGAAGAACAAATTTTCAATGGTGAGATCATCCTGATTCCAAGAAGGTGTATGCCTATGTAGAGCAAGTGTGATCCAAGTTAGAGGGGGTTTCAGACACATGGATGGACAGACAGAACTTGCTGTTTATTTATTTAGTAAGGTAAGTGGGCTGGGCTGAAAACTTTACATCACCCCTCATATCCAGAGAAAAATCGTATAATGGATCTTGTATATATGATGGCCTTAGATTAAGACATGGTCGAAACATCATTACCACAACCCGAGCCTTGTTGATTTTCTTTTACAGCATGGGAATACTAGATCAATGTCAAATGTAGATACAGATTGTGGCCTGATCTTGGATGATCTTAATGTATTTACCAATTCTCTGATGCAAACACAGCAAGTTGAGCCAAGTCAACTAAAGTCAATATTAATACCTCCTCCTCCAGAAGGAAATATATACATTATCCCTGTATGAATGATGCATCAGAGTTGATGTTTAATACATGAAAAAGTGCATAAAATCTATATGACCTGCCAGAACTTCAGGAGACCTCCTGCTTGTACAACTCCTTCTTTCACAATGTCTAGGTCATGCAGCTTGACTCCTTCCAGGGTACGGATGTAAGCCAAAACATTAAAACTTTTATCTCCACGAAAGGCAGAACTTTCCAGCATCTGAAATGAGAGAAATAAATCTATAAATACACACACATTATTACAAACACATACACAAACATATGTATGCATGTAAGGTGATCCAAAAGAAATGACCCCTATTTATTTCCATAGAAACTACTACAGATACAGGCTGTCCAAATAATTATGCATTTTCATTAGTGATGAAAAAAAGCCTGCTTGCTCTGTTCATAGACGTCTGCAAAGGCAACCATTTTTTTCACACACATTGCTGTTGCCATTGTTGAAATAATTACCTACGACCTGTACCAACATCCACCATTTGTTCCTCATAAACATTCAGCAAATGTCAATGGAAATCAATGAGTGGAATTTCTTTTATACATGGAAAAATTCCAAGATACATTTTTGCTTTGTAAGAACTTTCATGTCAGATACTGCATAGCTCAATCACAATGTAAAAAACAAAAAAAAACACTATATTTGGACTACTGTTATACAATATTTCAACTGTTTTACCATCTGCCTTTTTCAGATATCTATCATCATACACAGTAACATTTTGGGAATTATTAACTATCCTTTATTCATTATATGAGTAGATTGTTCACATTCTGTTTTCCATGTGTAGAGGAGATAACTTATATCAGTTAATACTCAAGTCTTATTTACTTTTTGATTGCTTATCTATTTTCAACTACTAAACTTTAGTATATGACTTTTCAGCTCAACTAAACCCAAGCAACCAGATACGTTTTAATCACTACTGAGGCTATATGTCTCATGGACAATATAGTAGTAATAGATTTTCATAATATCCATCATTCTGCCTTGATTGTCTATTGGGGTCGATAATTCAAGCCAGTGAGTGACTGGGGTGAAATCATCAAAATACTTTTTCTGATTTTATTGATATGCCAATATGCAAATCAAGCTTTTAACCTGACACCTAAAAGAAATCTGTTCCCCATAAATACAGGGACACACCAGGTGACAAGTCGATCCACCTTCCACAATTAAAGCAGACAACCACAATTGCCTGAGAGATTGCTGCTATCTGACCAACCATTCCTCAGCTACTCTTACTTCACATGTCTAGGAAGAGCTTAGGTGTTATCACTGACCAGTTAGTACCCAATGATGTTATAACATTAATAATCAAGTGATAAGGAGACACTCTGTAATAAAAGCCAAGCACATATGTATAAAATGGAGGAAAGTGATAAAGCAACGATCTAGGCCAGGCTATTAATACCCAGTTAGGAAAGCTTTTCATCAGTCAGAATCATAAACGAGACGTAAACAAAGTTTAATATAAATAGAATAGACACATGAGCTTGCATGTCTTGGTCATTCTTTGATGCAGATCGACATCCGGAATGATTTGATTCAATTTCAACCAACCCGAGCGAAGAGAAGAAAACAAATTGCAAGCCTTTTAGTAATGTGTATGGGCAAGGCAGGAAGACATTTTGACTCGAATCAAGGTAGACTCAGATCAATAATCACAACATGGGTGAGTAGACCTCTGATCATATTCACTCACTTTTATCCCTTTCTGAAACAGCATAGGAAACAATTCTGAGTTATATTTTCTTCTGGGGAGGCTTGGTTTAGCAGAGATATCGCCAAAGGGTTGAAATACTTTTGAATATCATCCTGATATTGTATGAGCCACAAATCCTCTAAATCTTTTCAAATGTACTCCTTATGTAAACAGGCCATGGCATATATACGCAAAGTTAGCTGTCTTTTTCACTTGGCCACTTTCAAGAAGTTTGTCAGCTCAATGTGTGTGTGTGTGTGTGACAAGTAAACAGAATAGAAACTACTAATCTAGCATTAAATTAAAAGTCTGATTAAAAAAAAGAAAAAAAAAGGTAAGGAATAAGATATCCACTCTTGTAGACTGAGACTCACTTGTTTCCACACAAATTTCAGATCTTCTATTGAAGGGAAAATATACATTGCCGTCCATGATTTTAGCTTCCACATCCATTGGCTGACACTGGAAGCAATCTCTTCTGTTATAGAGAAAAAAATTTTAAGAAGTGCAAAAGTAAAAACTTGGGAGAATTACTTCATTAAACAACCAATTGTTCAAATTATATATATATATATATATATATATATATATATATATATAGAGAGAGAGAGAGAGAGAGAGAGAGAGTTATAGGAATAACTGTATATATATATACAGTGCTGTTCAATAAAAATGACTCACCTGATGTTTTTTTTTTACTTAAAAATTTTTTGCGCCTATTGTTTTTGGGGTCAAACTAATTTTTAATCTTACTAATATAAAGACCCCTTCCCGACCACCTAGTAAAAAAAGTTTACTCACCCTAAGGTACTCTATTGATAATTATAATTTTGGATATAAATGAGATTTAGGGAAAAACTCTGTGCAAAAAAAGTGTCTCACTTATTTCCTGCAACTAGTAATCAATAGAAACATAACCGAACAGCTTTAAATAAAGAATAATAGAGGTATAATTTATTTATAATAGGTAATATAGTTCGAAATATTTAATAATCTATGGGTCCTCTTTTATTTTGAATAACTTTTTCAACCCTTTTTGGCATTGACTTGATTAGGTTCTGGCAAATCTCATCTCCAAGCATTTAATTCCATTCGGATATGAAAACTGCTTTCTCAAGAGCCTATACTTTATAATGCTCCATAAGTTTTCTATGAGGTTGAGGTCAGGAGATTGGGGCGGCCATGTCATAACACTCACCTGTTTCTCATCAAAGTATTCCTTCATCAATTTTGATTTGTGACAGGGAGCATTATCCTGCATAAAAATGAGCTTGGTGGTGTTGATTTGCACCCTTTCAGCAGAAGGGAGCAGACAAGACTCTAAAATTCTCTTGTACTACTCACTCCTGAGGGTCTTTTCAATAGGTTTTAAAAAACCAGTTCCATGAAAAGAAAAGCATCCCCAGAACATTATACTGAACGGATGCTTGACAGTACTTACTGCTAAATTCAAAGAGCTTTCAAAGATTCTTCTTCGGATTTTAGATCGCTTATCCTTTGAATTTAGCTCAATTTTTGTTTCATCAGAGAAGAGAACATTTAGTAAAAAAAAATCAGGTGTCACTTTTATCGAACAGCACTGTATATATATATATAGTTATAGGAATATTTTATTTTCCAAACCTGGTCAGCACATTGTGGTTCAAATGTGGTCAGATAGTGCATCTTTTTCTTTAATAAGATTTCTCAAATTTTCAGACTGGCAGACGAAAATAAATATACTGTTTAAAAAATAAACACAGCGTCTACTCAAACATGGGTATCCCCTAAAAATAACATTTAAGTAGCAAAATCTGTTGGATTAATAAATAAAACTCCATCACTTCTTTAGAAAGTACTGACTGAAGATTCCCTGAAAACATTTTGTTCAAAGCAGTGAAGAAAATCTTGATTATGTCCTTCTTTTCCCTCACTAGTTACATGGCTACTCAGTTGCTGTTGGAAGTTTTCAAGTAATATGGTTTTTTTTTCTATTTGGTATAGCTTTTTGTGATTTTTAGTGCCAGTCTATAGTCCGATGAAAATTGTTTTCTTTAAGTTTCAAAGGATTTATTCATTTGAAGCTATTTTTAATCACTGATGTGAGAATGTAGTTGAATGCAAATGATAGTTTAGACAAGGCGGACACCATGCATGACATTTATATTAGAACCTGGATCTGACAAAGCTATTTAAGAACATGACTCGAGTTCTTAGGTTAATATTCTGGTATTGTAGCATCATACAATGCTCGACAAAAGTACCCCTAGCGCAACCTAACCTCTGTTCAATTTTCTTATTACCTATACTAAATTTGTTATAATTGATCCATCTACCAAGGTATTTGAAGTATTTAGATTTTACTAATTCCACATCCTGAATTTTTGTAATGGATTCAGGCTATGTACCCTCACTAGTCTCATTCCAATTCAAAACAATTCTGTTTTGGAAAGTTCTAAATAGAGTCTGAAAATAATTACCAGCATTGGTTAGTTAAAACAATTTTGAAAGAATTGGCCTTCATATTAAAATCTAACAAGTGATCCCAGCAGTAAGTTGTAAAAAAAGATTTATACCTGCCATCTCTAAGAGGATATGGTCTATGAACATCATCTCTGTGAAATAGAGTGAGTCTGGAACTTTCTGCTTGACACACTGTTTAATCACAGCCCCAGCATGAATGCCAGAGACCAGGTTGATCATACTATGAGGGTCATCTGTAAAAAAAAAAAAAAAACAGAAACATTTAAGCAAAGATACTTAATAACAAAATCAAGAAAAGAGTTTTTTTGTTTTTTTTAATGGATTCCTCCAGTAATATGAAATAGTTCCAAAAAACAAAACGTATCTACTCTATATAAGAATACCTACCTAACAGCCTACCATTTTTGTCTCTAGAGGAGACATAAATGTTTTTAGACTTTGCCCCAAAAAACACTGACTCTAGTCACAGATTACAATGATAAATGGTTTTATTGAGATAGAAAAAATAAGCAATAGTATCTTTAAAATAGAGTAAATATATAAACTCTAAAGAGATACTAAAAAAGATATAAATAGAATAATTAATATTCAGTAAAGAACAGATTCAGGTTAATGAGTCTCATTAAAAACATTTTACTGTTGAATGAATAACATATACAACATCTAAAATGAGGTTAACAAAAAGAGGAAAAGCTAATAATACTCATCCAGAAATCTACCAAAATCTACTTCATTGATATCAATTAACATTTTAATAGACAGTGAAAAATTTGGGTCCTTTTCTTTTGGTATCACCTCCATGTAAAGCAGTAGAGCCACTATAATACAAGGGGTTACAGGATGTGGAAGAATTAGGAACAGTAACATTATTTAATGAGTAGGAAAAGGAAAGAGTAATCAGGAGGAGAGTTGATAGTGATTGACATTGCATTTAAACTTTTACAGATTAAAATTGGCTGGAAAGCATAGAGCTGGAAGAGAGTTCCACAAGTGAAAAGTGCAAGAAAGAAACTGTTAGCATAGAACTTACAGCAACATCTAGCAAGCTCAAGTGTAAATTGATGAGATTTTCATGCCAGTCTTGTTCAAAAAGTGTAGGCACCATAGAAAAGTATAAAATAATTCTGATAAAATAATTATTCTCAGGCGCCTACCATAGAGCAAGAGTCATAAAGAATGTCCCACAAATTATTGCGGTCTTTAGCAAGACCGTCTGAATAAATATCTATAAAATGATTGGTTGATTGTTTTGTTTTACAGTTCATGGGCCAAGACATTTTATATTTCATAAAATTTCAATTGTTTTCTTTTTATTCATGGTATTTTTTCATTTCTTATATGGTATTCACTATTTATTTACTTTTTAAAAAAAATGTTTCGCTTCTTACAGTTTCGGTTATTTTTTTTCTCCTAATCATATAGTATCAACTACTTTGGTTGGTTTAATTTTTTTGTTTTTGAACTGTTAGGTTAATATTTTTTTGGTATAAACCCACTCTTTTGAGAAATAATATATTTTCCTTCGTTGCTCTTTCAAAGGGCTCCTTTATGTTGCTTATATAAAAGTATGTTTTCCTAGAAGGAGCAAGAACTGTACCCTCAGACAAAACATGTTTTATAGTGTATACAGTTTGGTATGTTGGACAATTTGATTGTTCTTCCCCTTTCATTAAGTACCAGTGTGTAATTTTTATATGGCCAATGTGCAAGCAGACCAATATTACCTCTTCTTTTCAGGATTTTCTGTATCCTGGTTTCCATTCTCCAAGTATAGGTTTGATTTGCATCAATTTTATTTGGTGCACTGCTACTCCAACATTTTTGCCATTTTTGTTTAATAAAACTGTTTATTTAGCTCTTCAGATCTGTGTAAGGGATCATAAAGTTCAGGTCAATTTCTCTATTTTCAACAAATTCAACAGCCGTGTCAGCTTTGTCATTTTCAATCATTCCAATGTGACTTGCAATCTACACATCAGAACATCTATCGACAGATATTAAATGGAATTAATTTTGCAACTTGACTATTAATGGGTTGTCAAGATTTTTTTGTTTTTTAGTGTTGTTAAAACTGATAGAGAATCAAAAAATATTATAATTTTTTTGTTTTTATCTGTTGAAATAATGTTGAATGCTAGATTTATGCCATAGGCTTCAGCATTGTAGATGGTGGTTTCTTCTAAGAGGTGTTTACTGCTTATTTTCTTCTGGGACATTGCTGTTATATTCCCATGTTTGGCCCCATCTGTGAAGATGGGTGTGTGTCTAGGGTAGTTTTCTTTGATTTTATAAAATTCTGATAATTTTTTATATTTATCTTCTAGTTTTAAAAAGGTTTCTGGAAGACAAACAACATATGGACATAAGTTTGTTAGCAGCAGTTAAAGTTTGTTAAAATTTGCTTTTAGCCCACACCAATTCCATTGAAGAACTTTGTGTACCATGGTTGATTAAGGGTATGTGTATGTATATATATATATATATATATATATATATGTTTTGAATTTTACTGGATTGTTATGTCCTTTTATTGTGTATTAAGTACCTGTATTTCCTTTCCATTGTAAGATTTTTGTTTTGTTGTGTTATGCCATCTTGTTTATGATGTGTTGAGAGTGTAGAATCCATTTCAATTTCCATTTGTTCAAATTTTTCAGACTTCTCCTTTGTCCTTGGTTGGTTTTTGGTTTTTGTCTTTTTCTCTTGTCTTTGAGATAGGTCTATGCTTTTTCTTAATGATTTGTGTTTCGTTCTTTTCCTTTTCTTCAGTTATAGGGTTATGGTTTAATTTGGTAATGAGAGATATTTCCATATTTGTTATGCTGGGTTTTAAGGCTTTAATGTGATTATACAATTCATTTATTGATGATGTAAATTGTGTTTCTGTTTTATTTTTTGTCAGGTTATTTCTTAGATTTTTATTTGGTGGTAATTGGTGATTTTTGCATAACTTTGTATAGAGAAAGAGGTCTCTACAAGTTTTCTTGTCTCTGAGAATGTAATGTTTTGAGTGATTTTCATTCTTTTCACCTATGTCTTACATTCTTTACTATCAACTCTGTGATCTCCATTGCAATTGATGTATTTTGGCTGATTTTTAATGTTATATCATCATGATTTGGTTCTATTTCTCCACATGTTTGTTTTCTTGTACAATACTCCTTTAGAAGGCCAAATCTTTCACATTTGAGACATCTTCTCAGATTTGGAATATATTTATCTCCTTTGGCGATTAAATATCCAATTTTAATTTCAGATAGTGGTGTCAAAGTATTGAAACTTAATATATATGTCTGTATTTATAATCAGTTTTTTTTTTTTAATTGTTATTCTTTTGACATTAGTGACATTTTGTTTCTTTAAACTCGGCTTCAATCTCTTCTATTGTACAAATTGATAGATCTCCATTATGAACTACACCTCTGGAGGGGTTTAATCTTTCATGTGGGTATGCTTTTACAGTATAGTTATGGAATTTTTTCATCCTGAACAGTATGCTTGCAGGTTTTTTATTCTGTATTTCTACCAGGATGCTTCCATTATTTAAGTTTTTTACTAGCTTAGGATTAACCATTGAGGAATATAACCCTCTGTACCAGGAATAGCGATAATTTAGTTAGTGAGACGTCCTCTCTAGATTCTAGTATTATGAATCTTGGAAAGGGTACCTCAACCTGCTCTTGATCAGAATCTGACTCCATGTGGAGTCTTTTAGCTTGGGTTTTTCTTTCTATATCCACATAATGAAATTATGTTTCACTGACTGTGCTCCCCACCCATCACGGAGTCCTACAAGGAGAAATACCAAGGGGGAAACCCATTTACCTTGGCAGATCAGGGCTACACAGTCAGTATACTCACACCATGATGAAGCAATAATTGTTTAACTTCCTAAGTCTTAGTTCCCAAATTAGCTTTTGCCTCGGGCCTAGTTTGAAACAATCATCCCTTCTTAGCATAGCTAAACGTACAGCTACCACTTTCTGATTCAGCAGGATTTTTTTGATTTTTACTTCAATTAGCAATTATTTTTCTTTATTTTTTTTTGTTACTGATTTTGGTTCTATCATGGCTGATATAAACTTTTGTAACACAAAAGATGAGACTTTTATTATTTCACCCTCTAATAATTCTAAGACTAAGAAAATTGGAAATTGATTTTTCCTGATATTTCATTGTTACTTTTTGTTTCAGAGTTTTTGTACTGTCTCTTGGATCGTTTATAAGAGTCATAATTTTGTTCTTGTGTCTGCCACCTGTGCTCCCCACCTATCTTCTTAAGGGGAGGGGGATAATCCCATTCACCCTGATCCACCAGGGCTACACAGGCATTATAGTCATGCTGAAAGTGACTGCAAGCACCTACATTCTCCCACCATATCTACCCAAGCATAGTATAGTGTAAGGATTCACAGCCATGTCATAGCTATTCTCTTTCATCCCAACTAGCCCTTGCCACTATGTGACTAGTCAATTGGATTGGATTAGATTGGGCTATCCCATCTACCCATCAATCCCAGGTTATATATAATCTGTCTTAATGAAATAACCTTTATTTGAGTATCTATGGTAATTGTATTCACATTACCACTACAAATGGATTAAATTTTCTAAATGCAAAACATTCATAACATTTATTCCACAAACTTAAAAGCTGAAAAATGCGAGCATCCAGTACAATTGCAGAGTCATAATCAGACAGAAGCATGAATCAAAGCTAAGCATTTCAAGATGTACACAATTCAAACTCTTAGATTTTATGAAAAACAATCAAAGAAACATACCAGGGTGGACATGATAGGCCTTTTGAGCCACAGAGAATCCATTTTGGTTGCTATTCCAACTGCAATGCAAACCAGCAGCAAGGAGACTTTGAACAAGCAATGGTGCCACATTCTAAAAAAGAAAACAAACAAAAAAACAATACTCAGTTTGGAGATTAATCATTTTTTTAAATAGTAACCATCAAATATTTTAGCTTCAAAAATGCAAGTACTATGATGATCATAGTAAATACAATTTTTGCATAATTCTTTTTTATTTACCTTCTAATATAAATATATATCTGTCTATATTTCTGAAATCAGGTATTGTAACTATTTACACTGTTTATATCATTAAGTCTACTGTTTTCATCTTTATTGCCATATTCAATGTTTTTGCCGCTGCATGCTCTGGCCTTCTTTGGAAAGGCCAGCGTGTACAATGGCCAAAATGTTGTGAACGTGGCAATAAAGATGAGGACAACAGTCTGAACAATGTAAATAAATATATATCTGTATAACATAAGATAATATACAAGGTATTCCCTAAAATGTAAATAGCTAATTATATTAAAAAGGATTTATTAGCTCTTATCACATTTGTGTGTGTGTGTGTGTGTGTGTGTGTGTATATATATATATATATATATACATACAAATGTAAAAGAACGAAGAGTAAGATTTCAGTGTTCAAAACATTAATTTAAAACAAAGCTCAATACAAAAGTAGAGCCATAAATATTTATTTATTATGCAGTGTTACATTAGAACATGCACATACCCACTACAAAACTGTACCTCTTGTTTCAATGTTAAAAAAATATTTTATTTAGAAATGCAGTTATCGAAGCATGCCTTCCACTTTCGTCATTATGTTTCCCATAAAAGGTATACAAGAATTTACATGTGGAGAAAGAAAGGAATCTAAGTGATTAGTAATAGCGAGAAGGAGAACAAAAAAAGTGGGGTGGGAGGGAGTAAGGTGAATAAATTAAGAAGGGATAAATCCAGCCAATAGAATTCTGTCAAATTGTAGAATTTGAACTTTAACGGTCTCCAAGCTTGGTTAGGTTGATGTTTCTAAAGCAAAAACATTCTGTGCTCAGAGATAATTCTTAATGGAATGTAAAAGAGTACTACAGTATTTTATGAAATGGACTTTCTAATATAGATTAGGATACTAACCTCATTTAAAATCTTTACATTGCCATATTTATTGTACTTAACTAGATTTTACTTTACGATATGAATTAAAATACTACATACTTTTTTCACTATAGTATTATTTTTTGGCATGAGCATTATAAAAGAGAAAAATAAAAATTTAAAAAAAAATTAAAAGCAAAAAATTTAAACATTATATTACTTGGATTATTTTTCTCTATTTCGTATTTTTAATGTTGAAACACGATGTACAGTTTTGTAGTGGGTATGTGCATGTTCTAAGGTAACACTGCATAATAAATATATATTATATATACACACACACACACACACACACACTTCTATAGAATAAATGCGAATGTAAGTGTGTCACTGTGTCACACTCCTAGAGTAAAGTTATATCATCAACTTTACTCCTAGAGTATCATATCATTTTGGAATCAGGCCAACTCCGTGAACAAATTAAAAACATTCCAGGTCTGGACCTGCAATCCTGAAATTTTGGATTCCCAAGTTTTGATTACTGTGATTGTTTTCGGCAATTTTTTTTTTTTTAACATGACTTTTTGCAACAAATTTTTTTTGTATGATAACAATTTTTATAACTTGAAAATAAATTTGGGAATAGTCAAAATTAATTGCGAAATCTAGCGAAAGTCACCAATGAAATAAAAATAATTGTTTGTATGAAAAGTAAGGACCTACATGCATCAAATAGTCTTTAAATTAAGTGGCGGCAGAAGAATTATCATTGAACTTTTAAAAGGTAAGCTTAAATATTAATTCAACACTTAAATGTAGCAATCAATTTTAAGTTCTCCTGCAGTTTATTGTTGTCTATCAAATCTACTCCTCCCTACCTATTGTGATGAAGGCCTAATGAAGAGACCTCGACAGAGCTAGCTTAAATGCTGCCCAATAGGGCATCTTTTAAGCTAGTTATTAATAATAGTTATAGTTCTTAGCCAAAAGTAAAAACTTCGTAAAAGTAAAATGTTACAATAAAGTTTAGCAAGAACATTTCATGTTTCAGATTAAGTTTCAAATTATTTTCAGCCAAAGAAAATTCTCACACAATATGAGACATTAAACGTTTAATATGGCATTGTTTTGAAGAACCTGACATGTTATTGCTATGTATATATTTTGAAGAATCAAACCATATAATAATTATCAATGTGTATCTATTTATATATTTCCTGTCACATCTGTAGTGGAAAAGCAGGTAAATCAACTTAAGTTAGTAAATTTATGAGCAATTACTTCACATAGTCATTTTAGTAATCTATAGAAATGTTTATCTGTATTTAGACAAAATTTTTTCTCAAATCATATGAACTGTTTAATTAATCAGTTCCTTTATTCCTACGATTCTTAAATTGCATTATAATAAATAAGCTTTGTCATCTTTGTTTCATTGCATCTCACTGTTAAAACTTTCTAACAATTGCCATCATTTTTGACAGTATGGATACACTAGTATCCAATAAAAGACCTGTCTACAATGGGAATTAAAAGATTTTAATTGTTACTAATGCCACAAAACCATACAGAAGAGTAGGTACCTCCACTTGGTCGCATAAAAAAAAGTATAGCATGATGAAAAAAGGTCCAAAACTTAATAAAAACAAAGTTTTGTCATTAAAATGTTTATGTTTTTATTAAGAGGAAAGACCAAAGTATTTTTTATTAATTTTAAAAATTTTTACTCCTTTGTAGCACATTCGAAATTTTGGTTAAAAATCTTGTTTGTTTTTTTTTTTACATCAGCAGCATTCCAAAGATAAGTTATTTTTTTGTGCTTTTTCTGGTGAAAAACACATTAATTTGTAAATTCTTTCAAAAATCAAATAATTATGGGATTTTAATGAAACTTTTATGTCATATACAGAAATTTTCATTTTTTTTTTTTTTTTTTTTTTTTAACAAAATCTTGGTAAAAATATTTTTTTTTACATATGTTACCACTCACTTACTTAATTTCATGAAATTTTGAGAAACTAAATTTTTAAGTGGGGGATTTTTTTTTAGTTAAAAGCAGGACTCCTTGAAGAAAATAAATCAATTGGTTTTGTAAAACAATTCGCCTTTTCACTGAAAATCTGCTCTGAATTGTAAAATAAAAAATACAAAAAAAACTATGACATTATTTAATAAGAAAAGCTTTTAATTACTTTGATAAAAAAGATTTATTAAGGACACTATTGTCTTTAGAAGAAAATATTTTTTGGTGAATAATTAATTTTTATAAGAATTGTTTTCAATTTTTTTTAAATTTTAATTAAACAATTTATTATATTAAAAAATCGTTTAAAATTCTTTGTTTCTTTCAAGTTGGCAGTTTGGTGATATTGTTAAGTGAAAATTAATTTTACAAATCTGAAATTGAAAAGTTCCTAAAAATCATTTGAGCCAACATATTTTAAAAGAATTTAAAAAAATAATTTTGAATATATAGAGCATTCCTAATTTCTGCCTATGGGAAGCTATACACAACATAATCCTTAAAAAGGTCATGTGATTTAAGTGTCATCTGACACTTTCCTTATTCAGTTCTATTTCATAATTCATTTAATTAAATCTGAGAGTTGTGATAAAAAGCAACATTAATAAGATGAAAAGAAAACTAGCCAATAATGAAATTTTTATTATATTTCTTAATGCTTCATTTATAGAAGTAGACCTGAATAAGGAAAATCATCCCTTCAAAATTCCAAAGTAAGTTTTAAATTTAAAGTACTATAAAATTTAATAATAAAATAACCATCATGATAACAATTAATAATAAATAAAATATTGTAATGTTTCATAAATTATTGATTTTTACTTCTATCATGTTATTTTATGACAGTTATTAAATTTTAAAATTTACATAAGAGAATTTTATATTATTTTAAATTTTATTATTTTTTCATAAAGCATCTTCAAATGTAACTAAACGTCAATAAAATATTAGATAATTGCTGAAAATATGTTGATTTATAAAAATTACTAGATAGTTAAAAATCAAAAAAATGCGTTCACTTAGATTTCTTAAATTTGATAATTCTGGTCACCCATACTAGCTATCATAATCTCGTAACTTATCGGTGATGTTGTTATGAAATACTTGTATACTACATTTTTATACTATCAGTATGTAATATTTGTTTCAAATCAGATTAATTTAACTTTAAATTTGCTAATTTTACTCAAATAACATATCACAAATATATATTTTATTTTTGGGAGATTTTAAAAATCAATATTTTTTTAAGAAAATTTTCTTAAATCGGCCGAAAAGTTGAGATTCCAACCTATATAATTTTTTATTTAAAATACACCAGAATATTTTAATTACTGGAAATAGAAAATTTAATCATTTAGCTTTCAATTAAAGCTTAAAATGAAATCTTCAAGAATCCTTTCTCATTTTTAAAAATTAATTTTAAACTTTAAGTACTGTAAATTCAGTGGAGGTACCTATATAAAAGACAATATATGTCAATCAATAATCACCTTATTCAAGCTGCAGTCAATTTGTTGGGCATAGAGGATGCAAGAAGAGGCCATTTGTGCATCTTCTGGTGCAAACCACATAATGACTTTGGCCATCAGAATCCACAGAGGTGCTTGCCAGGGATATTTGTGCACTAATTTCTGAATGTAACAACGGCCCTCTTGCAAGTTGCCCTGAGAGTCACATGAAAAAAATATATAGAAAATATTAAATCCAAAAACAATAAAGCATCAATAAATTTATTTCTACAGTCCATAAAGAAAACAAAATCTATAAAAGCAACAATAACTGTTTAATTAATCATTATCTATTTGTAGAACACTTCTAAAAACAATATTTTATCTCAACACTTGATGCTAAGAGTCACAAACCATAAAGCCAGTATTAAAGAAAAGTGTACATTATTAAATATTTTATTAGTTGCATGCAAAAGTTCCCACAAAAATAGTTTTAACTATGCATTTAAAAAAGAATAAAGTTTTGGAAATGTTTGCACTTCCCTAGTATGATAGGCAATATGAAAGATAAAATTTGTGAAAACCAGCTGGATGTATAAAATTTTCTTGTTAACATTGTTTTTTCGTATTATTTGTTTTGAAAATGCTCATACAAATAGTGAAACAAGAAAATTAGTAAAAATTTAAACATTCAATTGGCTTTCAAAAATTCCAACTTACATACTTCCAAATG
This sequence comes from Acanthosepion esculentum, assembly GCA_964036315.1. Taxonomy (NCBI): domain Eukaryota; kingdom Metazoa; phylum Mollusca; class Cephalopoda; order Sepiida; family Sepiidae; genus Acanthosepion; species Acanthosepion esculentum. The sequence goes on along the minus strand of OZ038497.1, from coordinate 76,386,130 downwards.
TATAGAAACCTTCCAATCCTATTGGGTAGGGGACACTATTTAAGTTTTTAAATACTATCATAAATAAAATTAAGAAATTACTGTAGCAAGAAATAAAATTTCATTAGAAAAGAGAGACAGTTCCAGAAGTACAAATCAAAAGCATTTTAATCATTAAAAGTTTGATCACAACAATTACTTTCAATTGTTCAAGTAAGATAATGTTTCCAATATTTCTATTGAGTTATTATTTGAAAATCTGAGATTAAGCATCATTGTTTAATATTAATTTTTGATTGGTATTTCTTTTGTCGTATTTCTGACTCATGTAAGTAAACAATTATGGCAGCATGTTGGGTGTTCAAAGAAAATATTGAATGAAAGTTATATGTCTACATTTGACCTTTTATAACAAGTGCTTTCCATATCCTAATTGATAAATTAGGACAGGCATATTTCTGGAGGAAAAGGGTTGCAAATCTGGTAGTTTATCCTTCATTTCTGCTTCATGCTGGTTACTAACAACCAACAAATGACGGTCTGAGACTTGTGATAAAAAGCAACAGAAATAAGATGAAAAGAAAACTAGCCAATAATTAAATTTTTATTATATTTCTTAATGCTTCATTTTTTAGATATAATTCAAATTTCTTTTGGTCTGTATGGTAACTGAAATCATTGCACATTTCTTCCCAATCTCAGTGGCTGGGGTTCAATCCCAGATAAGAGACATAATCTTAAATATTGATTTTCAAAGCAGACAAGTCTCCCCTCCTTGGAAGTTGGTGTACATACTCTTTTGAATACCATTCCCACTTCATAAATGTCTGTATTAAGTCTCTTTACTTTTCAGTAATTCCCTCTTTAGTCTTGCTGGAAAAGTTTTACTGGCACCTTTCAAACTTTGTTAGAGCATCTGAAGAAGTTGAACTTATTATCAATGGTTTAAAGTATACTAACAAGAACAAATTGTCAAAGTTTGGAAGTTAAATGGTAAATGGGACATATGTAGGTGTCTAACTTACTTTGTTAATCTTTTCAGCTGCAGTTAACCAAGTGATATCAACCAAATGTTCTTGCTCTGGGTCTTCCATTTTCAATAGCTCTTGAACCACAGCTGAAGTTAAGGCCTGATCACTCCTCAGTAAGCCAATTGCACACAAAGCCTTTAAGCCTTCTACTGAGGGTGGAGTCAGCTGAGATCTATACAAACAAGAAATAAATAGAATCAATATTTCAGATTACAGGCAAAAAAAAATAAATAAATAAATCTTAGTTTATGCATATTTGGCACAAAATAGATATTCTTCTTCTTTTATGTAACATGTCCCGTCAGGACGTTGGAGATCATGGCTCTCCACAATTTCCTGTTCTTTGTAGCTCTTATTAAATTTTGTCTTTTTATTTCATCTAAACCCTGTCCTGCTATTCATTTACATAAGCATGTTAGGTAGATTATGCATTGTTTTCCTCTGTCTCTCTTGCCATCAATCAGACCTGTATCAAATTTTCCAAGCAGTCTTTTATTGTGGGCCTCAGAAATGACAACTCTTTCTGATGTTAAATATAAATGTCCTTCTTGTTTCCATTTCCTCTAAAACTTTGTTGTTTATCACATGTTCAGTCCATGGTATTCACAGCATCCTTCTGTAGAACCACATTTCTGTTGCTTCAAATCTCTCCTTCATCTATAAGATTGTCCAGCATCTCTTACCATATAAGAGGACTGATATTACATAACAGTTCAGTACTCTTTTCTTTGTTTCTAATGAAGTTTTCCTGTTTCTTAATTCTTTGCTTAGCTTTTGGATATTTAAATTGTTGTATTTGTTTTATTTTAGTATCTCAAATTTGTAATTTGCATGTTTGGCGGTTCCTTTTGCTAACAACCATGCATTCTGTTTTCTTGCTATTGATGTTTAGTCCTTTCTTCTCGCTTTCCTTCACTACCTTCTGTAACAGTTCTTTACTTTCTATGACTGCTATCAACACTGTGTCATCTGCATATCTTATGTTGTTAACATAGATGCCACCAATAATGAATCCAGGTAGGAATTCTATTCAAAACAAAAAAAAATACAGCTGTTTGGTCAGATTTTGCAAAGTGTGACAGGTTAAGGATTTGTTTTTTATAGTGTCACCTCAAACAAGGCAGTACAGCCACTAACATGCAAAGGGTTACAGGGTGTGGAGGGGTTAGGTTTTTTTTCTGGATTTGTTTTACATCAAAAAAGAAAATAATCATAATATTATTCAAAATAAAATATAATAAAATAATAATTTATAATAAAATAATTTAATATTATTTGAATAGAGAGGTATAACTGAAAAGAATGTATTTCATGTACATCATATGTTGAAAGATATGTTGAAAGATTTAAGGTAAGCACAATAGCTAAGTGGAAAAGACTGTGTGGTGCCCTAAGCATGCACTTATTCTGATTGCCAATTAATCCAGAGTTAACTTTAAATTTCTGATGCAGCAAGGCTGCTGATAAACTTGATAAAAGAAGAGATGACATACGCAGTCATCAGCAGTTCAACAGCAGCACTAACATTTCCTGAATTCAACAAGGCAAACGCTTGGGCAGTCATAACCTGAGAACGATATTCCTCGGTTATTTGCAATACCTTGCTGTAAGCTGAAAAACAGAAGAGACATAAACAAAAATCAATCCTCAAAACAAAACATGATGATTGTCTGGAAAATATCCAGCCATTTAATATTCGTGAACAAGTAGCCTACCTTAATGCAGTGGTAACTTAGCTCTCTTTAAAATATTCTCCTTACACGTTTCCTAGTATCCCTCCCACTTCCAGTTTGCAATGTCTTTTTTCAAACTTACCATCAGCTGCTTCTTGTCATAATCTCTTTAATCTCATCCAGCATCTGAATTCTCCTTCTTTTCAACAATTAACATCAACTTTGGGAAAAGCCTGAAGTCATAAGTAACCAAATCTAGATGGTAGAGGAGGCCTTACAGATGTTTTGTGATGTTTTACCAAAAGCCCTACAGTAAATACCATTGTGAATGCAACAGTAACAAGTAAATAAGCTTATTCAATGGCATTTACTGACTGAGTAAACCATCAGGAAAGTCACCACTGACTGGTTGGTTGATAAGTTACACCAAGGCCATAAAACTAGTTTTTAAGATATCAAAAACATCTGGATGCATTCCAGACAGACCTCATTGATAAAAGACTTGAATTCTAGCGATCAGATTTTGTTTTTCGTTTTCTTTGTAAGTATTCTTTATTTACTTACAATGAAAGAAATTGCTTTTATATTAATAAAAATCATACTGTGGCAATGATAAAATGTGACAGAAATCAGGATAGACAGTTCAAAAATTAATAACAAGCAGTAGATATAATACTTTAGAAAGAATAACAGTTAACAAGAAAATTATTCATCCAATTATTCACAGATACACATGCAAAAGCACACACAAAAAAAAATTCTTCATTTTCTATTCAATCTTGAATACAATGGAACCTCGGTTCACAAATTTAATTCGTTCCTGAAGGCCGTTCGTAACCTGAAATGTTCATAAATCGAAACTATTTTTCCAATAGGAATTAACGTAGAGGAAAAAAGTCACAGTACAACACATGAATGTATATAACACGGCGGTCAACTCAGAAATTATTCCATTCGTGTTAACTCGGTTCAGCTATGTTGTTCAAGAACCAAAATTTTGTTTGATAACCGAAGCATTTTTATCTAGAATTTTCTGTTCGAAAACCCGATTTGCGATGTGAGATGTTCGACAACCAAGGTTCCTCTGTAATTTGTTTCATTTAATTGTGGATAAGAGAAAAACATTTAATCCCTGTCCCCAAAACATTTATGCAAATACAAAACGGTTAGAATTTATAAATGAAAAGCTGATTCATTTAAAAAAAAGAAAAATTCTGAAATACCTTGGTAACATTCTTTGAATTGTCCATTTTTGAAAAGAGTCAATGCCAAGCCACACAAATCTTCTAAAGTGTCTAGTGGCTTCATGAACTTATACTGTTTTAAGGCACCCTTGAAATATCCCATTGAACTGATGAAAGAAAAAGAAAGAAACATCTCTTTAATTGAATCATTGCAAACTTCCTAACATCTATCATTTAACAAGTGCATCATTTCACGAGTAAAATGTCAACATTTTCTTCTCAAATCATTTGCAACCTTAATAATCTGACCAATGTCAACATTCCAAAAAATATTAAGATTATATCAGCAATATCAGATTTCATGTTAAATTTGTGCATGATTTGAAATTCTCTTTAAAGTTTGAGACAACTAAAATAGAAATGTTCTTGGTTTTACATATACAAGTTTCTTTAAAAATGACCGACAAAGTACTGTGGTTAAGTTTTTTATTTAATTTTTTTTACTTTCTTATGATTAATGGAACTAAAAAAGAGCAAGTCACTATTCTGATAATCAGGGTACCATAGCTCTTGCTAAGATCCCAGTCTACCATCAATGTTCAAAACATGTGGACATAAAATATCACTTCATAAGGACTGAGATTCAAAATGGTACAATAAAATTGAACTATATTCCATCAGAAGAAAATGTTGCCGATTTGTTTACTAAACTTATAGGCAGAATAAAATTGAAGAAATTCTTTTCTGCTCTAAATGGAGCACTATACCGAACATTTTATTTTTATTACATTTTTTTTTTATTCCCTCGTTTTTTATTTACCCACTTTTGTATATGAAAAGAACTATTAAAAAATCTATTAAAAAAAGTAAAAATGTTTAAAATCTATTAAAAAAATTTAAAAAAATGATGTAATGAAATATGAAATATTTTAAAAAATGTTTGAAATATTAAAAGTTGAAAATAAATATTTTAAAATTTTTTTTTTAATATTAAAAAAAAGATGCAAATTATATATATGTAAATGTTTATATGTATGTTGTATGCATTTATTGGTCCCATAGAAACGAGGGGTGGGGGATTTAGGGAAGGTAAAATGAGTGCACTCATCCATTAAATTGAAGGGGTTGATTTCCATCAACAGGAATGACTGCAAAACACTTTCACCTACCCTTTTATAAGCAGAAGCACACAAATGCATGCTGAGATTTTTTCCTAGCCAATAAAATAGGCCAGTTCTCAGTTTGACTTGACACAGTCCTATTCTATCTTGTCTTGAAGTCAGAATGCTATGTTCGTTTATCTGAAATTGCTTTCATATGTCAACCCCAATTCTTAGTTTGTGAACTTTTTGCCTTATTACTGTTAATTTGCCTTGCATATATTGTTTGCTTGCTTTATATTATTTTTGGCCCTGTCCTTTTCTTTTCCTTGTTACTGCTTATTGCAAACTTTTCCAATTCTGTTTTTTGGACAGTTCTGTTACTTATTTTGCATTTGACCATGGCTACACTCATATGACACTGAGGCCATGAAGTGATTAGATGTTAATTTGGAGCAGGAGAGGGTTAAAGACCAGAATGGAATGTAAGCTGGAAGATAAGTAGAGAGAGAGAGTGGAGACATTTTTCTTGGTGGAGATGGGGCCATCTGGATCTCTTCTCTCCTAAGGTTTTTTTTTTTTTTTCATCCATCGAGTGTCTGGTATGCAGACAAAAACAGACTTGGAAATAATTTGGGGAACAAACTTTTTTTTTTCCTGAGGGTCAAATGTACAATAGGGTGGAAGTTATAAAAACCAGTCCGGTCAACAGTGATCTGGTTTATCTTTACTGAACAAAGATAAGTCTAGGAATTGAGAAATAATTTTATCTCTTCCTTGAGGAATTAAGAAAACATATCATTAACAAGGAGAGAGACTGACAGAGGTTATATTTTGGGGGCTTATATTTTCACTAACAAAAATGAATTAGGAAATGTAAACAAAGAACAAACCCTTTTTGAAGGTAGAAGTTATGAAAACAGATCCTGTTGTTTACAAACAGGTGATCTGGTTTATATTTTCACTGCACAGAGATAAGTCTAGGAATTGAGAAATAATTTCATATCTTTCTTGAGAATTTAAGCAAACATATGTTGTTGGCAAGAGAGAGAGAGAGGTCTGGATTATATTTTTGCTGAGGAAAACAAATTGGGAACTTGGGGAAATGTAAACAAGGAATTTACCCTTTTAGATGGTCGAAGTTATAAAAACAGATCCTGTCAGTGGCAAGCAGGTGATCTGTTTTATATATTCACTAGACAGAGATAAGCCCAGGAACGGAGAAATAATTTTATCTCTTCCTTGAAGAATCAAGAGAACTAAAATTAATCATCAGAATAAAACTATGCTCTTTCTCCTACACGCTTTAAAAATTATATTTGTCACAAAGACAGTTATACCTGCCCTAGTAAGTAGGCTGAGGTTGAATGCTGAGAAAGAAGGAGGAAGAGGGAGAATTTAACATCAACTGTATGGAGTGATGGTATGAGGTGTAAAGTAAAACAAGTTGAAGTTTAAGAGACGGGCAATCCCTATAACTACTCACAAGAAGGTGGATAATTTTCCAAATTTGGAAAGTTGTTTAAGAAAGCAGAAATGGGGAACAAAGAACTCTTATTGGGATTAATGTGAAAACTGAGGAATCACTGAATTCCTAGAACCCTTCAGCCCCACACTGGTTTTGAGCTGAAGTGCATATAAACAGATAGCTTTGAAAGCTCAAGACTTGCACAGCAAATCTAGCATTGCGTGAATCTAAAAACCACGTCAGCTGCTATCCAATTTCCTGATTCTGAAGCTCTTTGAACCCCAAATATCAGGCGAGGCACAGTGTCACTATAGAGATTGATGCAGGAAGGATTAATTTTTGTTGTACCAAGACTAAATAAAGCAAGTGAAGATTAACCCAATGAATCTTTCGCTTTTATTTTTCATTATGAAAATTTCTTCCTTTACCCTTTACCACACTAATTTCTTTCTAGAATTGTTCCCCCTGCCACTTGCAAAAACAAACATCTACTGTTTTAAAACTGTTATAACATCCTTTGTATTGTGTGTATAGATTTTATTTTTTGCATACTAATAAAAGAATGGATGAGTAATATTTTGATGTAATGCATTACATTTTGCATGCATGTTTTGACATTGAAAACAAAAAGAACTGAAACACAAAATAAAAAAACACAAAATAAAAAACAAATACATTAACAATTTAACATACTTTAACTTTTATTACTCATTGTGTAGTTCTGGGTGTGTAATAAGAAGCAAAATGGCTAAGAAGTCTTTCATTTTGTCAAAAAAAGTGATGTGCTTCCTCGTGTTTACATGAGAAGACCAGCATTTGTTTGGCTCTTTCTTTCACCTCATTAACATATTTGTCTCATTGACAAATAAAGTTATTATTTCGTCATTTATAAATAGACAAAATAATTCACCTTCCTAAAAGTTGTCAGATATATCGATGGTCACCAGTAGCTTCCATAAAATTAGTCAGCCATGGATGATAGTAGCCGCTAGTGGTCATCATCATTTTCCTCCATGTAGTGACACGTAGTTATCATCTTTGGCCACTTCACTGTCAATTTTCACTTGAGTAAAGCCTTCAAAATCATCAATGGAGTCCAAATAAAAAAATTCTAAATAAAGGCTTCATTGGATGTTGATGCAACTATTTTTGTTTACAAAAAATTATGAAAAAATTAACATGGCTTAATCTATGTTACACTTCATGTAGATTCTAGAAGAATTCAAAATGGTGTCAGTAAATGGAAGTTTAGCCTCGTTCCAAAGCACTAATAGGTGATTTCCAGCTTAAACTAGCAGAAATAACAGTTGACAAGTGTTTATTTATAGCAACTGTCTCAAGCCAACAGAAAGTGCCTAGAGCTGCAAAAGGAGAGAATTCTATGGTGACAATTTTCGCCTCCAGCATGGTAAACTTTAATATAGCACTTGCAACGGCTGTCATCCACTGCTCTGAGATCAAGAACACAACATGGGCAGAGTTGGTGTTGATCAAAGCAGCCAGCAACCAACAGTCAGCATGGACCAGCATCAGTATTGACCAGCACAGAGTTAGCCCTGTGGTCATCCTAAGGCCTTAAGGACAGGACCAATAATCATGGTTACACCACCAGGTGTAGACTGCAAAAAAATGGGGGTATACTCACTGCACTCATTGCCTTCTTCACATTTTTTAATTCAGGATTTTCCTTCTAAATCTCAACCCAGTTCAAAGCACAGTCTCTCTTGCTATTTAACCCTTATAGTACATCATAATCCATCACAAATATTCACATGGGGACAATGTTGAGCACCTGAAGGGTGACAGGTGATATTCATAGAAAATTGCTTTGAGTAGGAATGATGATGGGTAATCAGTTACTTTGGGTGCTCGTTTTCTCTTTTCATTTTTTTCATCATTTCACACCAAGCAAGATGATAAAGCCACAAACACGCAAGGGGGTTAGTGAGAGTGAAAGCAGTGAGAAAATAGAGGACAATAAAATAATAAGATTGAAGGAGACAGAAGATGACCATTGTGTGTTGCATTTAAATTTTTGAAGAACATAGTTGACAGGAAAGCAAGAAGCCAGAAAATTCTTATGATAGTTCTATCAAGAAATGCTGATGTTGAATGCCCCAAATGAAATATACTTTCTGTGAAATGATTAATTAACATCGAAATCCAATGCAGATATTAAATAAAACCAAAGTAAATAAGTTTCAGCAATAGGCTTGGTTGCTTCTTTCTTCAATCATCCTTTTTCTGCATTAAAACTTTTGCAACAGTTCAAGAATAAAAAAAAAAACAACTCACCACTTGACTCGAGCAAGATTGCTTCTGGCTTTCTGCAAGTTCTCAGAATCAGGTTCTTCCATTTCCAATATGTCCACAGCTCTGAAGAATGCAATATGAAAAACAAAATTTTCTTTTCCAAAAATATCATTGGCCTATCCTGACTGGCAACTGAAATCACAACCTTCTCTTAACTATAGTCAATTTAGAATGAAATAAAGAGAGAGGGAATGCCGCAGTCTGATTCAAACATTCTTCCCACTAGTAGTTAGAAACATGGCAAAACCAGTATGACTGGTGATAGGACTGTGTGCAAGGGTATTTACTCGTTTATACTTTTCACAACAGCTTTAAAACAAAATAAAGTTGTAGAAATTGAAACTTTTACTTATTTCATTTTCTGAGCTCCCATCCATTAGATATGATGTTTTATGTATGAGAATGTATTCAAAATTTTCTAGAGAAAAAAATCTTTAAAGAAACAGAAGAACAATTTAAGCAGTTTTCTTCATAATATTTGCTTTCTTTTTTAACAAAGTAAATTTGAAAACATCAGAGAATGTTTTACGTAAACTTTTAGCTTCATAGTCTGCAAATTCATGTTGTAGGCCAAATCATTGGTGTTACAAGTTTGAGTCGGCCTTATGCCAGACAAAGCTAAGTTTAGAAAATACCAATGCATAAAATAGTAAAAACCAGACAGTGTTGCTAATGGATATTGGTAATTATTGGTGCAGAATCAATAATTAAAATATTGTGTTGTTCATAGCGTTTGTGCAGTTTATTAAGTAAAAATAAAAGTTGGCCTACAGCCATATCATATTGAAGCACCCGTTCTCATATGATCACCAAAGTTAAGTAATATCAAGCCTGGTCAGTATCTAGATGGGCAACTACTTGAGAAAACCAGTTGCTGGATGTGCATGTGGTATTATGGATAATAGCTCAGAATTGGAAATCAACTCATTTACATGCAAATACCCTTGAGAAAGGTATGAAGCTACCGCTCCTCCTCCTTGCTATGGGTTAATTATTAAGACTTGTATCACTAAATCATTATTATCTCCCAAAAGAATTCTTACAATCTAAAAATATTTTCTGGCTTGAAATGACCTGCAAAGGGGTGATAATCTGTAAATAACGAATCGATCAATCAGTACATCAATCAAAATAAAAATTGTTTTTTTTCTGACATTAACTTCATTGAACACCATAATTTGTTACACTATTTTTAAGGGGGCATTTTTCAATCAATTTCATAATTCCACCCAATTGGAACTTTTTATCTTTCTCAACAAAGAACTGCTCTCTTGCAATTTTCCAGAGAACTGAAATGATTTTATTAAGTGAATTCTGTAAAGAACAAGATAAATGGTAATCTGAAGATAAAAGATCTATAGAATATGGTAGCAAACCAAAGCTTCCCAGTTACACTGAGGTAAATATATTGAGTATACTGGCTATCTCTAACAATGTATATAACATTGGTCATTTTCAAGGTCTTGTTTTGATCACTACTGGTCTCAGTCTAGTCAACTGTGGAGCAATGTCCAGCAAAAAATCACTTTTGACCATTCATGTTAGCTTCTCTATAAACTGCACAAATCTTTTTCATTTTCGCATTACAGTAGCATTTTTATATAATAAATCCAAAGTTTTGCTCATTTTCTTCTACCTTCAATGTTAGAATCAATAAACAAAACTACACTTTTTTGACAATATTTATAAATTTCATGCTGATATGTTTAATAGGAGTAGATAAGTTTGCTTTCCTGTCTTTTCAACAGGAGTAGAGGCTTATCCCTTGTTTCCTGTTTAGGATTAGGCTTCCAGTTCCTTCTAAAGTCTTCTAATTCCCTTTAACTACCAATAACCTCTTGCATTGGGATGGAATGAAGAAAAATAAATGACAACTGCCACATTACGTTCAAAAGTGATCTTTTTGAATGAATGGAGTTAAAACTAAATACAGTGTACATCAGAAATACATCCAACACAATGGCTAGAAGAAAAGCTCATTTCCACTAATGTCCCAGAAATACCTGCCACATTAACTAGACGAAGACTAATGTCTTACCATTATGTGGGCGAAATTTCTGGGAGGTATAGCAAGTTACTAAGTATAGCTTAGATGTGATACAAAATCTAAAAGTATAGAGCACCCAGTGAGGATCATTCAGTCATAAGTGATCTAGTAAGACAAGCTTGATAACCATTACACCACTTCAAAGTGCCCAAATAGTGATTTACTAAGCACAGCTTATTTACAACACAAGGCTGTAAGTATGGGGCACCCAGTGAGAATCAAACTCATTATTCAGTCATAATAGATCTAACGAGATAAGCTTGCTAACCATTACACCAAACTGAAGTGCCCATTTCTGGGACGTATATGTGGGAGGCATTTCTGCCAAACCCTATATTTCTAATACCATGCAACAACAAAGAGGTTTTTAACAACAGAATATTCTTTGTTCTATGAAATCAATATTAACGGCAAAACAAATACGTGAATATTTTTTCACTCACTTATCAAATGCCCGATTTGCTAAGGACAGCAAACCTTGACGTTCCAGCAAGATTCCATACATGTTGAAAGCAAGGGAATCATTATGAATACGTTCTGAAATAGGATGAAAATGAAAACAATTCATATAGTACTTCTTCAATCAATAATTAACACTTATATACAAATCAAGATTTTAAAAATAAAAACAGGGATTCAACTATATATGGAAAATAGTTTCATTAGGTTGTATAGTGAAGAAAACGGTGAATTACCTCGTCAAACCAATCGACAGTGTGTCATGTGTATCCTATGATGGAAAATGTGTAAAAAAAAAATTGCCAAAAAAAAAAAAGGGCATAAATTCTGCATGATATGCTGAAGATGGAATATTCAAATTAGAAACAAGCCAGTCACAGGAGTCACCATAAAAGTATTTTGGATATGCTAATATTGTGTGTCCTCTCCCAGTTGTTGATGAATGAAAAAAATGCTCGGTTGATAAAAGCAGTTAGTGTTCTTGAATCAGGAATCAAAGACAAAATTTGTGTATTTTGGCTACTGTGTTTGTCGGTCAGTGAGTTATTTTTCTGACTGGTTACGTGCATTGTGATTTGTAACATAAAACCTGCGAATCGAGATTTCGACATTTCTTTCTGCCCCTGATATTCGAGTCTGGACTTACAGTGATTTGTTCTCTTCCTTGTGGAAGTAATGTACGACAAATATTTCCCTTGCAATCCAACTCTTACAAGTTGATGGGAAGGAAGAAATTTGGAGATTCGGGCATTAAAAATATTCACCCATTCCAACCAGACATAAAATCTAAAGCAGTTAGTACTGAAAACATGTGCAGTGTCCTCAGAAGATGGAATTCACCAACATATAATATACTAACTTGACAAACAGTACTCTTCCAATAGTCTTAAAATTGTTAGTACTAGTGTACCTGTGTTTTCAAAAATGACGGCAATTGTTAGAAAGTTTTAATAGTGAGATACAATGAAACAAAAGTTTTGAAATAATGTATTGAGATTCAATAAAGCAGAGATAAAGAATTTATAATTAAAAGATAAAGAATGCATACATAAAGAATTTACAGCTAAAATAGAGGCCAATGATCTGTTTAATTAATCTGTTTCCTTTATATCTTTTAGATATTCAAGTGTATCTATGATTCATTGATTACTCCTGATATTATATAAGTCACTTTTTGCTCAATATCTTTTCATGTTAAAAGTTTTATGTGTTTAATGTCACAGTGATATGGAAATATCTCTTGGAAGAAAAAGATTAGCAACAGAACGACAAAGACATCAAGGACAAAGCCTATTTCAAGACCAAGTTTATAGTAAGGCAATCACTTAATTTACAAAGGTATCTGAGTGTCTCACATGAAAGGCTTGAACAAATAAGACTACAATCTAAGAAATGTAGGAGTAAAGGAAGTGATTAATTAAATAGTTCATTTTGCTCAGGAACTAATTTTGTCTAAATGCAGATAAATATTTTATCTGTACAATAAATTGTATCTGTAGTTGAAGCCATGAAATTGTGTTCAAAATATTTAGATTTCAGCATTAAATAATCCATAATGGTTGATGTGCCGCTAGACAAACTCAACCAAACAACCAACCATGGATGTTTCTAATCTAAAAAGACACATCAATCTTCTTCCCAAATTACCTGTGTATTTTGCAAGTGCATCAGATGCTGCAGGGACTGCAGCAAGTTGTTCAATACTGTACTGATACAATTCAGTGTTAACTTTGTTTGTGTCCAGAAGAGTAGAGCAAACCCAGTGACCGTAGCCAATACAAGCTTCTGTCTAAAGAAAAAGTAAGAAAGTGAAAATATTTTATATACATGAAACAGCAACTCTGATATAGGATGAATTTGAATCTCATACAAAGCCAACTGATGGATTCCAAATTCTTGTTATTTCAAATTAAATTTGAGAATTATAAAATGTGAAACAACTAAAAGAAATGAAGATATTAATAATAATAAAATTCTTTCACTAATGATTAGATAATTAGCTTAATATCAGTAAAATGCTGTTAGAATTTGAAATATTATACAGGTGTGCAATTTTCATTTTGGAAAGGAGACGTTAAAAGACAGAATGGTAATTTAATCAACTTAATAAATCTTTTTTAAAGAACCACTCTTGTTTTCATAAGACAGTCATGTTTATTATTTGAAATGAGTAGTAAAAGGACTTAACTCACATGGTTGCTTAATTCGGTTGTGTGACGAAACAAATCCATGGCATCTTCATGGCCAACAGATTCAGCAATGATTGCCTAGAGGATAAAGAACAAAATTATTTAATGCAAAGAAGGAAATAGAGAAAAAATGTATAATCATTAATTACTGAAATTATCAATAATCACTAATTATAATCTAGCTATATGATTAGCCAAAAATTAATTCAGTTTATTAAGTAAAAACTAATAATCATTTGTTTTTCTTAATATTTACTATCTTCTGTGATCTTTCAAGAAACTTGATAATTACATCCTCTTCTAGAACTTGTCTTTTCAGAACAAACTGTTCAAGATACTTGATATAATTCAGTGTTAACTAACAGTGTTAGTTTTCTGATATATATCACAATATAATCAAAAGTAATCTTCTTTTTTTTTGTAGTTAAAACTAAATGCTTTTAATGGCATTTAACAATAAAAACAAAACTTTTAGGCCAGTGGTTCCCAAGCTTCTTTATCTGGGCCACATTTTAGACCAACTCAATGCATGTATACAGTGGGTTGGAACAAAATTTCATAGCATTTTTCAATGGTCAACATTTAAACAAATGATTATATTTCACACATGACTGAATTTTATTACACAGATGCATATTCTGGAAAATGATATTTCAAAGCATCTTTTTATATGACTCATTGTGAATTTTAAATGTTTTTAGGCTAAAAATGAGGAAAAGGAGGTGCATTTTGTCATTTTATACTATTTTCTTTCTAGAAAGGTAAAGACAATGTATAAACAGCAGAAAAGATGTGTGCCATTTACAGAGATGGTGCCATAGCCAAGAGTATTGTGTATAAATAGTCCAATAGGTTCAGAAAGAAAAGAAAATTTCAGTTTGTAGATGATGATGACTAAATTGAGATGCTGATTAAAACAAAGCAGGTCACACAAGACATCACAGAGATGCTCCACATATCTCATATATGTAAGGTATTTGAACAGACTTAGATATGTGAATCATATGATGTTTGGGTGTCTCATAAGTTAACAGAAAAAATTTAATGGACCACATTTTCCTGTGTAATTCTCTGTTCAAATACATCAAAAAAGACCCATTTTTGAAAGGAACAACCACAAGCAATGAAAAACAACAATGTGAAGCAAAAAATGAAATGAACCACTGTTAACTGCTCCAAAAGCCAGTCTGCATCTGAAGAAAGTGAGATTGTGTATCTGGTGAGAGTGGAAAGGCATTGAATATTACAAATTCCTTCTATAAAATCAAACACTGAATTCAGACAAGTTCAGTTACCAGCTGGACCAATTAAAGGCAGCAGTCAATGGAAAAGTGTCTGGAATTGGTCAATCAGAAAGGTATCATCTTCTATGAGAACAATGCCAGACCTAACATCTCTTTGCAGACCTGACAGAAATTGGTACAACTTGGCTGGTGGGGGGGAGTCTTACAATGTATGCCATACTCACCTAACTTTCTACCTTCCACTTATTTAAAATTCACTTAATAATACAAAATTCACTTAATAATACAAAATTCTCTTAATAAGAAGAGCAATTCTTTGGAGTCCTGTAAAAAGACCAATTCATCGCCTAGATGCTGAAAGGGTGGAATCATGAAGCAGCTTGAAATACTGTCTTTGAAACTCACTTAAAAACACTACAAACTTTTGTTCTGACCATATGCATATTGGGTTGGC
Source organism: Acanthosepion esculentum (assembly GCA_964036315.1). Classification (NCBI taxonomy): domain Eukaryota; kingdom Metazoa; phylum Mollusca; class Cephalopoda; order Sepiida; family Sepiidae; genus Acanthosepion; species Acanthosepion esculentum. The sequence goes on along the minus strand of OZ038497.1, from coordinate 76,370,989 downwards.
TGAAATGTTTTCCGTTTGATCTACTTCCCAAAATAAGTATTCCAGTGTATCGACATTAAAATATATACACACATGTCTATGTGTGATACAATAGTCTAATAAGTTGCTTAAGAATAAGTATATTTTCATTTACCTGTCCAATCCAGCATCCAACATAACTGGGATCAAGGCTTTGAGCAACTTTAAATGCTTCATGAGCCAACTGAAAAAGATATAATAATGTCATTTGACAA